>VXAU01000441.1:445778-546685 GCA_013399695.1 Formicarius rufipectus | reverse complement strand
GGCCGGACCCGCGCCCCGCGGCCCTGAGGCGGCCCGGCGGCAGCGGCCCGGGCCATGCCGAGCAGGCCGCCGCCTCGCCAGTTTGAAAGTACCTCTGCGCTGTCGACCGCGCTCCCTAAATGGTTGTCGCTTCCCACCTCCCACGGAGGGATGAGTTAGGCTGGAGCTGGCGCCGGCGCGGGTCCTCGCGCAGAGCCCTCGGTGAGCCAAGGTTGGTACCGCTCTGCCCTAAGGCCGGGGGGCGCCGCCGGGGGATCCCTCCTGCCGCGCTCGGGGTGTCGGGGGAAGGGGGAGGCCTGGGTTCTGCTGAAGTCTGGGGTCCCACCGACCTCGGTACCGTCACTGCCGAGCCCTCCCTTCGTGCCGGCCGTCAAGGTGAGCTCTGGAGGAGAAGGAGGCAATCCTACGTGCCAGCAGAGCTGCGGTGGGATCTTTGGGTGTTAGACTGCGGTAACTGTGCCGGAGGACAAAGTCGTGAGCAGGGGCTGGTCCAGCACTGCCCAAGCTGTGGGGCACGATCTAGTCTCAGCTGAGCGCCGGAGGAGGTGGGGATGCTGGGCGTTGAGGTTCTCTGGTGCTCTTTATTGCTTAGTTTTAAACATAACCTGGAAGTCCAAGGATTTCCGTACCCAGAGGGCAGGTGGTTTGACGCAGATGGGAGTGTGCTCTTGCGGGGTTGGGGGCTCGAGGCTCAGGTGTGTCACCTACTGCTGCTTGCCAGGGCCCATGCCTTTCTTCTCTCTTGAGCTGTATTGGCACTGCTCCTGTCTGCTGCTTGCTGGTGGGTTTTACTCTTCTCTAAGTTGATGCCAGATTTTACTGGACATCTCTAGAAAGACTGGATCTTTTCAGCGCACGCAATCCCAGTGATGCTGTGTAGCAACACTAGGCAGCAGCTCTGGCTTAGGTTGTTTGGCTTCAGTCTACTTGTATTCCATAGTTCGGCAGGAGGTTCAACAAAGCCATTGCTTTAACTCTTTTATCTTTACAGAGTGATCCCTGTGGGTTCTGTGTTCTGTCTGTGGCTAGGATAACACTGAGGGCAAACCATCTCCTGAGCTCTCTGGCTCTTCCCAGTGTACAAGCACTGCCCAGAGAGGAGAAAATGTGTTCATACATCCCTTGGGTGATGAGCCTGATATCCAAACTGCAGAAGGAGCAGAACTGCTTCACAAGGCAGTTTCAGCTGGGGTGGGATCAGGTTGGGATCTGCCTTGACACCTCTAAAATCTAACCCAGTAGCTTCTTAATTGCACAGTATTTGGTGCACAGCCCGGACAGAGAGGCTGTTGTTCTTGGGCAGTGCCTCAGTGGTGCTGGGAGATCCACTGACCCACAACATACAGGGTAGGGCTGAGCTGACCAGGCCCTGGGCAGTTGTGCTGCATCTCATGAGAGCACAATACCCAAACACATGCCTGGCTGTGACCAGGCAGAGCCCAACCATTTCCAGGCTGAGCCCCCCTTGTCCCTCACCCTTCATGCAGCAGCAAGGGGGCTCTGGTTCTGGTTGGCTCCCCCACACTGGCTTCCTGGTAGCTTTGCAGGGACACCAGAGAGTTTTCAAAGAAGGGCATGGGGGGAAGGCTGATAGACAATTGCATATCTTTCCTTCCTCCAAGATCTGACATGAGCTGTTTTCTTTCTTGCAGAGAGAGCTGCTCCCTAGGCTGCTTGCTGTGTCCTTCCCAATGTGAGCACATCACAGCCAGCACGGAGAAGAGGCTCTTGTTTTCAAGGCACTTACTTCTGCCTCCCGTTCTTTTGTCCAAAAAAAAAAAGCCAAACCAAATTGGTCCAGAAAAAACTTGAGCTGATCTAAGGAGGAGGCGCTGGAGTCACTTCTTTGCTTCCCAAGATCCTGGCTGTGGGCTGGAGTTTCTGTGCTCGACTTCAGGGAATCAGCTACGGAGAATTAGGATCTTGGAAGCTTTTGATTTTGGTTTTACTTGAACCCTTTCAACCGGGAAGCTGAAGCTATCACTGCTAAAATCCCATTTTTTTTTCCCAAGCATGTCAGAAAGCTGGCAGCAGCAACAGCAGCAACCACAGCAGCCACCGCCACCGCAGCAGCACCACGCTGGGGCAGCCGCCCTCCCAGAGCACTCCATCCCACCCAGCACTGCTGACAACCCCTTGGGCTGTGCTGTCTACGGCATCCTGCTCCAGCCAGACCCTGGACTGCAGCACCACCAGCACCCCCCCATCCAGGCTGGAGACCCATCCCACAAATGCGGTGTGTGTGGCCATGACCTTGCTCACCTCTCCAACCCCCATGAGCACCAGTGCTTGCCAGGCCATGACCGCTCTTTCCAGTGTACCCAGTGCCTGAAGATCTTCCACCAGGCCACAGACCTCCTCGAACATCAGTGCATCCAGGTGGAACAGAAGCCTTTTGTGTGCGGTGTCTGCAAGATGGGCTTCTCCCTCCTGACCTCGCTGGCGCAACACCACAATGTCCACAACGGCAACGCCATGAAGTGCTCTATCTGTGAGAAGACCTACAAGCCTCCCGAGGTAGAGCATTCACAGCCTCTTGACCCCTCGGAGAAGCCCTACAGCTGCTCCATCTGTCAGAAAACCTTCAAGCACCTCTCGGAGCTGTCCCGGCACGAGCGCATCCACACGGGTGAGAAGCCGTACAAGTGCACGCTGTGCGACAAGAGCTTCAGCCAGTCGTCCCACCTGGTGCACCACAAACGGACACACAGCTCGGAGCGGCCCTACAAGTGCACAGTGTGTGAGAAGACCTTCAAGCACCGCTCCCACCTGGTGCGCCACATGTACGCACACTCGGGGGAGCACCTCTTCAAGTGCAATGTCTGCGAGCTGCACTTCAAGGAGTCCTCGGAGCTGCTGCAGCACCCCTGCACGCCCAGCGGGGAGCGGCCCTTCCGCTGCGGGGAGTGCCAGAAGGCCTTCAAGCGCCCCTCGGACCTGCGGCAGCATGAGCGCACTCACAGCGAGGAGAGGCCCTTCAAGTGCGACCTCTGCCAGATGAGCTTCAAGCAGCAGTACGCGCTCATGCGGCACCGCCGCACGCACAAGGCCGAGGAGCCCTTCAAATGCAACCTGTGCGAGAAGGGCTTCGTGCAGCCCTCGCACTTAGTGTACCACCAGCACGTGCACGGCATAGAAAACCTCTTCAAGTGCAACGTGTGCCAGAAAGGCTTCAATCAGTCCTCAGAACTGCTGCGGCACAAATGCGTGCAGAACGCAGAGCGGCCATTCAAGTGTGCGGTGTGCAACAAGTCCTACAAGCGGGCATCGGCCCTGCAGAAGCACCAGCTGGCTCACTGCGCCGAGAAGCCGCTCAAGTGCACGCTCTGTGAGAGACGTTTCTTCTCCTCCTCGGAGTTCGTGCAGCACCGCTGCGACCCCGCCCGCGAGAAGCCCCTCAAGTGCCCTGACTGTGAAAAGCGGTTCAAGTACGCCTCGGACCTGCAGCGGCACCGGCGCGTGCACACGGGTGAGAAGCCCTACAAGTGCTCCTCCTGTGAGAAGGCCTTCAAGCAGCGCGAGCACCTCAACAAGCACCACAGCGTGCACGCCCGGGAGCAGCAGTACAAGTGCATGTGGTGCGGGGAACGGTTCCTGGACTTGGGCCTGCTGCAGGAGCACAGCGTCCAGCACACGGCTGAGGGCGCCTACCAGGTGGCTGCTTGCTTGCCATGAGCCTCCCATCCCGTGGTGGCTTTCAGCTTGCATGGGACGCTCACGAGACTCGGCCTCCCCTTCCCTCTCCTCGGTTGTAGACAACCTCCAGGGAGCGTGGGGGAAAGGGGAGGTGCGATGTGTGGGCAGGTAAACTTTTCCTCCGGCCTCTGTGGTTGATATGCCACCTGTATTGAAGTGGCAACAGACGATACGAACATCTTGAAGGGGTGGAAAGTAGGGAGGTGGAGGGAGGAAACTATGCCTGTAGATGCCTGGTGTTCCCTGGGCTGTAGTTCATGCTGTACCTGCAGTTCCAATGCCAGGAGCTCAGCTGCCCACTGCAGGCACCAGCCCCTTTGTGTGCGACCTTCTTCCCCTGCCCTACCTGGTGGGGTCAGTGGGGAGGGCTCAGTGACTCTCCTCCTGGAGAGGGCTTAAGAGCAAGGCAGAGCTAGTGCTCCCTTCTCCTGGGGTGTGCTGGTCAGCACAGAAGTAGCAGGTTCCCACTGCTGGGATCTCCCACCTTTCTTGGTCCAAACTCAGTTGAGGGTACCATTTCAGATCGTTAGTGTTGATTGACTGCCCTGACCTCCCCTGCTGTCCCTCCTTCTAGAGTGTTGAAAGGGAAAAGCCATGGGGCTGCAGAGCTCCAAGAAGCACTTTGGCATTGCTGCTTTTGCAGCTGCTGGCTGTCACACTCTGCAAGAGTTCTGAGGGAGCCTGCCTGGCCCCTGTCCCTGCCAGCTGCACGGGGAGATGTAGCAAGTGCTGCACTGCTACCCTAGAGCATGACAAGGAGCACTGCCACAGGCTACCCAGAGAGGTCATGGATTCCCCCCCTCTGGAGACACTCAGAACCAACCTGGACACATTCCTGTGTAACCTGCTTTAGGTTACCCTGCCTTGGCAGTGGGGTTGGACTAGATGATCTCCAGAGGTCCCTTCCAACCCTAACAATTCTGTGATTCTGTGAGAGCATCAATCCCTTGCGCTCAGCCAAGAGCCTGGCATTTAAGAGCTGCTTCCTGAGGGACCTAGCTGTCCTGCACAGACTTGCCCCTAGGCCCTTTGAGCACCCCTTGGGCTGTTAGTGGTACCTCCAGAGGGGTCAGGCAAAGGGCTGCAACAGCTGCAGCAGCTCCAACACTAATGGGTGAGATGAACACTACTAATAACCTACAACTGCAGAAGTGTTGCCATCACTGGCAACAACCCATGGTATTTGCCCGGGGCCTGGTGTCTGATTTGCTGGGGAAACCACAGTGAGGCGGGAGAATCCTTTCTGGCCTGCAGCCTCGGCTCCACAGGGACGGCGTGGTGAGCAGTGGGTAAAGGAGAGTGTATTCTTTTCCCCTCTTGTGGGTGTCCTGTTTTACCCCTTTACTCTTTCTTTACCTCTTCTGTATTTTTCAGGTTTTGCACACTTCTTGTAAACACTTAAAAATAAATCTCCCCTAGCAAGGTTGATGCAGCCTCAGGTGTTTTCATCTGCAGGAATTTGCTGGCTTCTCATGACCAAGAGATCCATTACATGCCAGTTAGATGCCTTGAGGGTTGAAGATGTGCTTACTAGGTTGCCTGCCAGCATTCCCCTCTCCATCTTTGGAGATACTGAGATGTTAAATATCCATTTGTGGAGATGCTCATGTCCTGACTGGATGTTGTCCTGGAAAACCTGCTGTAGCTGACCCTGCACAAGCAGGCAGTTGGACCTGATGATCTTCAGAGGTCCCTACCAGCCTCATCTGGTGCTTGTGTGAGGTTGTGATGAGCTGCAAATAATGAACAACATCCAGTACGTCGCCCATGTGCTGCACAAGTGATTAGAATGAGTTTAATGAATGTCCATGGCAAGCATGGGCAGATTAACCTTGCAGGGGGTTGGACAGGACCTGTGGGTATACTCATTTGAAAGGTGGAGAAAGTTTCCATTAGTTTCCATTTCTAACATGGTGAGGGGGAATGGGATGCATTTTCAGGGGCTGGGACAGTGCAGTGACCGGTCAGACCCTGGGGCTGAGTCTTCTTCACGTGCAGCTTTAAGGAGGTTAAAGCAGACTTTGCTCTCTGCTGCCCAAGGAAGAGGGACTGATGATGGTTATTTTACTTCATACTGCCTCAGAGATGTAGAACTTCTACCAAGTTTCCCATCTGTGTTTCTTTTTCCTCTTTTTTTTTTTTTTTTGTTTTGCCTTTTTTTTAAAGCAGTTTGTTAAAATTCATTAAAAATACTGTATAGTTTAACTTGACATCATACTGGATCTTTAAAAAAAAAAAGAGATGTGATAACTTGGATTTTTAAAGAGCTCTTTGGTTCTAGGTAGCTGGTTTTTGCTGTTTAATATGTAGTGAGTTCAGTGTATGCTTTACTGTAGGAGTAAAAGAAAATTCAAACCAAGGAAGGCGAATCCTGTCTTTGCAGAAGGGCTTGGTGGTGGTGGAGGCTGCAAGTGTGGGGGCAGACAGAGTGGGGTGGCACTCACCTGAACCTCGCCCTGTTCTTGCCTGGAGCAGCAGCCACAGGTCTCACAGAGCCAGGGGTTGAGTTTCCCTGACTGCTGGAGCACAGCACTGGCAACCAGGATCGGTGCACAGGGCTCAGAGCTTGCAGAGAGCCTCATCTTCAGTAGGAGCTGAAGCCTCCACGGGCCTTTGTGGCTCTCTTGTTTCTGGGGTGGCTGCTGGCTTGAGGAGGGGTTGGAGAAATCATGAGCATCACTCCTGGCTGGCTGTGCCCTGCACTTTCCCTCCCCAGGGTCTGCCTGGGTCACTGTCTGGTTCTTGGGCAGAGAAGGATGGTGATGGGCCCCAGACACAGCTCCATGCTGTGTGCTGGCCACAGAACTCCCAGATCCTGTCCCCTTGGTTTCAGCTGGGCACAGGGACTGTTGGGGGACTGTTTCCCTTGTGCTGAGCAGCTGAGAAAGCCCTGGATGTCCCAGTGAGGAGCTCTAGCTCTGCTTAGGACATGGCAACAGCCAAACAGTGTCCTGGGCAGACTCATCAGCACTATGTGTGCAGGGCCCTGTTCCTGGGAGAGAAGGGATGCTGTGGGCAGCTTGGCAGGGACAAGTCCAGATCCAGGTCTTCAGCTGGTGCCTCTGAGTTGGTGCCTCCAGGTTCAAAAACATCTTGGAGAGGCATTAGAGCATCATTATTAGGTCTGGCTGTGAGCCCATGGTGACTTGGTCTTTCTGTCTTGTTTGCTACCCTGCAACAGCCCAAATCCAGCAGAAGCCCATGAAGGCTTCAGCTGCCAGACCTTGGGGCTGGAGGCTGAAGGACCTGTGCAGAGCAGGCTGCTGAGCGGCGCCGGGAGCCTTGGGTGTATTTTTATAGGAGCACTTTCTAGCTGGAAGCAGCAATGTTGTGTCCAGGTGGGCTGAAGGAGTGGGTTGATCTCCGTTGCTGTGCCTTTAGGACATGTTTTGTACCATGAGGTGAGAGGGGATGGAAGCAGTGGGAGGCACACGAGTGTCAGAAGCACGGTGCTTTGTGGGGAGGCAGGGGCTGGCCTGGAGCCAGTGTCCCTTGGGCATTCCACTGCAAAGTGCTCTGCTAACTGCTGGTGTTTCCTTTTCAATGCAAAGAGCAGTTGTGGCCAAAGCCTCTCGGGAGTAAAACATATTTCTACTCTGTTCCTGTGTTGCAGTTTGTTTCTGACATTTATTTCAAGCAACTTTCAGGATTCTTCATGCTGCCTTCACTTGGCCTCCCACATCCCTCACCACCCCACACACCCTTGAGGGTTGCTGTGCTGGAGCTGATGTTGCATCAACCCCATGGCAAGTGCTAGTGCCTGGCTTCAAGATCTGGTTGCCAGACCCCCTGAGGACACTCTGCAGGGCTAGGTAATGGATGGTGCCTCCTGAAGGGTGGTTCTCTCCGGCAGGCAGACTGAGCATAGGGTGCAGCACAGAGGGTTAGACTGGGCAGAGGTGATGTGGATGTTGTCCAGGACATAAATCCTGCTCTGTAGAGCTGCTGTTCCTTTGACTTGCTGGGTCCAGGAAGAAGGTAGTCTGTGACCTGGGCTTTTTTCTGATCTTCACTTTCCCTTACCCTACCTACAGGATGCCTTTAGCTGTGTCTGAGCTCCTTCCCTCCACAACTATTTTGCTTATACTTTTTAAAAGACCTTCTCAGCTCCTTTTCCCTTTGTTCAGTTCTTTAATGTAAGCAGTGTTTTGTTTTTCATCCCTTTTTTGATTGTGAAGTCTCTTCCTTTGTTCCCACGCCCCCCAGCCCCAAATTCTCCCAGGCTGAGGCTGGATCCAGGTAATACCAAACCACTGATGGTGAGGTCAGGTGTTTGGGACCTGAATCTTGCTGGAATCCAGTGGATCCTTCTGATCCTTCCCCACATGAGGCTCCACCTTGCTGGGTACAGGTGACGTCTGTGGCCTGGCAGTTTGGCTCAGCTGGATCCTGTCCATGGTATGACTGGCTCTGGTGAGCAAGTCCAAGCCAGGACCAGAAGTCAGAACAGAGGTGTAGGAAACAGGTACTGGGGTGAGAGCAGCCATTTCCCTGGTGGGTCCCTTTGCCACCCCTCCAAGGCTGGGGATTAAGTCAGTGAAGGATGCTCCAGGAGGGAGGTTGTGCCCACTGGCGTGGGCTTGGTCAGCTCAGTTAGTTCCCCTGGGAGTGCCTGTGAAGCATCTGTGTGCATCAAGCAGGTGGCTGAGCTGAATTAGCTGTGGCATGGACACCCCTGGGACCATGGGTATGCCCAAGTGGCCCTGCCATCCCTGTGATCTGGGTGGGAAGGTGTACACATTCTGGTCTTGAGGCCCACATGCCAGAGTGAGGGGCAAAGGGGAAAGTGTCCTCTGATAGTTTTGGGACCATCTCTGGGTACTCAAACTTGCCCTTGCAGGGAGGAGAGCAGGATGGAGAGCACTTTCTACACTTCCTTGGGTATTTCCCATCAAGTCCAGGCTGCAGCCAAAGCCTGGCTATTAATAATAGGCAAACCCCCTCGTTATTCTTCAGAGCCTGACCCGCTCTGTTGGGTGGGGAGTTCACATTTCACACATGCAGGTGAAATGCAATAAGGGCAGGCTGGCAAGGTCTGGGGCTGGCAGCTCCCCCAGGTCCAGTAAGCATGGCTTCTCCCCAGCTGCCAGGCCTCCTCCACTGCCCTGCCACTTTCTGGATATGAAGATGCTCTCACAGTGTGCCTGGGATGCTCAGTGGTGAGAGCAGTACCACAGGGGGGAGCTGGACCGTGGGCTTGTCTCTGACTGCCTCAAAGCTGTGGATCTGAGGGATTTCATGGCCAGTGAGGTTCCCAGGCTCCTCCTAACCTTCACTCATGACTCCAGCAGAGTTCCCAGGGCTGTGGGAAGTTGCAGCCAAGGTTGATGAGGTTTGTGTGGCTTGCAGTGCCTTTAACACTGCTCCCCGTGTGTTTCTAAGATGATACTCCATGTATGTGTGTATATATATTGTATTAACACATCCCGCTCTTCTGTGTGAGTGTCAAATGGTTTTGCTTTACTAATAAATTTATAGTTATTTATACCTTCCTGTGGGTGTGTGAGATTTCTGGAGTGGAGGCCACGTGCCAGATACCACCTCCCTGTCTGTGCTATCTGACTCTGCTTGATTTTTTTTTTTCTTTTTTTTTTTTTTTTTTCATCTCTATTTCCCCTAAACTTTTTTGATGGAGAAATGGTGTTTCATCTTCCTGGTAACCAAACGTCAAGATGCAGGGTATGGGCAGACTCCTAGGGGCAAAAAACAAATGCAAACAGAGTCTGAAGTGTGGTTTTGCCTCTTGCTGGAGGTGGAGCATTCCCTTCCCAGGGTAAAACTCTCCAAGAGCTTCTGGATAGGAGCAGGCAGGAGTCCCAGCCTGTCAGAAAGGAGCAGCTGTTCAGGAGGCAGAAGCTGATGCCTGTTGTGCTCTGAGCACCCCAGCACCACACACAACTGTTTGAGCTTTCCCAGAGGTTTGTTTTGCACCTCGGAATCCTGTGATAGCAAGAGAGGAACCTGTTACCTGCAGACAACCTCACTTGCCCCATCCCACGCCCAGGCCGGGTGAGATGTGTGTTTATCTCCAGGTCACTGAAAAAATGCTCCTGTGCCACAGTTTCCTTGGCCATGAATCAAAGCTGCAGAGAGGGCTGGGACCGGGCAGGTTGGCTACTTGTTTCCCACCAGGCTGAAGACAGTCATGGAGCCAGGCAAGGAGGAATTCGGTCAGGGGACTCCAGCACTGCTCCAGGGAGCTCTGCCCAAGGAGCTGAGGCGGATGTTGAGCAGAGAAGCCATGCTGGTACCTGCATTCCAGGGTGTGACTGAGATTAGGGGCAGTGGGAAAGGCTGGCAGTTGTGCAGGGCTGGAGGTAAACGGATCAAGCAGCAATTGGCAGGCTCAGCAAGAGAAGGCTTAGCTCAACCCAGCACAGATTTGCTACCTCCTGCCTTGGGTCCTCTGGGACTGGGGCAGAGCTGTGGGTGGAGCACCCTCAGCGCACATCACCTTGTGTCACCCCACGGGGTTTCAGCAGCTCCACTGCTGCTCCTCTGCACATTCCTGCACCCGCCTGCACCTGGGAGAGACGACTGCCTTCCCTGTGGCACTGCTGGTGAGCGCCTGGGTTAGCTTTGGTGGCTCCAGGGATTCTGAGGATGCTCAAACCTGCTTGATGTTGGGGTTTTCTTTGCAGTATCCTGCACCAAAACCAGGCTGCCTGCAGGGAGCTGGGGCACTCGGGGCAGCTGGGTGCCAGTAATCCCATTTGCAGGCAGTGCAGGGCTAATCCTCGCAGAGCCCTGAGCGGATTGAGGTGGGTTTGAGGGGGTCAGTGGCGAGCTGCAGTGGCCAAGGGAACCCACACAGCCCAGGAGTGGCTTCCCAAGGAGCTGGTGGTGAGTCTGCAGGGGTAAGTGGCAGTGGTCGAGGTGAGGGACATGGCTGGGATTTTTGCAGGGCCACCTCCACATATCACAGGTGGGGTTTGGTGCTCTGAAGCAGAGCTGGAGGATGAGCTGTGTCAGGGGAGCAGCAAGTAGGTCCATGGGGAGTGATGCCACAAGGGCAACAGAGCTAGGTAATGTGGAGGGTTTGATGGGCCACTGGAGGGGAGGGGAAGGCCACGGTGCTCCCTGTTCCAAATGGGAGCCATGGGTCTGTACCCCACTTGATATTGGAGATGAGACTAACACCCTTTGCTCGCTGACATGAGCCCTGTGGAACTGCCACAACCAGTGGTTGCACTGGTGGGTGCCTGCAACACGAGGGAATGCATGAGAATGCCAGCTCTTCCATGCCATTGCAGGCAAATCCTGGCTACTGACTCCTGTTTCTTCCAGCAGCTAGTTTTTTGGGGACCCACTGATATTTCCACCCCTTTCTTGTTCAGATGTGCCAGAGGAATGGTCTCTGCCCTCCACTTTCCTTCCCAGACTCAGAGCAGGCTTATGCTCCAGGCTTTTACTGCTGTGTAAGCTTATGGTGAGGGAGGAGGAGACCTGGCCTGTTCAGGGGGGCTTGCTGCAGCCTGGGGGGCTTTCTCTGGGATTGTTTAGGCTCAGTGCTGTATGTTGATCCTGTGCATCCTTTGGACCTGTGAAGGTGCCAAAACATGGGTGGAAATGCCGCCTCAGCTTCGTGGGGCTGCCAGGATTTCCTTCCTGTTCCTGGGGCACTCACAGCTCCTTAATCTCTTGTAACCACTGAATGGTAAAAGGCAATTAGCTTGTTTTCTGGTGGTCAGACCTCTTGGGAGGTGTTTTACAGCCATGCTTTCCAGGTTTGGGGATGTGGGGTGTCCACAGGAGAGCTGACCCTGCCTGTGGTGTGCTGCGGGCTGGAAGTGCTGCTTCAGCCGTCCAAACTCGGCTCCTGGGCTTCCCAAGGTATGGGCAAGCAAAAGGCTGAGGACACACACCCTTCTTGGGAACCTTGGCCTGTTTAGATTTAAGGAGCCAGGCTTTGGACAGCCCCACATGAGCCACTTTGAGGGAACTGAAGGCATCTTGAAGGCTGTGTGAGGGGTTAATGCAAAGAGCCCAGCGTTGAGCGGCTTTCAGCCTGTACCTGCTGCATGTGGCACTGGAGTCATGTGTCCATGGGATTGAAACTCCCATGCTGTGTGCCAGCTGGACTGGATGGAGCTCAGGGATCTGTTTTCTTTTGCCCTTCACAGGCATCACCTGCAAGCAGCAGCGTGGGGACTGCCTGAGGTGCTCCTGGGCCCCTCATTGAGCGGTGTGGGGTGTCTTTGGTGGGGCATTTTGGGCAGAGGGTGTCTCTTGGGAGTGGCAGTAGCAGGAGACATCCCCAGTCTGAGCTGGGCAAGAACTCTCAGCCCTAGTCCTCTACAATGGGTATGTGCAGTATCACTTGGCTCGCTGGTGCTGTATCCCAACCTGAAGTTACTTCAAGAAGGGGAAAGTGGACCCAAAAATACTGAGCAACCATAGCTTGAACAGCTGAATCTCTGCTCTGCAACATCTTATTTTTACCTACTTTATCAACATCACGCAGCCAGTGTTGGCTGCCTTTGCTGCCCTTGCCAGAGGCCCCAGCAGCCACCGTGTCACTGGGCTGTGACTGAAAGGTGATGGAGCAGAATTTTTTGCAGGGGCAGAATGAGTTTGATATGTGTGTTGGGATGTGAGCTTCCTCATAAACAAATCCTGCTCAAATTACTGCTGTTTAATGTCCCTCAAATTAAAAATTATAGGGAGCGTAGAGGACCCTGAGCAGAGAATCACAGCTTCTCTTACCTATCTGCAATGACTTCATGAGCACTTCTTGAGCAACACTAGCCAGGTTGGGTTGTGAAAAAAAGAAACCCTAAATGAGTGGCTACCTTTAGGAAAAGCAAGTTTAACTGAGCCTGTGAGCTTAAAATAGAGTGTAGTTTGTTCATGATAACAGAGGGATCAGGGGTTGAGCTGGGTTTGGTCTGGCTGTGCTGCAGTGCCACATTTCCCAAGCAGGACGCAGAAACAAAAGGACACCAAGGACATTTTGGGGCTGCCCTGGAGACTGCGTGAGCAGCTGGTGCACCTGGTATTCCCTGGGGAGTGCACACCCCTGCTGCTGGCTTCTTTCCAGCTGGAGACCCCTCCTCACTGCCCGCAGGCAGCTGGATGATGGGCTGGATTGACCGGGTGGTTCCACAGCCTCCGGTGCCCCATCTGACTGAAGAGACCCCTCAGGCCCCAGTGAGGCAGCCAGAGCCAGTTAAGGTGAGCAGGGAGCTGGTTTGGGGGTAATAGGGACCCTGTGACCTTGATGGAGAAATGCCTGTGCCTCTGCATCCATCCCCAGCACTGAGGCCCCCAGGGATGCTCCACAGAGTACCCAGGGTGGATGGGGGCCAGGATGCTTCCCCACTGAGCTGCTGGGAAGCAGCAGGAAGGATGGGGAGTCCCTGGGGTTTGCAGGCATGTTTGAGCAGGGACACTGTCCAGTGTGCCTTGCTCTCTGACACCTTTTGCCTTTTACCCTGAAGGCACCAAGAAAGGCTGGTGGCCCCACGGATGCTGCTGACCAGGCACGCACTGAGGGTAAGCCTCACACTGGCTCCAGCCACAGATCATGTTCCTTTACTGACTGGTCCCCCTCCTGCCCGGTGTGGTGGGGGCTGCCAGAGTGGTGATAGGAGCTTGTCTTTGTTTTTTTTCACTGCTGCCATTAAAGAAAAGAAAGTAGAATTTGTGATCCCTGAGGACACAGGTTCTGTGTTTGAGAGGTATGGCTCTTGCACCCTCCAGTGTGCAACACAGTTTGCTTGGGATTTTGCTTTTTGTTGGGGGCTGGATGGCTGGGATGGTGACCCAGCCTGACTCAACCCCTTCCCTGGCAGCGTGGGGAGCAGTGTGCTCTCCTGGATCTCCTATGGGCTGGAGAAGGTGATTCCCCAGCCAGCCCCAGCTCCAGGGACACTGCAGACACTGGGGAAGAGCTTCGAGACAAGCCTTGATGTTCCTGATCAGGTAGTAAACAGATCTGGGCAACACCCCTGGTGTATTTGGGCTTCTACGGCCTTTTACCTTCTCATCTTCTTTTTCCCTTCCTCTCGCACTCTCAGTGCTAACTGGGAACACTAAACTTGCCCTACATGGGTTTGTACCTTCATCCACCCCTGTGGAAAGGGCAGGTTTCCCTCCCCATCCAGTGGGATGAGCCCTCCCTTGGCTCTCAGGTGGGTAACAATCTGTTTGACTTTTCAGACAGAGATCCAGATCCTTCCAGATGAGGACGACGATTGTCTCGGTAAGGAGAGCTGGGAACTTGTGGTTTGCAGCATCCATGGGGCCTGTCTGGGTTTCCCACATCCCAACCTCCCTGACTGGTGATGCTGGCACTGTTGTCCCCTTAAGTTGGCTGATGAAGGGACCTGAAGCTCCCAGCAGTGCAGGCTCCCCATGCCCACAGCAACGCTCTCCTTGCAGACATAACCCCCTTTGATCCAGAGGAGGATGGCACCGATGATGACCTGGAAGCCCCCACGGAGCAGTGGTGGGTCCCCAGCGAGGCTGGCAGGGGGCTGGGGGAGGGCAGGAGGGCACGGGATGAGTTCCCTGAGTGAGGCACTCTCCATGCAGGGCAGGAAAGCGGGTGCTCAACTGGCTGTCACATGGCTTTGAGAGGATTGTGCCGCAGCCGGAGGGGATGAAAAAGCCAGAGGTGAGCACTGCCCACCTCGGGAAGATGGGGAAGGGGGGGCAACTGGGCAGAGGTTGACAATGGGATGGGCTCCCTGCTTCCAGATGGGAGCTTGATGAGGAAAACCACAGGGGAATTCAGCAGAGCGAAAGAGAGACCTCAGGGTGCTGTCCTGGTGTTCCCTAACCTGGCTGCATGAGGGAGGGACCCTCCAATTGGGATGTGCTGGTAGCAGCAACTCTGGCTTTAATGATTGTTGTAGAGAAATGGGGCTGAAGCCACAGCAGAGGGTGGCGTGGGGCTGAGCATGTGGGTCCCCTTATGGTGGGGAACATGCCCACCCCAGGGTGGCATGAGGCCACAGGCAGTGCTTTGTCACATCCCTCCATCCCTCCATCCATCCCTCCATCCATCCATCCATCCATCCATTCATCCTTCTGTCCCTCTGCAGACAGAGCCAAAGGATCAGAAGTGCACAACCACAGTGGAAGGTGAGTCAACCAATCCTCCTTCATTGGGTGACCCTTTTAGAGGAGACACTCTGCCTCTGAGAACCCAGCTGCAGGCAGGCAACAGTCCTGGGGCTGCCCTTCATCTCCATGCCCAGGATTCCCACTGTGCTGAGAGGCATGGGCACACAGGTCCTGGTATAACACTGCCCCTACATAATTTCTTTCCCCAAACTGCCCATATCCTCATCCTGGGATGGGTCCCCCAGGGAGACACTACAAATGAGGTCCAATAGGCCAGTCCCTCTGTGGAAGGTGACCCTTCCTTGCTTGCTCTGCTTCCCAGCAATTTATGACTGCTGCATTACCTATCCCCCTTCTTCTTCTAAATAAACCTGAGCAGGCACAAAAAAGACTAAAACACAAGCAAAGCCAAAACCCAGCCTTTCAGCCACCAAGAGCACCTCAGAGCCAGAGAAGCCAGCAGCAGCCACAGTGCAGCCAGAGCCAGTGACCACCCTCGCCCCTCAGTCCATGGCTCTGGACAGTCGCAGGTAACCAAGGACAACTTCTGCCTGGGTCTGGTGGCCAGAGGGATGGCTGATGTGACTCTGGCTGCCAGGTCTAACAGTGGTTTCATGTCACCAGGATGTTCACCTGGTTTGTCCAGGGGCTGGAGAAGGTGATGCCACAGCCGGTGACCAGGGAGAAGCAGGACGCACAGGTATGCTGTCTGCTGGATGGACAAAGAGTACAGGAGCACCATGGTGGGAAGGGAGTCCCCTGCCATGCAGAAGCCACAAGATCAGTGCTGGAACCTGCTGTGGTTTGGGCTGTCACCCAGCTCCTTCAACAAAACAAATGGCCATGTCCTGCTTAGCTTATGAAAACAAGTGTTTGGCTTCAAAGCAGCACAGGAGCTCATAGAGTGTTTTCTTTAACATTTCCTGGCCTTTCTGCACAGCACTGGGTGGTGTCCAGTCCCTGACATCTCATCCAAGTGTGGTCCCAGCTCTAAGGAGAAGCAGCAGCTTTACATGCTCTCCTTTCCTTCTCTTGCCCCTTGATGTATTCCTGCCCTGTACTAGCGTGTGTGCCCAGGGCCAAACCATCCAGCTTGCCATGAAAAATCACAGGGGTATTTAGGGTAAAAGAGCCACTTTTACTGAAAATGGGGTATTTAGGGTAAAAATTCAGGGTTACTTAAAAACAGATAATGTCTCATGTTTCCCTTTTCCTCCTGGCAGGGAGTGTCCACAGCAACCTCAACTCCTGTGGAACGAAGTAAGTAGTGGCTGCATCTCACAATGAGAGTTTGATTGGAAGCTTGTCAGAAAGGTTACTGGGAAACAGAGTCACTGGCATCTTTTGTCCCCTGACCTGCTCTGAGTGCCAGCTTGGGAGCCCCTGAAATCCCCCAGGGAAGCCATAGGAGGCTGTCAAAGCTTGAGAAGTGGGAGTCATTGCAGAGCTGTGGGACAGACTTGTTAAAACTGAGACTGTGGGAATCTCTAAGTGCAGCAACCCACCATCCTCAGGTCCTAGGTTTTGAGGTCAGTGCTGATCTCAAGATCTGTCCTCGAGCTGTGCTGGAGGGTGTTTGCCAAGCTGGTGGGATTTGATCAAAGGGAATTCAAACCTGCCGCCTTCTTTTCCACCTTTGGCATGTTTGCCTCCAAGCTGAAAGGTGCTTGCCAAGCCTGGTGTGGGATGTCTAGGACAATGCCTTGGGAAAACAAAATCCTGGGATTGGGTGTGCTAGATACAAGTCTGCATGGTTGTGGGAAACCTTGTGGGATTACAAAACTTGTGGGGTTTGCCTGCTAGTTGGGGGATGCTGGGCAAAATGCAGAGCCACGGCTGCATCTCTGGGTGGACTGGGCAGGGTTACACAGCCTTGTGCAAACGCTCTCCCTGGGAAGGAGTGGCTGGTTGGGCAGTGGGAGCTACTGATAGGAGGAGGGACGTGGAGGGACACGAAGCTGTGCATCCCCCAGGAACATGCCTGGAGGTTGCTCCCCCTGAGCCAACAGCAGCTTGGCAGAATCTCAGGGAGGGATATCCCAGGGGAAGGCATCTCTCCACATGTGTGTACCAACTGGAGACCTGTGCCCTGCCATGGACCTTGGAGAGAGGAAAAGCCAGGGATGCTGATGCATGTGCTGGGCAGGCATAGCCTTGGTGCACAGCAGGCTTTGGTGCCCTGAGGCATCTCCAGGCCATTTAATCTGGCTGAGGAAGGGAGAGATTGGGTTGAGCAAGAGACCTGCCCTGGCACCAAACTGCCAGCACACTCATTAATGTTTTCCTTCTCCTTTTGTTTCAGGGGGCAAAGGGGCTTAGCGCCTCTGAAACAAACGGAAAACGAAGACCATGGGAAACCAGCCCTTCCCACACCCCAGTGAGACCAACCCGAGGAGAAAGCACAGCTGGGGAGGAAAAGCAAAGGGGAATTTGCAAATGGTCTTTAGCTCCTTCCCAGTTGGGCCAGTGGGGAGCCAAGGCTGGTGCAGGGATGATGGCTGCATGTCCCACCTGCCTCCCTCTTTTCTCTGGGAATTGGAGCTATTGGTTTTGCAGAGCAATGTCTAGGAAATGGGAGCTGCAATTCATAGGATGATAGAAAAGCATGATAGAACACCGCAGTGGCAGAAAGCCTCTTGCTGCAGGTCTCCCAGCACTCATGAACATCTCAATGCCCCCCTAAAATCTGAATATTCAATCTGAGACCTCCAGCTGAAACCCACAGGTTTCTCTGAGTCAACTTCTGCCTCCAAGGTGTAACATTATAAAACTCTTGAAGCTCTTGTCAGCTCCTTATTGCTTTTCTTCCACTAACTGAGTGTTTTCTCCCAGCAAGTGGAAAGGGCTCTGATTTGCAGCAGCAAATCAGGTGGGTGAGGTTAATCTCTAGGTTAATAGGTAGGAGTTAATGGTTAAAAGGCTTTGTCCATGCACTCCTTCTTAGCCCAGACTCTCCTTACCCTCAACTGTAGCTACTCCCTCCTGAGGCTCACAGCTCCTTGGATACAGCACTAACCACAGTGGCAGGAGTGTCCCAGTAGGGAAGGCATCCCAGGAGCTGCCTCCAGCCCAGAGGTGTGGGGGCTGGCACAGCCCGTGCAGGCACAACCAGTGCAGGCATGCTGGGCTTCATGAGGTGAGAGCCCCCGCACACCCAGTTTTGGGTACAGGCCTTGGAATTGCAGAATGGTTTGGGTTGTGAGGGACCTTCGACCCAGCCCAACTCCCCTGCCACAGGCAGGGACACCTTCCACTAGACCACATTCTCAGAGCCCATCCAACCTGGCCTTGAACACTTCCAGAGATGAGGCATCCACAACTTCTCTGGACAATATGTGCCAGTGCCTCACTACCCTCACTGTACATTTCTTCATTAGGTCCATTCTGAATGTCCCCTCTTTCAGTCTGAAACTGTTGCCCTTGGTCCTGTCACTGACTTGGGGAAAAAGTCTTTCTCCATCTGTTTTATAAGCCTCCTGATGTATTGACAGGCCAGGTTAAGATCTCCCACCACCTCATTGCATCTCTTTAGGGCTATCTAGGCAACCATAATGATGAGTTGTGAGCCAAGAGATCACCCTGAGATCCATCCCCTGTGTCCATAATGACTCCTGCTTGTATCAGGCCACAGTTTAAGTATTTTCCCCATTTTCATATCATGTATCCAAAAGCCCTGGTGTGTTTTAAAAGCCATCTCCCTGCTTGCTGTCCCATGTTTTAACTAACAGAGATCTAGAGGGAACAGGCTACACATCGTGGGCACCATGGGGTGGATAAATACAGCACGGATATGACCGTGCCTGCATTTCCTGCCTTTCTGTAGTTGAATTTGCACATTTCCTATCAGCTTCACTGTGGATATGTAAGTTTTGTTGTCAGGCAGACATCAAAATAAACTGATTTTACAGTAAGCGGATGTGCTTCCTCCTCCTGTTTCTCTGCTCTGTGCCTGACATGGTAGGATGGGTACCCCTGGGACACTGAGAGGGCTCCTCAGAGGTCAGACCTGCACTCCTCACTCTGCATCTGGTCTACAGCTCCCCCAGCAGCCTGCCATGGGTTTGGGCTGACATCGCCCCGCTAACCCACTATGGGTTTTTCCCCAGTGATGCTGAGAAGTGGCAGCAGGCGTGGGATTCTCCCTACACTGTGCCCAGGGGCGTGTTTGGAGCAGACATGATGTGGTGCTCGGGTGATGCAATGTGGGCTCTGGGCTGGGTCTTGTTCTGCATATCTTGGGCTGTGCCAGGGCAGCACTTCACTGGGGCGAAGGGAAAGGCTTTGGGCTCCTCCTGTGGCTGCTCCTGATTGCAAGGAGAGATAAAATGTGGCCTGGAGATGGGCTAGGTAACTGCTGGTGGGGGTCGCTATGCGTGCAGGGAAGCGAGCAGTCAACTTTGTGCAGAGGGTTACAATTTGCATAGAATCACAGAATGATTTGGTTTGGAAGGACCCTTAAAGCTCATCCAGTTCTAACCCCCATGCTATGGGTAGGGACACTTTCCACTAGACCAGATTGCTCAAGGTCTTCACAGGGCTTTGGCTGCTCTTGGCACAAAATGGTGAATTTTCTTTTTCCTTCTGGCCTGAGACATCCCTCCAGCACAGCTCAGGGGCTCCAGGTCTGCTCAGATAATGTGCAGCCTGAGAGCTCCTTCAGCACTGCAGCACCAAGCAGACAAAACATAGGATCTGCCCTGGCCCTACCTCTGACCCCTTCAGAATGTTCTACTCATATTTCATCAGCTTCCCATTCCCATTTCAGTTCATATACCTGCTGTGGAACCCACGGAGACCCAGCTCGTCCTGGAAGAGATCAGTGATGACCAGGTTAATGAAGCCACGTGTGAGACAATGGCCTGGGATCACAAGGCTGAACCAGAGGCAGATGCTCATTCCCTTCCCCCCATACAAGAGGAACTTCAGGAAGAAGAAGAAAACAGGTAGGAGAAGGAAGATGCTGTTGATGGGCAGGTCTACAGGTTCTCCAGTCACTGGTGTGGTGGCCATGGGAGAGCACAAGCATGTCCCTGGGAATCCCTCCTTGCCTGTGCTGGTGGTGGAGCTGGCAGCCTGTTTCCAAAGTTTCCACCTGCTTGGAGATGTCCAGTGTGCCCCAGCATATCCATGTCCCCAGGATGTTGCTGGTGGGTGGAGGGAGAGCATCTCAGGCCAAAGGGGTCAGGGAGACTGGCAGAGCTGCTCCTCATGTGAGGTTCAGACATGCTTTGTGGATTTTGCCTGATGTGTTTCTCCTTCCCAGGCCATGTTTGTGCTCCCCAAGTGCTCCCAAGGAGGAAGAGTTGGAGGAGGAGGAAAAGAAGAAGGAAGAGAAGAAGAAAGGGGAGAAGGAAGAGGAGGAGCAAAAGAAAGAGAAAGAGGAGGAAGAGAAGAAGGTGGAGGAAGAGAAGGTGGAGGAAGAGAAGAAGGTGGAGGAAGAGAAGAAGGTGGAGGAAGAGAAGGTGGAGAAAAAGAAGAAGGAGGAGGAGAAAAAGCAGGTGGAGGAAAAGAAGGAGATGGAAGTGGAGGAAAAGAAGGAGAAGGAGGTGGAGGAAAAGAAGGAGAAAGAGGTGGAGGAAAAGAAAGAGAAGAAGGAGGAGGAAGAGAAGAAGGAGGAGAAGAAGGTGGAGGAAAAGAAGAAGGAGGAAAAGAAGAAAGTGGAGGACAAGAAGAAGAAGGAGAAGAAGGACAGGGAGAAGAAGAAGGAGAGGAAGAAAGAGGAGGAGAAAAGAAAAGAGGAGGAAAAGAACGAGAAGAAGAGGAAAGAGGAAAAGAGGAAAGAGGAGGAGGAAAAGGTGGAGAAGGAAAGTACAGAGTGAGTGCCACTCATTGCCTTTATGGCTTTGTTGGAAACAAGCATGAACGCTGCTGTTGTTTCAAATGCGTGCACCAGCCACAGAGGTGGAAACACCCACGGACGAGCGAGCTCCTCCTGGCAGAGCGGAGCTCCCAGCCCGGCAGGCAGCCGGGATGTGCTGGGGAGCGGTGCGTGCGGGGGCATCCGTTCGGGAGGGATGGGTGTGCGGGAGGGATGGGTGTGCAGGAAGGATGCTCCTGCAAAGCGGCTCATGCCGGGGCTCGCTGCTGACGCGGCACCTGGTGACAGGCGAGTGTCTCCCGGGGACACGGGCTCCATCTCCATCGCGGCCGTCCGTAGCAACCACAGCCGCGGCCGTCCCCCCAGCTCCGGGAGGGGAACCATGCTGTTTAAAACCATACCCGCTAATTCAGGGCACTCGGAACTATTGTGAGTGCTACAGAGCTGAATGCAAAGGCGGGATTATGTGTTGTGCCTGGGAATGCTGCTTAATACAAGTAGGTACAATTTTACAATTTTTTTTCTGTTGTAGAAAATACCCAAATTCTTGTCAGCTGTGGCAGGTGGTGACTTTGATCTACATGATATTGAGGGACATCTTTCTGCTTAGTTTGCTCTAATTTCACATGAGATAAACATTTAGGGATTTATTAGCTGGTGTTACAGCATTAATCTCTGTTGATTCCTCTAAAGTATCTTGATTTTCAGGAAGAAGATGAAAATGCATGGTTATTCACTGTCAAACCCATATGTTTGTATTTCATCAAAATCTGTTCCTGGAGTGTCACTGTAGAAACTTGAGCTTCAGTTGTGGGGTGAATGAGATCCTCCTCCACCTTTCAATGTGTTTGTTTATCAGGAAAAGACAGAGAGACCAACAGGTTTTCTAGATTAGGATGGAAAGAATTGTGATTGCATCAGAAGGGAGCATAATTTAAAAGCAAACAAAAAAACAGTGGGAGAAAATGTTAAAAATAATTTTTAAAAGACCTTGGAAAATAACAGGATTTGAAGACATGGAGGTAAAGAAAGAAAAATCAACTACTGCTTTTGACATGTCTCTTCTGACTTTGCATCTGCTAAAGATACAGAAAGATGGGGGTCTTTTATTATTTTCATGCATTTAGCTGTCTTATAATTTTTCTCATTATCACCAATCTCTGCTTTGCATTTCTTTCTAGAAAACAGCAAATCAGGAGATAAGTGCACAGAGCAATATGTGAATTGCTTATTGTCAGTTATAAAGTTACATTAAAACAATAAAATCAATCTTGAGAGCCCCTTTGTCAGAATGATGGAGCTCAAGTCTGCCCTTGCTGCTGAAAGAAAAGGAGAATTGTGTGTCCTGGTGGTGTCTTGCACAGGCAAATGTGGGATTTGGATGGTGCTTATGGGAAAGCCCTTCCTGGAAATTAGGCTCTGGGCTATTTATTTGGCAAATTTTAATTATATGAGAACTGATTGTATGCAGGAGGAGAAACATGCTGCTTGTATCTTTCTCCCTCTGCAATTTTTGCCAATCCATATGCAATGCCTTGCTTTATTTATGCCCCTCTCACCTGGTCTCCCACACAGTATTTTTTCTGTCCCTCCCAGATCCCTGCTCCCTTGTCTCCCTGCTGACAAGGAGGTGGATGAAGCCTACTTTGCTGAGGAGGCCCTCAGGTTTGAGCAGCAGGAAGAAGCTGAGATAAGTAATCTTGAAGGTGCTCTTATACAGGTATGGCATCACTCTCTGCTTGGTCTCAGGTCTGCAATGGTCTCATGCTGCCCAGTGAGTCTCAGGGGCTCAGAGCTTGCCCAGGGGGATGCAGAGCCCTGGCACGAGCAGGAACTGTGGTGGGCACATGTTTCCCACTGAGATGTCCCCGTGCCTGATGCTGAGCTAGCAGCAGTAGCTGTGGATGGAGGGAGGGCTGTTTCACCCTACAAAGTTGGCACTGAACAATGAGCTGGGAGTGACAAATAGGAGGGACATGGGGGAATCCAGTCAAGCTGCAAAATCTGCTCTTTTACTGACGGAGTAGGGCTTTTTCTCCTTAAAATGGCTTTTTTCATCTTTGAAGGTGGAAGAAGAGACAACTGAAGCTGCTGAAACTGATGCTGAAGGTATAATGTGTAGCAGAATAATGCCAAATTGGGGTGAAGTTGCTGGTGATGCAGTTGCTGGTGGAGCCAGTTCTGAATGCCTGGGGCTTGTGCAGGGCTGAGTCCTGTTGATTAAGCAATCCCTGACGTGAAATAAGAGTTTCTGCTTCAGCTGGAGACTGTACAGGGATAGGAAAGATTTTCTCTACCACTTTGCTCAGTTTGGGAAATAAGAGGTAGCATAAAGCACATTTTAATGTAACCTTTTAGGAAGCAATGGGTTGGTAATGAAAATTAGGTGGTGAACTCCTATTGCAGCCTGAGTGAGCAAAGGCAGGTCCTGGCAAAACTCCACCGATGTTGGGGAGTTGCACAGGGAATGGCTTGTCCTGAGTCTTGGTGCAGGCTGATGCAGCCCGTGCAGGGCCCCCTGATTTTGCAGCAATGCTAGAAAATGCTAGTTCATCAGGAGCTACAGTGATACGAGAAGGAGTAATGGGTAAAAATTGAAAGAGGGGAAATTCAGGTTAGATAATAGGAAGGTGTTGGGGTGTTTTGAGATACTGGAATAGGTTGCCCAGAGTGGTTGTGGATGCCCCACCCCTGGCAGTGTTCAAGGCTAGGTTGGATAAGGCCTCAAGCAACCTGGTCTAGCAGGAGGTGTCCCTGTCCATGGGAGGGGAGGTTGGGACTGGACGATCTTTAAGCTCCCTTCCACCCCTTAACATTCCATGACTGTATGAGAAGTGCATGGTAGGACACCCACCACTGCAGTCCTGTGCTGCCAACACCCGTGAGCAGCGGGCAGCCCCCAAATCCGCATTTCTGCTGTGACATAACCATCCCGTCTCACACCACTCTGTGTTTTATTGCAGCTTCAGATGCCTTGTCCTTTGCTTGAAGCACCTAGGCTCGTAGCAGCATGGCCAGGCGGGCCCGGGACGTCGAGCTAGAGCGGCTGGTGCATGACAAGCCGCTCGACGGCGGGGAGCCCTCCCCTCCCAGCTGCAGCGCCCTAGAGCAGCTCCCCCATGTCCCCAGCGCTGCCTCCCGCACCCCCGTCCCTGGCACCAGCACGCCCAAGGCTGGAGTGGTCAACCCCAATTTTTGCAATGAGGAGCAATCCCCGCTAGGTATTAGAGACGTTGGCTTTCACCACGGGCTTGCGTAGGTAGAGGTGGGCGGGGGGCCGATTCCTGGGGTAGTTGCTTTTTGTTGCTTTTTTGGGGGGAAAAAAATAAAATAAATAAAAGCACGCTTTGTGTTGCAGCACAGAGGCTGGGGAACAAAATCCATGTGTGTTCTGCTTCTGCTTCATCACTATGTGCCTTTTTAGCTAACCCTAGAGAGCGTTTGCAAATGCTGTGTATTTTGACCTGCTCAGTCAAAAGCTCTCCCAAAAGACTGGCAGGCAGAGGGTGCAATATCACCACACACACCGTTTTCTCTCTAGCATTCATGCAACCTGCTCGTACAACAAGGACAGGAAGGGGAAGGTTTGCTGATCATGGCTTTCTGCCTTTTCTGCAGCTTTGCTTTGCTTTGTTTTTAACCAGCAAGCCAAATTCTGCTGCTTTTCCTTACGTGCAACAGGATTTTAACTTTTCAACCCAAACCTTTTATCAGGGATTTAATCAAGCCACACTCTGATCCACTAGTTCCACATCAGCATGAAACAGAAGAGGGTGCACAGGGTCTTTCAGATGTGTGAAAACCTCCCACAGAAGAAATCCTGCAGCGACTCATTGTATTTTGTTAAATAGCTAAGAAAAGAGGTGACGCTTCACAGTCCAGCTGACTGTGAGGTCTGCCCAAGACAACTCCCAGCATAATTTCTCCTTTGGACAGCTGGAATCTTTCTGTAACCGCTATAAACATCCAATCTTCCTGCTGCTAACCTTGTCTGTGGCAGGAAGCAGTTATTACCTCTGTAAAAGAAAGAAGCTACAAATGCTTGTTTAAATAGTGCCTTATTCTGCATGAAAAGCAAATGCTGTGTGATTTGGAGATGTCATGATCCCTATGCATATGTTTAGAAGAGCCAAGAGAATTTGTCTCCCTGGGAGTCAAGTTTGCACCTGGAAATTCTGGGTCCCTGCATAACACCTGCAGCTGGGAATCCTGATCTCCATTGTTTTCTGAACCATGGGAACCCAACACTCAGATGGAGTAGATGGAATCATTGCAATCTGTGCATGCAGAAGGGAGGCAGGTGGTAGCTTTTAGAGTGTTAAAAGCTGAGCATAAAAAGAGAAATGCTCCAAACAGCTGGGAGAAAGGAGTGCCAGTCAAGCAGGGAATGAAGGGGAGAAGGAGAGTCCTTCCAGCACGCTGCAGGGTCTGGGAGCAGCTCTGCAGCAACGATGGGGTTTGGGGAGCCATCCTGGCTGCAGGCAGGGCCCTGCACCCCCCTCACCTGCGATTATTGTCCTTCCCCACGGACCAGGTAATTACCCCACCGTGGAGATCAAGGATGTGGACAGCCGAGGCGATGCTGTGGAGAACGTTGGTACCCACTTGCCGGTGCCCACTGCCGGCGCTCCCAACATGCTGGCGGTGCCCGGCGCAGCATCCCCCAGGTATGGCTCTGCCCAGGCACGGTCCCCATTGGCACCGCCCGATGATGGCAGCACAGGAAAAGTTATACCACCAAACAGAGCAACCCATTTCTAGCAGGTCTGGACTGTGAGCCACGGTGGTGTATGAGTGGCTGGAGTTACCCCTGTGCATGGCAGAGGAGATGGCAAGAGTCTTGCCTCTTATTTGCATTTTTTAATTAAATGGTTAAATTTTATTTAAAGCTTTTGGGGGCCAAGGACAGCCCTGTCTGTGTGTCCTCCTGGAGCTGGGCTCAATCCCTAGGCCATGGTCAGATCCCATTTGTCTATTGTCCCACATCTCCCACTAGGTTTGTACTTCCACATGGATGGTGGATGCCCCATCCCTAGAAGTGTTCAAGGCCAGCTTGGACAGGGTTTTGAGCAGCCTGGTCTAGTGGAAGGTGTCCCTGCCTGTGGCAGTGGGTTGGGCTAGATGGCCTTCTAAGGTTCTTTCCAACCCAAACTATTCAGTGATTCTATGCTCAGGGAGAGGGAGGATTAGAACTGAGCTTTAAAATTTAGGCTGGATGAAGCTGATGGGTTTTTGTCTGTTGTTGTAGTGGAGCTTTTTGAAGCTCATTATTGCAGAGAATTAAATATCAAAACTGAAGTGTTTTTTAATGTGATGAAAACCAAGTGCTATAGTCACTCTCAGTTAGTAGTTTGGATCTTTTAATTAAAAAGCTCCTGGAGGAGCAAATAAAACAGGAAACATGTCCATAATCCAGTCTGTTGAACAGCTTTTTAAACTAGGAAAGCAGAACTCAAGGCTTCATGTGAAATACCTGCAGTGCAACTACTGACAGGATTGAGCATGTTTACAGTTACACATGCAAAAATATAAACCTTTCTGCTGTGTGTCCAGGGACTGTCTCAAACAACACTGGAGGTCCCTTGGTAGAGATGGAGATCTTTAAAAATAAGTGACTCCTGTTCTCCTACATAAAAAAATAAAATCCAGTCATTCTGAATCAGAAGAAAATTGCTCCTCTTCTGCTGTGTTTCCAGAGTAAGAGGACATCAATTCTTCATTGAGCAGTCACCCAATTATCCCTAAGTCACTTCTATTGGCCACAGCCTTGAGTTATTTCCTGCATGGGTCTGTGAAGGATTACAGTTAACAGGTTTAGACAGAGTCATAAAAGACTTACCGCCAAGGAGCCACACCTTGTCTAATTGGAGCCTCAAAACAGGCTCTCGCAGACAATAAATACCAGGATAACCAGGCAATGCCATGTGGGCAGGGACCCTGTGCATCCCACATGTCCAGGCAGGCACAGGACAGCCCAGTGCCTATGGTCTCTGGCTGCAGCATTCCAAAAACAGAGCAATGTTTAGGCTTTAACAGGGCCTTTTGTCCCAGCTGGCTGTTCAGTGGATGGTTGTGTGAGGGCCAGTGCTACAGAGCAAGAGGCTGTCAGTGTGGGCACCTTGGGCTTGCTCCGGGGTGAGGACAGGCCAGTGGGGCAGCACAGTGCCCTGAGGGGACAGAGGCAGAGGAAGATCAGCAGGAGGATGGTGAGACACAACAGATGTTGTCCTAAGAACACTACAGTCCTTGGTAGGACTATTCTTCCAAACTAATGGTTCTGAAAACCTCTCCTTCTACATATGAGAGTACTTTAACAAGGGGCCTGGTGGTTTTCTTCCACCCCTGTGCGGTGCACTTGGGGAATGAAAGATTATCAGTCTTGTTTACCTGCTCCCCTTGCCAACAGGACAGCCCTGAGAGCCAGTGAGGCTGCAGGTGGTGGGTTTGTAGCATTTGGCATTCTTCAAGAGACTTGTGATGGCAGGACAAGCTCCCTGCAAAGATCCTGCTTGCTCCTGCTCCACATGCAGCATGGAGCAATTTTGCACCAAGGCCAGTGGGATCAATAGCTGCAGTGGCAGGAGACCATTTCTTTGTCACAATTAAAATGCTGGGATTGGTGTAGGTTTGCAAACCAGTCCAGATTTTGTTGTGATTTCCATCTTCATATTCAGCTCTCCTCCTGCTACTTTGCTTGCCCACACGTAAGGAAGTTGTCTCAGAAACCCATCTGTGCCAAAGGGAGCCACCAGCTGTGTTAGGACATTTTGTCTAGGTATTGCTGGTATTGCACTTTCCTTGCCTGCCTATTGAAGTGCAGTGCTGTGACAGTGCAGCAACAAGGAAAAGCATAGAGTAGTGCCTGCGCTCCATGCATCTTGCCAGGTGTCCAAAATGGGTTACGAAATGGGGTCAGGTGGCTGTGTGCCTATGGACCCAAAGGCTCAGTGGTGCCCAGGAAGAAACAGGGCTTTAGCAGCAAAAGAATGGGGTGGTTTGCTCCCATTTAGTGCAGGCAGTACCAAAAATTAAGAGAAAACTGATCTTAGTAGGAGAAGGGGAAGTGTAAAACAGATGACACCTGGGAAGAGAAGGGTTCTAAGGATGGGAGACAAGCTGATCCTTGGTCACTGTGCTTGTGTCTGCAGGAGGAAGCGACTGGTCCCAAAGGATGGTCTGGACGAGGGAGTGGTGAGCGAGTCCCCCACCCGAGCGCTGGGCTGGGACGAGGAGCACAGGGAAAGGTGCGTGGTGGGACCGGGGGCTCCAGATCAGCCGAGCTCCCAGTGGTTTGGCTCCTGGTACTTGGGTGAAAACAGCGAAGATCCCACAAGTGCTGGGATACCAAAGGGAGAGGGAGCTGTGCTGCAATGGCTCTAGTGATGCTTAACAAGAAAAACACACCTTCTCTAAAAATAATGATGGTGATACTTGCTGGGGCAGAAACTGCTCTCTTGTTTTTCCTCTGTCCATGTAGAAATATTCTCTGCAAGACCAGGTGCAGCTGCAGAGAAAATTCTCCTCTAATCTACATATGCTGTAGTACTGTGGGGACACCTTGTTTTTACTGACTGTGGAGAATTTACATTTTTCTTCCATAAAAGAAGTGAGCACAAGCTGTGCATCACACACTCCAGGTCCTGGCTTTCCCCACAGCCCCAGGGACAGCCTCAAAGGGAACTGTCCTCCCTAGAGGCACACTCTTGGGGAGGGCCTGCACCTCCACATGGAGCAGGGTTTTGCCTCCCTGCCATCATCAGAACAGCCAGGACTACAACAAAAGAGCATGTTTCTGTCCTCCCTCCTATTGATTCTCCTCAGTCATACTAAGTGAAGAACCCTGGTCTAAGTCTAACCTGGTTCTACTAAAGAGCCTGAAAAGAGAAGATACAGTTTATAAATTCAGGGGTTTGGTGCACATTTTCACCCCATAGTTCTTCCAAAATCATAATCTCCCAAGAACAAGCAATGCAGCCTGGGATCTTGGTGCTTCCCAAGCTTTCTGACAGCATCTCACATCTTGGGACATGGATGAGGCTCAGGTTGGTGCTGCTTGATGATCTTTTACTGAAACTACCTTGTGTTCTTCTTGTTATGCAATACCCAAATAAATATGGGTAAATCCCAATTCGGATCCTGTATGTTAAAGAATGGGTCATGGCCATGGCTCGAGGCCAGGTTGGATGGGGCTTGGAACAACCTGATCTAGTGGAAGATGTCCCAGCCCATGGCAGGGGGGCTGGAGTGAGATGAGCTTTAAGATCCCTCCCAACTCAAACCATTACAGGATTCTCTGATTCTCTGAACCTGCCCTGGTGCTTTCCCTGCCTGCATGAAATGCCTGGTGGTGTCCCCACAGCCTGCCTGAGCGCATCGGCTCGGCCACGAGCCTGAGCAGTGCCATCATCAACACCCGGCTCCAGGAGCTGGTGAAGCTCTTCAAAGAGAGGACAGAGAAGGTGAAAGAGAAGCTGATTGACCCTGATGTCACCTCAGATGAAGAGAGTCCTGTGGCATGTGAGTTTGAGTGGGGCTGGCAGCGTTTCACTGGTGAGTCGGCACACATGCTGTGTTTTCTGGGAGGCAGATCCTTTGTTTAACAGTTTAAAGACCTTAAAACAAATTGCAGTAAGATTTTTCTGCCAGTTAAACTGTGTGGCCTCTCCCAGCTCCAGCTAAGCCAGCAGCTGCGGCTGCACCAGTGCCTCCCCCGGGAGGGGAGGTGGAGGGGGACAAGCCATCAGGGGACAACCACTACTGTGAGATGCTGTGCTGCACCTTCAAGTACCGGCCCTGGCTGGACCACCTGAAAAGCTACCAGTTCCCCAGCAGCATCGACCCACTCACCAGTGAGTGATGGAGCATGGCCTCATGCCTGGGCTGGGGGCAAGCTGGTGGGGCCAGGGGTGAGGAGGGGATGAGGTGTAGGCAATGGAACCTTATAGAGAGGAGAGAGCTACGCCAGAAGCAACTTAGCTATCACTAAAGCCTACAGTTTAAATTCCCCTTTAAGGCATAGGCTTTCCTAAATACTTCTGCATAACTGTGGGTGCCAGGACCACAGCCAGGCAGGGAAGTTGCAGTCACCTTTGCTTTCAGACTCTTTAGTAGGCAAATGCTGTCCCTGGGATATGCATACACCAAATAAAAAGAAAAATCACAAAAGAAAAATCCTCTGCCTGGTGGCCGCTCCACATGTGCCCAACTCCTTCCTTAGTCTTTGCTATTCCCCAGCCCTTTGGGAGCCCCTGGGCTCAGGCAGCTGGCCATCGTTTCAGCATGGCTGCAGGGGGCAGAAGCAAAACAGGGAAGTCAGTGCTGTGGGAGCAAAGCAAAAGCAAACCTTGTTGAATGAGCAAAGTTAGAAACTTTCCAATAAAACTCTGTGTGCCCTGTGACTGGTGCTGTTCAGTCTGCACTAGAGCCCAGCTCACCTGCAACTGCCAAGAGACCTCCTGCAGGTTTCCCCATTGTGCTCAGGGCAGGGCAGGGGATAAAACCCCCCCTTGTATAGAGGCTGCACACAGAGCAGGAGCATCTGCCCAGCTGATCGTGGTGCTGTTCCTGTGTGCAGATCTGATGTATGTGCTGTGGCTGTTCTTCGTTGTCATGGCCTGGAACTGGAACTGCTGGTTGATCCCTGTCCGCTGGGCTTTCCCCTACCAGACCCCAGCAAACATCCACTGCTGGCTGCTGGTGGATTACCTCTGCGACCTCATCTATCTGCTGGACATCCTCATCTTTCAGACCCGGCTGCAGTTTGTCCAGGGGGGAGACATCATAGTGAGTGGCAGCATATTGCACCCCACCACTGGAGAGGCCAGCTTTGTGGATCTCCCATCCCCATCACCCTGAAGGACATGGGTGGTCCTGGTCTCTGACCTCTGAATAGAGCTCTTCAAGCTCTCCCACCATGGCTGTGGACATCTGGGCTGTGTCCACTCTCGGAGACTGCAAGCTTCTCTCCTGACATGTAGTGGACAAGCTGGCAGGCTTCTGTTCTGCCAAACATTCCATTTTCCCCCTAAAGTCAATACCAGCTCATCTAGAAAACATGTGGTCCATGATGGCCCCGATTCCTGGCGGGCGCTGCCCTGTGAGGTGGTTCTGACCGTGGTGTAGTGAGGTGCTCACTGACTGCTACCCATGGGCTTGGGAAGAATAAACTCCGGGTTTAATTCTCAGGAGCAGACTGGGCAGAATGCATTAGCAATTGCAATCTGAATGTATAAATTATATGCCTGAGATAAGTGAAAGCCCTTAATTTTGTTTCCATATTTGATTAAGTAAGCTGTGAAAAATCAAACCTTGAGGGTACAGTCTTCCCACAGCCACGCAGATGCTCAGGCAGGCAGGTTTCTCCTGTAAACACAGACTTTTGTGATATTGACACTGTGGTGGGTTTTCTCTGGGATGCAAAACAAACACAGGATGTCCCAAGATAGGATGGGAAGATGGAATATGGCCAAGTCTTCTGCTTCACTCGCTCTACTCCTGAAAATGAAGGGAGCATCTTCTCTGTTGTCGGGCAGAAGAGGAAAACCAGGCATGACCATGCTGGTCATGACTTTCCTCTCTGTAAATAATGATCAATTTTCCTGTTTCTCTCCTTCCTGTTCCCAACCAGACTGATAAAAAGGCCATGAAAGAGAACTACCTGCGATCACAACGTTTTAAGGTTTGACATAGTTTTATTTATTAATCTGAATCTTTACTCTCCACTATGGTTTGCAGCACCATCCCAGTGCACCTGCAGGTCCCCACAGAGGTTTCTCTCTTTGCATGGATTTCAGATGGATGTGCTGTGCCTCCTGCCTCTGGATTTCTTCTACTTCAAAGTTGGTGTCAACCCACTCCTGCGCTTTCCTCGCTGTCTGAAGGTGAGTTGGAGTTTATAATATCAGGCAGAACAGCAGCTGAATAGATTTGGAGGAGTTCTGTGCTGGCTGGGGTGAGCCATGGCTTGCTAGACTCATTGATGGTGACAAGAGAATTGTAAAATGGAGGGAAGTCTTATCCCAAAGGTTCTGCAGGGCCGTTGATCAAATCTTCATCTCAGTCCTAAGCCATGCTCATATTTCCATAGAAGGGCACTTACAGATGGAGCCAAATCTGTCTGTGGCAGTCCATGCTGCAGACGAGCTGCTGCAGGGAAGCAGAGGGGCAGTGGGTTTTTCTGGGAAGGTGACTGTCCTGGTGGGGACTGTGGGAAGCTGGAGAATGCTGCTTTCCTTCTCCTCCCAGTACATGGCCTTCTTCGAGTTCAACAACCGCCTGGAGGCCATCCTGACCAAGGCATACATCTACAGGTGAGGGGGACAGAGGGAAGGGGGGAGTGCAGCTGCTGTTTGCTGCTGGGGAGGAAGGTTCATTTTGGTGTGCACCCATTCTGGGTTCCTGATTTATTTTCCTACTGTCCCTGGGCTGGCTGACATAGACATTGGCTGATGCAGTGGGACATGGGGCTCCCAGAGCCCGTGTGAGTAGGATCATCTCTCCCACTGATTTTTTTTGCCACTTCTAGAGCTGCAGAGCTGCAGGAGGGAGCAGCAGGGTGCATTTTTGTGTGTTTTGTGATTCTTGCATTGGCAGGACCTGTATGGTCATTGCTTCAAGGATCCTTGTGATGTCAGGGGAGGCCTGACATTTCTCTCCCTTCCTGCTCTCTCCTGGTTTTGTTTGTTTGTTTGTTTGTTTGTTTGTTGTGTTTTGTTTTGTTTTGTTTTCAGAGTGATTCGGACCACTGCCTACTTACTGTACAGCTTGCATGTGAACTCCTGCCTCTATTACTGGGCCTCAGCCTATGAAGGACTGGGCTCTACCACCTGGGTCTATGATGGGGAAGGAAACAGGTACAAGCCAGGACCTGGGGTCTTACACAGCACAGCCTGCAATAAGGGAGGTGTTGACATGCAGCTGGATTCATAAAAACCCCTGAAGCAAAGGGCTGGGTATGCCAGGAGAAGATGTGGAGCCAGGGAGGATGACAGAGACAGGAGAGATGGGAAGTGCTGCAAGATGAAGAAGTTGCAGTTGGGCAGAGGTGGAAGGCAGTGGCAGGTTGAAGAGGTGGAAAAGGGGGGATCCTGGTGCTGAGAAGAATGGGAATGTGCCCTGGATGAGCAGAATGGAAGTGTGAGTGTTCATGTTGACCTGCTGCCAGGTTGGGATGCAGCTGTGACACTGTGTCCTTGTGTCATGTGTCAGGTCCCTCTATCAGCCCAACACCCTCATTCCCAGGGTTCAACACAGAAACACTGGCCAGCCATGGCATTTCCAAGATATACATGTCAGTGATGGATGGCACAGGGACAGGAGCTGAACGTCACCTCATTGTGAACACCCATACCCATGAGCTGTACAACATGGGCAAAATGAAATACTGGGTGACATTTAACTGATGTAGAATGAGGCAGTAAATGAGAGTTTCCTACAAAAAGGCAAAAGCCAAGTGCATTAAAGGCCTACCATGAGGTGTGGGTGTGGACAAGTGACTGTCACCCATGCAGCTTTAGTGCAAGTGTTGCCTTTCCTTTGAATACTCAGTATTAATGTTGCTGTTATATAGTTATTTTGTGTGATAAGAATAATCTGTATACATCTCCAAATGTAACTATAACATCCAAGGGCATGTCCAAGAACAGTGAACTGGGAATTCACTGGGCATCTCCCCAGTCCGTTGCCAACCATTTGCTCACAAATCAGGTTCTCCCCTGATGATTTCTAAAATGTTGCTGAAAACACTTGGCTGGTTTATAGCAGGGGAGCTGTAAGGAGCAGAAAATGGGAGTAGCCAGAGCAGCTGAGCCTCCTGTGTGGAGGTTTTTGGAGGGTCCATGGGTTCCCCTGCTCCTGTAGCATCTCCAGAAGCACCTGCAAATGTGGTGGGGAGTCTGAAGCCCTTCAGTTTTTCCCTCTTGTGACCCCTAATTACTCTCAGCAGGCTCTGACTTGCTGTGGCCAGAGGATGTGAGCTCAGTGCTGAGGGGTGAAACAGCCCTTCATGTCAGAAAAGCCTTCAGAGCTGCCTCCTCTTTTCCTTCAGCTACATCCGCTGCTACTACTGGGCAGTGAAAACCCTCATCACCATCGGGGGTCTGCCAGACCCCAAGACACTGTTTGAGATCGTCTTCCAGCTGCTGAACTACTTCACGGGTGTCTTTGCTTTCTCCGTCATGATAGGGCAGGTGAGTGGGAGTCGTAGTGGGTTCCCAGCCTCAGTGGGGTTGGTTTCAGTGTGGTTGACCCACAGGTTTGCATCTTCAGGTTTGTTTTCCAGATTTGAGGACCTGCTCAGCACTGGTGCAAGACAAAAAGTATTTGGTAGATGCTGTTAGGGCTCAGTTTACATGCTCTGAACTGCTTGAGGGATGGATAAACGGCAGCAACTAAAACTTTTCTTCCACTTCTTCCATTCAGATGAGAGACGTGGTTGGGGCTGCTACTGCAGGGCAAACTTATTATCGGAGCTGTATGGACAGTACCATTAAATACATGAACTTCTACAAAATCCCCAAAACTGTTCAGAACCGGGTGAAAACGTGGTACGAGTACACGTGGCATTCGCAAGGCATGCTAGGTGAGATCCAGCCACTCCAAGGGTCAGTCCTTGCAACTCATGTTTTACTGTGGTTGTGTTGCAGAGCTGAAAGGTCACTGTCAAATAGCACTGCAGTCTTGGGGGGTGTAGGATGACTTCTTTTACTGTTCACTACTGGGTCACAGCACTTTGGTGACCCAGTGTCACTCATAGCACACTGAGTCCAGCAACCCACCTGCTGGTCCCTGGGGAGAAGGCAGTGACAGGCCTGTTGCTGGCCAGGGTGTGTCCAGCAGCAAAGCCACCAGCTCCAAGACCCCTGTGCCCACTCTCCTGGCCAAGAAAGATGCTGGATTTGGCTCAGTGGTCTGCCTCTGAGGGCACTCAGAGAAGGGATAATGCAAAGGGTGGTTCTCCATCACTCCTTGGATTTAGACCTTCAGGTTGCTGCGTGGGCAAAGGCTGGAGAAGACCCTTCTGGGAGGGTGAGCTCTTGCCCTCTGCCACCAGAATGTGGGTTGTTTTCCTACTGCCACATCAAGAACATGCTCTCATAGCAAGTGCTGGATACAACCAGTTTTCTGCTTTGTCTCATAGATGAGTCAGAGCTGCTGGTGCAGCTGCCAGGCAAGATGAGGCTGGACATTGCCATCGATGTGAACTACAACATCGTGAGCAAAGTGGCCCTTTTCCAGGTACCCTCTGCAGTGCAGGTGCTGGCTGATGGAGCCTGGCATGCTGACACAGACTAACACCACTGCTGGCTTTCTTTTCGCTTAGGGTTGTGACAGGCAGATGATCTTTGACATGCTGAAGCGACTCAAATCAGTGGTCTACCTGCCTAATGACTATGTGTGCAAGAAGGTAATGTGATGCTTGGGTGCCCTCCCATTCCTGGTGTTATGGCCAGGCCACGTAGGGCACTAGGGAAAGCCAGGCCAGGCCCATCACCCTGTAAAGCCCATCACCTTGTAAAGTGTCAAGCCACTTTACAGGGATCGAATTGAGAGCAAAAACATCCTTGGCTGCAGCTGGACTTGTACAAAGACTGACCTCTTCTGCTGAAGGCATGAACAGCAGGAGACTAGCCTGTCCAGCTGGAGGAGTCTTGGGGATGCTTAGATAGTGTTTGGGAGTGAGCATCAAGACACAGAATTTGGGGAGCTTGGAGAGGGCAGTAAGGACATGGGAGTATCCAGCAAGATGCTGGTTAGGGCATCCATAAGGCCTCCCTGTTCCTGGGCATCCCACCCAGCACCCCTCTCCACTGCAGGGAGAAATAGGCCGCGAGATGTACATTATCCAGGCGGGACAAGTGCAGGTGCTGGGGGGACCTGATGGCAAATCCGTGCTGGTGACTCTGAAAGCTGGATCCGTGTTTGGAGAAATAAGGTGAGTGAAACATTTTCAGGGAACTGGGGAAATACTGCTCGTGAGCTCTGGGAGAGAAGGGTGGGAAGTGGAAGGATCAGCAGCATCACAGTTCTCTTTGTGACTGAGAGCCATGACCGCTGGGCAGGGGCTGATACACAGATTAGAGGCGTTTTCTTGGAGCTTTTCTGTTGGTTTTGTCATCATGTTGTTTTCTGCCTAGGGAGCTGGTGATGGGAAGCAAAGGTACATGGATGGAGAAGGGATGGGAAAATGACTAAGAAAAGATGTTCCACAAAAACAGCCCCACAGCCATTAATCCTCCCATGTCATGGACATGTAAAGTCCTGTATCAATTTGTAACACAGAGATATTGCTGCCTCCCTACAGCCCAGCAGCCATTAGCCTGGTGTAAAACACTATTTTACCTTTTAAATCCCAAAATTATTTTTTTATATAGCACTCCATGCAAAGTTTCCCCTCATTCTTTAAAAATTAGATACAGAATATTCCATTGGGAGTGAAAAATAAACTTTGAGTCCTCTGAAAGAGAGCGATGGAGGCGTGTAAAAGGACATTAGAAGTTCTGCTGAGCCTGTGAACAGCAGCACTGACATCTTGCCGTGTCTCTCTCAGCCTGCTGGCGGCAGGAGGGGGAAATCGCCGGACAGCAAACGTTGTAGCTCACGGCTTCGCTAACCTTTTCATTTTGGAGAAGAAGGACTTGAACGAGATTTTGGTGCATTACCCGGAGTCTCAGAAGCTGCTGCGTAAGAAGGCCAAGTGCGTGTTGAGCTGCTGCTTTCTAGCCTGTGAATTTTAAAAATAGCAGAGCCTGGATTTCAGAATCTCAGGGGAGATTTGTCTTGGTGCAAAGCCCTGGCAAAGCTCCTGCTGCAGGTGCTGGGTTCCCACTCCCAGAGGTGGCTCCCACTCTGGGTTGGATCTGCTGTGCCTCGATAGAGGGCACCCGTCGCTCGTCACTGGGCTGGGGAGGCTGGGGGTGCCCCAGCCTTGCTGAGAACCTTCACCACTAAAAGTGGGAGGAGATGGGGGATGAATGTGGCCAGAATGCCTTCATTTAAAAATCTATTAAAATACTTGGCTTCGTTTTTAGCATTAGTTAGATTTGTTATTCTGTCCTTCCTAAGGGCAAAAATCCTTGTTGTTTTTAGTGCCTGATTTTCCCACATTATAAAATCCAGCTAATAGAACACGTTTCTGGACTGACATAATTTCTCCTTTTCCTTGCTGTAGGAAAATGCTGAAAAGCAACAACAAACCCAAAGATGAGAAAGGAGGCCCTGGAGATCCGCTGATCATCCCCCCAAAAGCTGAGACCCCACGGCTTTTCAAGGCTGCCCTGGCAGCCACAGGGAAAATGGGGGGCAAGGGGCCGCTGGCACGGCTCCGCTGGAGGCTGAAGGAGCTGAAGGTGATGCAGGCAGTGCAGGTCAGCATGGGGAGGATGGAAGTTGAATTTTGCTTCATTAGATACCAAGTCTTTTTGCCCTCCCACAGGCTCCAGACTCATTAAGTTGCATTAAAGAAGAGATCTCTGGTCATCAAGGTCTGATGTAGGAGGGCAGACGGGAAGGGGTGACCCAACATCCCCAACGGGACCTTAGAGAATGCCAGTGTCCCACGGGGGGTTGTTTTGCAACACAAAAGGGTAGTACACTGACTTTTTGCCTAGCTATGCTAAGCCTGAGTCTAATTTCTAGCTGGCCTATAGCCACAGGCAAACAAATCTCTCTTCCGTCCTACAGAGACAGAGCCACTCATAATTAATCAATGTGCTGGCGGGACAGGGCAGTGCTGGCACTGAGCACCTACAGCCCAGTCAACATGTCAAAACCTTCCTGGCACAGCGGGGGCAGAGGCCCCCACAGCAGGCACTGCTGTCCTGCCAGCTCTGCATGAAACCCCCTGCTTTTTGTCATGAGCAGCTGAAAAAGAAAATGGCCCTGCCCTTTTTTTTCCCTTCCAGTTGTCTCAGCTAAACTTGAAAATAAAGTTTTGTCTCCATGCAGACCTTGTTACTCTTCCCAGCATGGAACCATCCAAATTATCACATCTGAATGTGTAGAGGGAGTGTGTGGTGGCCTTGAGGCTGGGTAAACACCCAGGGAGATGCCAAGCATAGCTGCATTTCTGCAGTCTTTCACAGAGGCACAGTGAGGCTCCACCCAATGTGGCGTTTAACACTAATGCATAACCAGCTAATGGCAGTGGTGGACAGTGGCACCAAAGGCTCTGTAGGGTAGGGCAACAAGACCCATTGATGAAGGGTACACATTTTAGGAACTAACACCACTAATGGGTTAGCAGGATCCCACTGCTGGAAGAACATCCCTCACTGTGGCACATCCTTAGGACAGGTTTCTAAGGCTCCTCTCTAAAGGAGGGCAGGTCAGCCTGGGACTGCTTCCTCACAACACTTCTGCCATGTCTGGCCAAGATCAGCCCTCCCTAGATGCTTCAGGAGCAAAACAAGAGCTAGTTGTAGGAGGTGTGAGAAAGCTCCGTTTCACTCCTCTGTGTTTCTCAACACATGTAGGATATAATCCAGCTGCCCCTGTCGCGGGGGGCACCTCTGGCAACAAACTGACAAACAAACAGAGATCCTGGGGGGAACGTGCAGAACAGCTGCCTGGCTTTGTACAGCCCAGATGCCGTGTTTGGGGTAGTGGGCAAGTGTCTGCTAAGGTTGATTTTGCGTTTTCAAATTGTTTTATTGTAGGGTTCCAGTGTCAGTCCAACCCCACCAAGATCACCAGTGCACCAGAGATCGCCTGTCACCTCCCACAAAGTGCAAACCCACCTGGGAGAAAAAATATCCTCAGAATCTTCTGATCATTTAGTCACTGTTCGCGTGATTGCCACGGCACAAGAGGATGAGGAAATCCTTGCAGCTGAGATTTCAGAGAAAGGAGAAGAAAAGGAAGAGAAATGAAACAGCAGCAGGTCCCAGGGCAGGCGTAGGAGTCAGGCAAATGCCTGGGGTAGCAGATTTTTGTTGTTAATGATTTCCATGCAGTGGCTGTAGGCTTTGCAACATGCTGTGGGTAGGATCTGCCTCTCTCTTCTGCCCAGACCCTCATTCGCTGCTGATAAAACCCTCTGCCATTTGACCCAGAACCATACAAAGCTTCCATGCTCTGCAGATCAATTTTTATTGAGCATTTTTATTAATTTCTCACTAAATCACAGGCCCGCTCTCTTGCTTTGAAATCCAGCCTTATGGAGGGAGAGCTCGGAAGACATCGCTTTTTATGACTCTGGATGGTTAATGAGTGTTCGGATAAAGTGTGAAGAGTTATTCACCTATGACAGCTGAGTCACTGCTTGGCTAGAAACTACCAGGGGGAGAAAATAACAAGGTTTCTCTGTTGGGCTCAAGGTTGACAGCAGCAGTGGAGAGTGATTCATCTGAAAAGGATGTGGACTATGCTCATAAGCTGAGCGTGGAGCAAATCACACTGTCCCAAGAATGCCAAGGTCTGTCCCTGAGTGCATAGTCTGCAAAGCGCTTGAGGGACCCTGCGTGGTGCCAAGGCCACCTTGGGTTTGCCACTGGGAAGAATTCCTGCCAGCAGTCCACCCCAGGAAGGTGGTGGGTTCTCCTCTGCTGTGGGCTCTTATGGAGAGATTTGATGAGCATCTCTCTAGGGATGGAGAAGCACAATCCTGGGTGAGATGTTCCTGGAGTTCCCTTCCAGCCCTGGGTTTCTGTAGGTGCACCAACCTGCTGCTCCTGAGAGGTATAAACAGAGAGCAGGAAGGGAGAGGCTGAGTTGGTTCCCAGCTGGGAGACGACAGAGAAGTGCAGAAGGTGCATTCCTCCCCCTGACAGTGGTTCAGAGTCAGCTCAGAGCCTGTAAACACAAGCAACTCTGCACAACTGTGCAGGTGCTCCCCAGCAGTCACTGCTGGACCTCGGTGACATCCCCATTTCCAGCAGCCAATTTCCAGCAAATCCTGTGAGCAAGGCTGCAGGTTCTACAGGTCTGGCCCTGAGACAGCCAGGCTGCTCATGAAGGGTGTCAGCACTGGTGTCACGCCCGTGGGTGATCCCTCTTCCCATCAGCAGCCTGGGGCTGATCTTCACCTCCTTTGGGATCTTTTTCTTTCATTGCATTTTTGCCCCCTCTCTTGCAAAATTGATGGGTTTCTGTGGCAGAACAAGGCAGAATAGATGTTAGCATTAATTAACAATGGCTTTCTTTTAAACAAATTTAATGAGTTCCACCATACTACAGGAGGGTCTGAAGCCACCATTACCCTTCACATTGCAGGGGACAGGCTGCACTCACCCAAACCTCTCTGAATACTTCTCATCCTCAGTCATTTGCAAGTGGTTTCCTGCTGGGTAGAAGGTTTCCATGTGGAGTGCAAAGGTTTTGATTTTTTTTTTTCACTCTATAAACATTTACATATTCAAACAAAGAAGTGTTCAAAAGTCAAACTAGGGCTCTGATTTGCTGCTATGATTTGCTACAGCTTAGGAAATGCATTTAAATAAATAGTGGGCTGGAATGGCTTTCATAATTCACTGTATCTACAATAAACACCATGTAGATTACCATTTATTTGCTGTGGATTTATTTCAACATTCCAGTTCTTTTCCCACTTTTTGCTCACTGATGCACAGACAAAGTGAGAAATTCTTCACATGCAGTTCACAGATTTTCCAATAAATAATTGAGAGGCTCAGAAGTCACATAATATTGGTAGTAGAATTGCAATTTTTATTTTAATCACCAGTAGGAGGGGAAAAAAAGTCTTTCTTAGATGGTGAATATTACTTGAAGACCTTAGTTTTCAACATGCAGCAGGAGATGGCAATAGATATGCAACTGGTAATTCTGGAACCACGGGGAGATCTGAAATTATCCTTCTCTGCGATCTGTTTACGGCTTTAGTTCTTTGGAGGGATTATTCTCCAGGTAATAATTAAGGTCAAGGTAGGGCTGGGCTTATGAGATGGGCTGGGGAGTTGAGCTCAGGTCTGTTTGCTGTCCAGGACTATTTAGAGATGACAGGGAGGCTGAGGAGACTTTAGTGCCTCTTGGTTTGGGAGTTGCCATGAGTTGGCTTTCTGCTGAATTTAGTAATTCCATTCATTTATCACTTCTGCTGTATTTGCAGTGGGCTTCTTTGTATTTGTTCCAATAACTATCTTGCAGTGGGCACGTATCACTTAATGTTCCCTACAACTGCCCTTGGAACGTTCCTGATGGTTTTGGTAATGCTCCATGTATCTTTACAGCATTTCTTATTAGCTTTTGCTCCTTCCACTTGATGTCCTCAAGTCTTGGGTCGATCAGATATGAGATCCCTCTAATAATATGAATGCAGTACTTGGAGGATCTTGCCAGGCAGCTGCTTATTGCCATAGAAACCAGGTTTTCTTGCAGTGATATTTTAGCTGTTGCTGCTTTTTAGTGAAATAAGTAGAATAGAGGGCTGCTGAAGGAGGAAGCAGAGCTTGCTGTTGGAGCTGTATGAATGTGATAGGTTTTGCCTCACTATCACAAGTAACATCTTTACTGGAGGCTTTATATATACTGTTTATATATATGCATACATCTATAAAAAGTATTAAATATATATATAATTTTTATACTGGAGGTGTATACGTATTCGTTGTGATCTGTGCCATTATGTCTTTCAGAGAACTGATACTGATTCAATACTCTGTAAGAAGTCAGAGAAGACAAATTCAGGCTACAGAAGGAATAGTATAACCCACCACAGACATCTGACAGTGGAGGAAGTTGTTTTCCTCTGGATAGAAACAGGACAGGTAGCTTCTCTGTATTTATAGCCAGAGCAATCTTTTAAAAAGATTAAGTGCAGTTGCAGGTTAATCACTGATAAGGTTGTAATGAAAGTAAAAGCAAATAAGCAGGTTTGGGGATTAGACTCAGGTCGAGAAAGACATTTCAGGATAAATGGAATGCCCAGTTAAATGGTGTTTAATTAGAAATCCTGAAATAAAGTTAAGCACTTTAACCTTGAAACCTGCAGACCTTACCAACCAGGACACAGTCCTAGCTCAGAAAACAGTTTGTAACCCACTTTTTCTGTCTCTATATACTTTTTTTTTTCCTTTGTGTAGCTCTGCTTTAAGTCATGGTTGCATATAAACCCCTCTGAATCCCTTTTACCCTCCTCTAAAATAGAACTAATACAAGTCTGGTTTTCTGTGTCCTGAGCATACAGCTCCTTTTAAGTGCAGAAATGGAGTTAACTGGAGTCAACACCCTGAAAAACAAACAGACCACCAATTGGGAAGGGATCACAAAATGGTTCACAAGCCTAGAGATACCCACACCACTGTTTGTTAACAGCAGCTTAGGCAGAGCTTGGGCTTGATTACCTTTTTTTTCTCCTTCTTTCCTCACTTACCCATTCTTATTTTAGGATGAAACTTGCCCTAGGTATTAGTTCTTAGGGAGACCTGCACAATAACAGTTAGTTGGGTTTGAGTCATCTGAAGAAGAGAAGCCTAGACACCTCCATTATTTCATGCAGGTTTTCCTGGTTTTAGAAGCCATTTGATGCATGAGAAGAGCTGGAAGTCAAACAGTTAAAAGTCTCAAAACTGTTTTCTTGGATAAATTGGAAGGAATTTGAGCAGAAATGTAAACAACCAGAGAAGTGGGATAAATCAGGTTGTGGGGATGGATGTCACGGGGTAGCCAGGAAACACCCCTGCCAGCTCTGAGCTGTGACACCCCTGGGGACAGCCACCATGGCCTAAAGTGCTCGCAGGGTTTGCAGATGCAGATGCCGGGACAGCCACTGCTCCCTTCCCAGCTTTATCTGCCAGAAGAGGTGGAGCGGAGGGAGGGCTGTGCCTCCACACGGCGGGACTGCTGCCCTGGCTCCTGCGTGAGCATATGCGGGCGTTCTGGAGCCTCCCCTGTGTCTCCCCGCGGATGGTCCGGATTCACCCCAGGATGAGCATGGGCCGAACTTGCCCCAGGGTGCGCATCACATGAGCCGCCCCGTGCCGCTCCGTCTTAGCAATAACCGAAGGAATGAAGACCAGCCAGGCTAGTTACTCATTCTAGATAAGAGGCTCTTTTGTGCTGCAGAAATACCAACATCACGTGAAATTCCCTCCGCTGCCATGGTTACTGGCCGCGGCTGGAGCTGCCGGCGAGACGGGACTCGTAGCACTGACGGGGCTTCTGGTCTCCCCTTTCCAGAGCGGAACTCCAGTCATAAAACTCACACTTCTGTCCCAAAAAGCAAGAGAGACGGCTGCAAGGACTTCCAAGCCCTCCCTACGCCTGGCATCGCCGTGCCCAGAGCTTGTTGCACACAGGGACTCTACCCTGCCACTGGGCTTTATAAAGTCCTTACGAATTACCCGAGGTATTATTTAAAAAGTGAGAAAACGGTGCTGCAGTCTGGGTGGGCTCTGCCCCGTTTCCTGTTTTTCTGGCGTTTAGGAACAGCTTGACCTCTTGGCACTCTCGCTTTTTGCACTAATGCTCTTCTCATTAAAGTGCTTTCCTGAACACTAATTAGGGCGGTTTTCCTTTTGTAAATTAGCGTGATACGATCTGTGTGTCTTGGCAGACACCCTCAGAGCAGGAACCCAGGGCTTTGCGTTTGATCGCTGTTTATTTTGCAAATCTCCCCAGTTTCATTGCTCTTAACTGCCTTCTAGAAAGAGCTGGCAGGTGGAGATTAATGGGAGGGAAATGGGGCTTTCCAGCTGGCCTGCCTAGAGAAACAGGAGAGTTTTTGGTGCTACAGGGCCCTTCCAGCCGCTGCGGGTTGATGGGTTGGTGTGGGCACACATAAGCTCCTTCCCAACCCGTCTCGGTATCCTCACCTGGTATGCGGAGGAGGAGCAGGTCTGCAAGCAAAGGCACTGCCTGAACCAACCTTTTAACAGGTGATAGGGAAAAAATAACCAATTAACACACGCATTCTGTGCAATTAGAGCCCTTCTTTTGACTATAGCAAATGCTCAGACCTGAGCGACTCCAAACCCATCTACATCTGGATGCCTGCAAAGGGAGGGAAGCCCACCTGTCTGTCATTGCCCCTAAATCGGTGGTGTCAGCAATTTGCTGGGGACCAATGATGCTCAGGAGGGGATGGACTTTAATCAGCTCTCATTTTCTTAATGCACTGGCAGATGGGAGTGGAGGGGACAGTGCATTTTCTGTCTCTGGTCACAGGTGGGACAGAGGCACAAGAGGTGTGCATGGGCTGAGAAATTTGGGAGTGAAGAAGACACTGGGAGCAGGAAGCCACCCTCTCTTTGCTCACTGGGAAGGCTGGCAGTGAGTGGAGCATCCCTGAAGAGTCCTGCTACCCCAGCTCTGTGTCAGCACTGGGATCCTTCTGGTACCAGACACCGTTATGGATCATCTTTACAACAGCATTTACTGGTCCTAATAAGGGAAGAAGAGAACCGCAGGGGGCTTCACTCAGGGACACCCTGAGGCTGGGTCAGAGTCGGCAAAGCCCTTGATGGAAAGGCAATGGTTTTTCAATGCTGGCATGCGAGCTGTGTGGCACCATGTGTGGAAAATCGTGGTGAAGCTTCCCACCCCAGAGAGCTGCTGCCAGCACTGACCACTCCAGCACAGCCACATCAGCCCAGCCTGCTCCCAGTGTCCTAGGGAGGCTTGAGGGGAGGTTCCCACGGACTGTGTCTGGAGCTCAGCACCCCTTCCCTGAGCTGTGTTGAGCCATGCATGCACTGTGGGTGCTGGCTGGACTGTCGGTGCAGGGCTGGAGCAAGGGGAGCAGCAAGAGGAACAGGGTGCAGGCTGTGGAGAGCATCCCTGCCTGTGGAGAGGAGGGCAAGCGCTGCAGCCTTGAGGGGTGTTTCTGCCGACCCGTGGGCATGGCATGGAGAGTGGCCTGTGGAGGAGGATGCTTCCAAAAAATGTACCCAGGACCAAGGTTGGCTTGGATGGGCCCACAGGTGAGAGCAGTGCTGGGAGCGGGGGGTGAGCAGGGCTGTGTCAGAAGCAAAGGCTGGGGATGGAAACCGGCAAAATGCCTCTATTTTGGACTAGGTATCACAAAATGTGGCTGGATGTTTGTACACAGGCTCTGTGCTCAGAGCCTGTTTGCCAAGGGGTTAATTCAGCAGCACTTTTTGTCTGGTGGGTTGAAGGTGTATATAACTGAACAGAGATGCCTGAACTTCAGAGAGCCCAGTCCCCCCTCACCAGGGATATTGAGCACCCTGGCTGTGCCTTGGTCCCACATTGTCTGTGATGCTGAGCACCCCAGCCATGCCATGGGCCCACCTTGTGTACCATTTCCCTCCCCATCTCATCCTCGTTGTTTCACCTGACACCTCTCTTGGATCTGCAAATAGATGTGAAAGCCCATGATGGTTTAAATGAAATTCCCAGCAAGCTGGCAGTTATTCCACGTCAGTCTGCCTGAACCCTCATGACTGTTCCTCCTGCCTGTGCTGCCAGCTTTTCCTTAATGTCTCCTTGTTTTTCCAGTTGTGAGTGATTGCTGAAGGGATCTCCTGGCAGAGAGGACTCGGGTTCACACTTCACATCCCTTTCACCTCTAAGGCACATGCATGAAAAGATGGGTGTGGGTCTGCTCCTCTTCATAAAGAGAAATTAAGTCTGCTCATGCGGCGCTGGGCTCAGGCAGCAGAGCTGGAGCGTGTGGCTGTTTAATATTCATTGGGCGTAGATGTAAAAAACTTTTCAGTTCTAAAATAGCCTTGCTCAGCGCCGTGCTGCTCCCTTTTCCCCAAACCTTAGCAGGAGGCTGGAATTCAATGTTTCCTTTGCCTGTCTCCACAACTTCCTCTGGCTCAGCCAGGAAGCAGAAGACCCTCATTTCGGTGTAAAAGCTGCTTTGAGGACAGATCCTGCCACCGTATTTGCAGTTTGTAATTCTGTAGTCTGCTGCAACAGAATCTTTGAAGCACCAGCACAGGAACAAGAAATGTGCTTTTTTTGAAACAGGATGAGTTTCTGTGGTAGTTGTGCATCTATTTTTGTGTTAACAGGAAAAAACAGTTTTTCCTGTAAAATTTTGGCAGGTAGATTCATGGATCTCTTTAATGACTCTTGCTCTCAGTTGAGTGTGTTTTTCTTCACCATCTCAATTGCAGCTTGGAAGACAAAAAAAATAATTTGGTCCTAGTTAGGTCCACAATAATTAAATCACCATGGAATATGCTCCAGTAAGTTAAACTAGGAAGACCTCAACATTTTTCCTTGGTGAGTGGGAAGCTGTGACATTATGGGGTGGACTGAAATGCTCTGGCTCAGTGTAAATATTAGTGGGGAAGACATCACCTGACAGTGCACAGAGGTGGTGGGATCATCCCCACAGTGCCAGGGAAACGGGGCTTGGATGCCAATGGGCACCTGAGCATGGCTGAGCCAGTGCATCCCCAGTCTGTGTCCAAGGACCTCTGCTGATGCCCACTTGAGTGCTGGCACTGCTGCTGTGGGGCTCCAAGCTGCATAGTGCAAACACAGAGACATCCATTATATATAATGGGTCTCAATAATCCATGGCAGGATAAGGTTTCCAGCTTGCTGGAAGACTCCTGGTGCCAAAAGCAGTATCCTGTACATGCTGGCACTGAGATACAGGGGGTACAAATGGAGTGGCTGGACTGTGGCTGCTGAGCATTCCTAGGGCACTTTAAAATCCAAAGGTGACACGGAGTGAGCCGAGGACCTGGTGTGCCAGAGTGCTGTACCCATACCAGGATGGACTCACAGGGGGATTTTGCAGGCAGCTTGATATCGAGCAGTCAAAACTGGTTAGCAGGAAAGCTATTTAATTCCATCGGTGAATATCCCACCTCGTTTGCATATTCATGTCTTTGTCGGGTGCAGCTCTCACGTTGCAGTCAGGATGCAGCTGAGTGTGCGTTACCCACCACCACATATTCCTTCCCATGCGTGTATTTGCTTTATGATCACAGGGATATTTCCCTCTTCCCTGTAGAAGCTCTCACTGGTTTACCTCTGCCCATGCCTAAACCAGCTGTATGTTGTTAATGAGCCCTGCATTCCTCCAACCTCTGCCCCAGCATGGCACAGCCACTTTCTGCAGTCCTAAAATTCTCTATTCCCTAAATTATTCAGGATTACTGCTTTTGCTTCCTTTCTTCTCCAAAGTCAAGCACACTTTAGAGGGCACTAAAAAGAAATGGTTTTGCTGAGCACTAAATCTGTTTCTTAAAGGAGATGGCTCCCTTCCCTTCTGTCTGTGCAGAGGAAAGCCTAAGCCTGTCACTGGTGTCACCCAGCCAAGGGGCTCAGTGGCACTGTGGGGGCTTGGCTTCAAGGAGAAAATGAGTGCCAGAAGTAGTCAAATTCTGAAACTATCCCAGCTGCCCACCTGCAGTGTCTCTCTTCAAACATTTCTTTATTTAAAAAAAATTGCATAAAACACCCAAGGTCCCTGGCTGGGGCACCACTGGTGTGCTCCTGCCAGACCAGGAGCTGCAGGACCTCCTCCTGGAATTCAGCAATCTTTCCAGTGCAGCCCAAATATTTATTTGCTGCATAAAATGGCCTGGATGGGATTTACTTTGTATCAAACTGACACCTTTTTGGGTCTGCTCCAACCAGCATGGGCATCCCCCAGCCAGTGGGGAGGGTTTAGCCTCAGCTGGGACACCTCGTGCTTATTCTTAGCCTTGTTTCTAAGAAGTGCTTTATAAGCAGGAGCCCGTGTTGATTAATGCCATTAAACATTAATGACTTAGGAGGTGAGCTGCAGCCCTCCCACAGAGCAGCTCCCTGCTCCCCAGCAGCTGGAGAGGCACAGGATGAGCCCAGCAGGGCTTTGCATAGGGGAGGTACACACAGTAAAGCCAAACCCAAGTTGTACCTGAAGGCAGCCGGAAAATATGACAGAGATAAAAGGTAGGTAAAAGGAAAATAGAGGCTGAGGTTTGGTTAGATGGCTCTGCAAAGCAGCTCGAGGTAGGAAATTCAGAGAGGTGGAAGAGTAACCCACCTGATGGCTGCTCCATCATGCATAGCACTGCCTGAGCTGCCTGCACAACAGAGGTTTTCTGTACCTGAATGCAGCAGATTGGAAAAGATATTGCTTTTGTCATTTTCTTGATATAGAGGAGATGTGCATGGGGGGACATGGGGAGAGCCAAGCAGCTCCTCAGCTGTGGACTGGCTCCACACTGTCCTGGGCTGCCCAAACCCAGCCTAGCCAACTCATGGAACTTGGCCAGGGGGCCTGAGCTGCGGAGCCCCCACTACCATCTGAAGGCAGCATCCCAAATGTGTTGGATTTCAGCAGCAATCCTTTCAGCACCCCTCCCCAGCTCCTGCTCTCCACCCAGTTCCACAGAATCCTATCTCAAGGATCAGGACCTCAGGGTTGAATTAATTCGACTGGTGAACTTTAAAATGAGTATTAAATTTCTCAGGAGCATGCTAAGACTTAATTAAAACTCCTGTCATTGTGTGAAATGGCAATGTAGGAATGTAGGAATGCAGGAGGTTTGCTCCTGCTTTGGAGAGTGTTTCATGTTGGCTTGGCAAACCATGCCTCAACAATGCTGAGAAAACTCCTCACCTCCTCAAGGAGGAGCAAAATTAGAATAATGAGCTGGCTTATAACTAATTGTGCTCTGGGGACACGTTCTCACAGTGTCTGGTGCTTCTGGTGGGAATTTTCTCTGTGGAGTATCCCAATATACCATAGGCTACAATCAGGTGTGCTCCCCTCTGCATTCCTGGACGAGGTTATCAGGTTGCTCGAAGGGAGGGGAGGTGCAGTCACACTTTTTCTGGCATTTGGGGTGTTTTTATAGCTGTCCTACTGATGTAGGTTAAATATTTGCTCAGGGCAGAACAAATGCCCAATGCAAAGGGCCCCACTCAGTGATGTGTTTCGATTGCTGGAGCTTCCCTGCACCCAAGTAAAAGGCAAATTAACCTGCCTGACTTCACAGCACCACAGCAGTGTTGCTTTTCAGCCAGAGCACAGGCTTGTGCTAAAAGCAGAGCTAAACCCACAGCAGGGTCACTGTCCCCCAGCAGCGTGCCCCGTGGCAGGCTGGCACCACTGGTGCCATCCACAGAGGGCAGCTGTTTTCGCACTGATGGTCATTGATATATTGAGCCTTCCCACTACCTGCTGGGTGCTGGCAGGAGGGCGCTGCTGGCAGCAAGTCCTGCTGCTCCCTGTCTTTTCCCTGCCTGCCTGCAAAGCAGCATTTCTAAAAATACCTCCAGCAATGTCGTCAGCTGGTGCTTGCTCAGGTCACGGAGACGTGACAGCCAAGGAAAGGAGGATGGGAACATCTCTGAGGGACCAGGCTGAGATTATTCCAGCCAGCACAGGTGAATCCCTGCAGGGAGAGGGGTATGAGCAGAGTGCCTGCTGCCTGCATGGGCTCCTTTATGTCCCCACTGCCTCCACCCCCCAGCCCATCCGGCAGCAAGTGGGCATCCCCTGGAATCCACAATGCTCCCTTGAGCTAAATGGCTTTGCAGCATAGGGAAAAGGATCTGGCACCTGGCCACCAGCATGCATCCAGAGTAATGCCTCTTCAGGATCCCTGGAGATGCTGTTTCTGTTGTGCTGGGGCTGCCAGAGAGCCATGCTGTCCTCGCCAGAAAACAGCCCTGCAGCTGGGAGGGGTGGGTTTTGTTATGTTCACAGGTGACTATTTGAATAGGGCTGTTGGCACAGAACCCTTTCGGCATCTCAGATTTTGCTCCTTGCTTATTCATTAAGTTATTCTTCTAAACTGGGGAATTCACACATGTGCCTGCTTAATGTAGACTTACTTGATGTAATTGATACAACTTACATGCTTTGCATAATTGCAGTACCTTTAAAAACCTGAAGCATTCAAAAGCCAGGAAATTACTTACCAGTTAAAGTCATTTACATAAGCATTTATTTTACCCTTGCAGCTCATAAGTGAAGTCAGTGCTGATACAGCTTTATAGTTGCTATCAGAAAAGGAAAAGTAACTTTTCATGTGTCAATATTATCCCCAAACCAGACAAAGGAGCTACGCAAATAATGGGGTATTTATGCAGATCAGCAATTGCTTAGGGCCTCTTTGGGTACATGAATGTACATATAGATGTGTGTCTATAGGCACACACTCCTATATCCGTCCCTGCTCCATGCTGGGAATGCCAATAACCTCTGATGAGGGGAAGGGGAGGCTGTGGGGGGATGGCACCTGCAGTGCAGAGGTGGAGGCAGATGCCAGGCCAGGATGGCATTGGCTTCTCAGGGACAAGGCTCTGTGTCAGGGGAATGGAAACCTTTGTCACCTGTTTTCCCTGGGCTGAGTGGTTAAAGCTCTTTGTCCCCCACAAACCAGTGACTCCCTATCACCCTCACCTGCATGGCTGGCCAGTGACAGGGGATTGGGGCATTGTCACCTGAGGGGTCTCTGAGGATATCCAAGAGGTTGATGCCAGGGTGAAAGGACAATGCTGAATACTGCTCCAAACCCAGCCAGGAGTGAGTGAAAGGCTGTGACTAAATGTGGCAAGGCAGGAGGCTGAGGATGCCTGGTCTGAGGGGAGCATACCCTGCTGGTGGGCAGAGCCTTCTCCTTCCCAACTCCCCAGGGCTGGCAACAAACCCTCCCCTCCCAAGGAATGGCCACCCCTGCACCTCCAAACCCGTGTGGGACATGTGCCCCACAGGTCAGCCAGCTATCAGGCATGCACATGTGAGTCACTGCATGGGGCACCCTCCACTTGATGCCAAGTTCAGCTTTGTTGTGGGAAATATCCAGTACTGCCAGTTCATTACCATGAGCAAATCATGAGTGACTTGTGTCACCCAGCATGAGGGTTGTGTGTGCAATACAGGCAGGTAGATACAAATCACACCCTAAAAGTGTGTGTAAATTATATTTTAAACGGGGTTTTCTATTGCCTTTCTGACACCAGGGCCTTTGGAGAGGTCTTGGCATGTCAGGTTATTTTCTCCACGCCTCTGGGTTAGAAACAGGTTGTTTTGCATTTGAAATCTGCATCCTCAGGCCCGGTGAGCCTGGGGTGCTGGCTGGTATCGCTGCCAGCAAATGCACCGGCATTTGGGAGCAGTGGAGATGTGACAGAGGTGCGGGCATCGTTTGTCTTCTCTAGTCCTTGATATGTAGGTCACCAGCACCGTGGTCCCCACGGTCACGCTGATTAATTATGCCAGAAGGGGTGCACAGATGGATGTGGTTATACTGGTACTCCCCGAAGGGCACCAAGGTTGAGGTGGGAAGGACAGGGACACACCGGCCAGTACCGGGGACACACTAGAGACTCTTCCTTCTCAGAGAGAGTCAGGGAATCACGGGGGATTCGGGCCGCCCTGGGAAGAGCATGGGGCGACACCGGGAATCCACGCAGTTCCCAGGGCTCTGACGAGAGAGGCCGGGGGTGCCCCGTGGAGGCGCCCCGTGTGCGGGGAAGGGCAGCCCCGCCCCGCCGCCCGTCGGGGGGTTTCACGGGTTTCCACGGCAACGAGAGCGGGGCGGAGCTCGGCGCTGCCGGTACCGGAGTGCCCGGGAGGGCAGGGACGGTGCTGGGGCCGGGGCTGCCACCGGCACCGCCACCGGTACTGGCACTGCCACCGGCACCGACCGCCCCGCGCCCGGTGAGTGCCCCGCGGGGGATGCACCGGCCCTGGCGGCGCGGGGGGAGCCGGGCTGGGTCGAGGCTCTCTTTGTCTGAGCAGCTGGGTGTGCGGGCGCGGAGCTACCGGGGCGCGGCGATTTCTACGGCAGCGGGACCAGTACCGCGGGGGCGCGGGGCGAGGCTGCGCCTCCTGTTCCTTGGGACCGCGACCGCCCCGCTGCGGCTCCCGCCTTCCCGGAGCCGCCCCCCGGTCTGGAGAACAAGGGAGCCCGCGGACGACGAGCGGGCAGGCTGTCCCGGGGCTTCGTGTCCCGTTCCCCGCCGAGCCGGCCCGCGGTGCGGTGCAGGGTGTGCGCGGTGCGGAGCCGCCGGTGCCGTGCGGAGCGGTGTGTGCGACGTGGAGCGGGCGGTGCAGTGCGGTGTGTGCGTGGCGATGCGGTGGATGCGGTGCCACCCGCGTGCGGGACTGTCCGTGCTCCAGGAGTTCCTAACTCCCTAAGCCCCAGCCCGAGGTTAGGAGGGGCCTGGAGAGGCTTGAGGAATGAGTAAATTAATTACAGACATTGTTTATGTCACATCCGCCGGGAGCACGGAGGGAGCCCGGGGCTGTCGCCTTTTCGGGAGCGAAATCGGGATTGATGCAACTTCCTGCGGGTTTCAGGAGTCGGGACCGGCGTTACCGTCGTAGTTTGCCCTGGCACGGTCAGCTGCGATTCACAGCTGGACACTGAGCCCGTCTGAGATGTGCGTCCTTGCGCTTCTCTGCAGAGGTGCTGCTCCACTCGGGACCCCCGTGCCATGATCACATCCCGCACAGGCTGGGATCTGCGATCCGGACCCTCCGCCGGAGCCGCCTGGAAGACGGAGGACCTTGCCCTGGACGGTGAGTACGGCGCGGTGGTTTGTCCTTGCCCCTTGGGTCTCAGCCTGCCGAGCTCACGCCCAGCTCACTGGGGAAGGAGAGGCTGGGAACAAGCCAGCCTGCATTTTTCACATTTCTTTCCGGATGAATCTCAAGATCTGAGAAACGGGGACTCGGAAGCCGCCACAAAGCAACTGGGCAGCCAGAGGGTGAGCAGGGAGAGCTGCCTCTATCTCCCTTCTGGCCCTTCGTAGTGGAAAACTTAGGGAGAAAGATTAAAATTTAACATGTAAGAAAGAAAACGGAGCAATCTGCATGGCAAGGCAGACACAGCCTCATCCCGGCTTCGGTTCCTTGGAAGGTCTCCTTATCCCTCCCCAGTGCATGGACCCCCGTGGGTGAGTTTAGTCGGGGTTTTCCTTGCGGCAGATGAACTGCTCTGCAGGCGGGCAGGCGGCTGCTTGCCCCAGCCTGCAGCCGCTTGTTGGAAAACAGCCCTTCCCATCTCTCTTGCCGCTGGTGCTGAATGGGTTTTGGCAAAGGGGGAGGATGAAACCCTCCCCTATTTAGGCTTTTTTTTTTTTTTCCTTTTTTTTTTTTTGCTGTTGGCTTTAGCATTTGCTGTCCCTATGTATTGGCAGCTGCTTCTCCAGGCACTGCTTCTTCCCTGGCACTCAGGCCAGTCCAACCAGGTGCTGATTGGCATCAAAACCTCTGAAAACAGGGGATTTTTGTGCTTTGCAGCCCAGCGGCTGCAACTGCCCATGCCGGGTTGGGAAACTCGGCACCTTTTATCTGGGCATTCACCAGTGCTTTGGAAACGCTCAATTTTCACAGCGCGCGTGCAATGTTATGGATAATTAGAGGTTGGGAAGAAGTCCAGAGTGATAGGCTAACTTCATCAGAGCATGTCTCCTTCCAGACACTACTTCCACCTCTGGCCAAAGTGCCTTTGGCTGATTTTTAGAGGAAAAAATGCATTCTTGAGGTTTGATCCGTGGGTAATTTTCTTCCTACTTGCTGAAGAAGAGATTTGGCTGCCCACAATGGTGGCAGTGCTTGTGACAGGCAGGTGGGGGTGAGGGCACAGGGTCCCCAAAACAGCCCTCACCAGCTGCTTTTCCTGTAGCAGAGGAGAGGGCAGCCATGGGGGAAGGACTCCTTGAGTTGCTATTTTCTTTATGTGTGGCTCAGCAGGGCAGAAACTGCTGCCCTGGCTGCTTTCAGGTTTGGCTGCCTGACAAATAAAGGAAATATTTGGGGGCAGTGGAGGGAGGTGACGCCATCAAGGTCCGTCCGTCTGGTTTCGGTGATGCAAGCTGGCTTTGGCAGCTTTTCTGAGATAGGATCTCAGGAAGTGGAGCAGCTTGGCAAGGGACAGAGCTGGGATGTCCCTGGTGGGGGAAAGGATCTGGTCCTGCAGGGGCCAGACGGATGCTACACCCTGAATTCTCATTACTAGTCATTGGCAACCAGTCTCCGCCCCCCGAAGGGATAATTTTTCTAATTAACATAATTAACATTTTTAATAAAAGTCATGCACCGTCTCTGCCACACTGGTGCGGTGGCGGCAGCAGGGAGGAGGAGGCGGGTTTGCTGAGCCAGGCCAAGGGCTGTGTCCATCCTGGGCTCTCAGGTTGATCCAGTGATGCTCTTTGCCCCATCTCAGGCTGTGGGCAGGACAGGCTCGGTGCTGGGAGCGGAGCAGGCGCCTCTCCCCGGGTTCCTCTGCTGCCTACGCTGCTTCACCATAAAACCCTCAGCGTGACCTGGCCAGACGCTGCAACCCCCCGTGGGCTCTGCCGGGCTCTCCAGGTGAGGAGTGTTGAGCCAGCCGTGGCTTGGGTGGGGAAGGCACTTTTAGAGTGGTGGAGGGAATGCCCTGAACTCAGTTGAACCATCCCTCAGTGGGAGCTGCCTGGTTCCTTCCCTCACTGCGGTCAGTTTCTGACTGGACCCTGGCACCACATGCCTCAAGCAGAGCTGCTGCCCTGAGTAGAGAGGGAAGAGCATCTCCTGGGAGATAAAAGGCATCAAAAATGCTGGGGAACAGCCCAGAATAACATTTTCTGAGTCACTTACGGGTCATGTTAGCAGAAGAGCTCAAAGCAGAAGTGTGATAAGGAAATGCAGTGCCGTAAGGTGGTGTTTGCCAGTGGGATGGAGGAGGAGAGGTGAAGGGTGCCACTGCCAGGGACAGTGTCGGGACACTGTGTGCTGGTGTTGTTGCCACTAGTTCATTCTGAGCTTCAGGCAAATCAATTCAAATTCCCCTTCTTTGATAAGAAGGAAAACACCTTACCTCACAGCAGCCTCGATGAGTTCCCTCCGGCAAAACCCTCCTGGAGTGTCAGCTGCAGAGACACTGCAGACACGCGGCTCTTCCAGGAGGATGCTGCCACCGCCTCCTTCCAAATTATTCTCAAATTACTGACATGTACCGAGTATTTGCCCTTCTGCTGAGGCAAGACAGGTTTCCCTGGCATTGCTGGCCCATCAGGAGATGCCACAGGCTCTGAGATAAGGTGTAATTAAAGAAAAGGTATTTTTGACCTGAGCAAACTTGGCTTAGGTTTTGTCTTAGCTTTCCAAAAGCTCCTTCCAGATTTCTTGTGAGTTTTTTGGAGCTGGGCTCCATCCCACTGGGCATGGCATTACCTAAATCACAGCTCACAGCAAACAACTTCACATTCAACCCTGCCTGCAAGTCAGGGTCTTTTTTTAAGGCTGTAGAAAGAGAAATAGGTATATTCTGTATAACTGTATGGCAAATCCAAGGGAAGGAGTTGCTTATGGGGAAAACCAAAAGCAACATGATAAGTTCACTGTGGCAGTTTCCCATCACCAAACTCCCTTGGAGGGAGGGTTTCCCTGGGCCACACTGTCCTGTCCTCTGCGCTGTCCCCCCTGCTCATTCCTGGCCAGCCCAGTGAGGTGCTGGCTGCTGACACCGTGTCCACCACAATGTGTACAGTTGCTGCATCTCAGCTCTCTGACCTGTTTCTTCTCATGGCCACAGGCCCTGCGGGAGACAGCGTGCAAGCGGCGGGAGGAGACCCAGCACCAGGACCTGACACGGGCTACGGAGGAGCCGCCAGCATCTCCCCGTGAGCCAGCAGCTGCCCCCCCAGTGCAGGCAGCCTCCACCATGAACCTGGAGAAAGCAGGTTAGGGGAAAGCTGGGATGCAGTGGTGGGTGCTTGGGAGAAGGGATGAGATGGGATGGAATGTGTTGGAATGGGATGGGGTGAGTGTTTCATACCTGTTGGTGCTCATTGGGGAAGTCTCTCCTCTTCGGTGATGCATATAGACATGTGGCTGCCTCACCATGGGAGACAGGTCACAGTGGAAATCCAACACCAGCCATCTGCTGGGTGGTGAGAGGGACTGATGAATTATTGAGCTGGACGAACAGAGCGGGTGAGCTCTGGTGAACCCACCACTGTTTCCTCCTTCTTAAGGAAAATGTAACATGTGTGGAAACACTTGCAGCTTGTGTGGCTGAGCAAGGGTGGGGAAATCCCATGGTTTCCTGTCTTTCTTCGACAGGATTAAATTGTGCAGGCTTCTCAGGGCACATCTCAGGACCTGCTCCTGGCACGGTCTCCAGCTGCATCCCAGAGCAGCTCCCAGTGTGGAGTGGCTGCTGGGAAGGGGTAGGGAAGCAGAAAAGAAAGGGGTCTGTGTGGTAATGGTAATGGCACAGAGCCGAGGAAACAGGCATCTTTCCAAAGGGGTTTCAGAGTATTTTGGAAAGCAGGAGGCTTGGTGTGCTGTGCCTGCCACACTCAGACCCGGCATCATCACCAGCCCATCTGCCCACTGGGAGATGTAATGCATGGCAGCATCTCGTCTCCCGTGGATGCTGTCACAGGAAGAAGGTGCTGGAGCGTGGAGGAAGGTGTTGTCCATGCTGGCATTTTCACTTGTAGTTTTTTGTTGCGGCTCTGAGCTCTGAGCCTGGTTCTGCCCTGGGTCCCAGCCCAGGATTAGTGTGGATGATGTGTGCAGGCATGTGATGTGTCCACAGGAGCCTGCTGCCTCCTGTAATTTTGTGTTACCCCTGCACGCTCCCCATGCAGGGAGAGCTGGCATTCCTGTTAACTTTGGAAGTTTTGGGATGGGTTTTGTGTGTGTTGGTTTTAAAGAAGACCACAGTCCCCTGCTTGACCTGGGCTGAGTTTTCAGCACAAAAAAGGAAGAACTGGTTCTTGGCAGTACTTTTTTGGGGTATCCAGCCAATAGCAGGAAGACAAAACACAGTGATCTCTTCTGCAGCCACTGTTGGATAAGTCCCATGGTCTGCAGTCAGCAGCAAAGCTGTGGTTTGGGCCCAGCATTTCATTTTTTTGCCTGCTCTGCTGCCTCCTTAACTCCATTTGAAGGTAGAAAGTCTGATTCACAGAAAAGTAATTCTTTCCTCTTCAGGATGTTTCCCACGAAGCAAACAGCATTCTCCCGCAGGCAGCACAGTGACTCTCAGCATCAGCTCCTGCCTTTAAAACCTCAGGTTTCTGGTGGCAGTGGATGAAATCCATGGCAGGCAGGAAAGGGCGCCAGGCAGCTGGAATCCTGGCCACCAGTTCCCCCGCCACAGTGCTTCATCCCCACGCTGGGAATGAGTCAGGCCAGCTCATTGCTTCTTGGGAACTACCAGGTCATTTGGTAGACTCTGATGTATGGCCAAGTTGGCTTCTGTCAGCACTGGTGGCTCTATTAACATGCAGAAAATGATGTTTAAAATAATACTAGGAAGGTTAGAAAGCCAAACACACAAGGATTGGGCAATATGGCCATTCAGGGTACCTGTATAATTTGACTTGGCCTCCCATTATATTTGTGTGTAATGACACAGGCTTTAATGACATGATCACATACTGATTTTCCACCAGCACCTGCTCATTCAGAAGAAAGGATGCCGGGGTGAATCAGCGCCGTGGTGAAGGCAGTTGTTATCAGAATGAGGTGGCAGCATCTCGGCGTGTGATGGGGCTGGGTCTCTGTGCAGTGGTGTGGGCAGGTGCTCAGTGCTGCAGCCTGGATGCTCTGCTGGCATTGACATCTCCTTTTGGCTTCTACCCTCCCCTGGGGCTCAGCTGGCCAGACTCCACTGTCAGCCCAGCCTGTGGTGGTCAGCACCATGGCACTTGGGATGCACCTCCCAACATGTCACTATTCTTCGTGGGACTTGTGCAAGTCTGGTTTCCTGTGTTCCCATCTCCACCTCAGCCCCTGGGGTCTCTACCCATGTCTGGCATTCTGCTCCCCAGCCAGATCCTGACCAGTTCCATCTTTGCTCACACTGCAGGAGGGAGGCTCTGCAGTGGGAAACGTGCCAGCCTGCCATCAGCCCGGCCCTTTCCAGTGATCCAGAAGGTGATGGCCTCCATGGCACATCTGCAGAAGGAGAAGCTGCTGGAGGAGCTTCTGGGGCTGCAGGAGAAGCTTGCTGCTCGGGAGAGTGATGAGCTGTCCCTCTCCCTCCAGCTGCAAGGCCAGGTATGGTGGAAACAGGATGACATGAGGGGTCTGTCAGGGCTTCCAGCCTCAGGCTATGGCTTGGTTGGAGTGCTGTGGCGTGCAGTTAGTGAGGGCTGCACTTGGAAAGAGCATTGTTGAGCATCTTCTGTGTTGGGGCATGAAGGGATGATTTGGGAGGCAGGTGTTCAGAGCACTGGTTTTGGATCCCTTGGGATGCTTGCAAGTCCCCTGAGTGACACCACAATAGTGCTGGTGAGGGTGTGTGGCTCTGTGGACCTGATGTGGCCGAGAGGGCTTTGGGCATTGGGATGCAGCCCTGCAGCAGTTATCCATCTGCCCAGCACAGGATGGCTGCCACAGGTTCAGCTTGTTAGACCAACCCAGCAATTTAATTGTATTGCCTTTCAAGAGTCAGAAGGTGGAAAGTGAATGCAAAGGCACAGAGGTGCCTAAGGAAGGGATGGATTTTGACCGCCGTGACCAGATCTCCCCCAAAAACCATCTCCTGCACTGATGCAGGTGCATTCTCAGCACAAGGACCTGGGTTGTCCCAGGGAGATGGAAATTCTGGCTGCTCGTCAAGGGATTTGCATGTGGCTGTTGTGGAAGCTGTTGCAGTCAGGTTCTGCTTGTTCCACGGGTGTCAAAAAGGCGGAGGTAATTGTCCTGCATTTGGTTGGCATGCTCTGCATGACACAAGCGTGAGCGTGGCAGGATCCAGCCCTGCGCCGGCCAGTTCGGCAGCAAGCGCCGCCAACGCCGGCTGGAGCAAAGTGCTGGCCCCAGCTTCCAAAGCTTGGGGATGGCCGGGCCATGGCTTGAGCCAGATCCAGCTTCCAAGGAGTCCCTGTCGCCTACAGAGAGCAGGACACATCCAGAGATACCCGAGCAGGTAGGGAATAGAGGTGTATTGGCACTTTTGGGTGCCAGTGGCACAGGGGATAGTGGGCAGGTTCCGGCGTGTGTGCTGACTGGCTGGGCTGGCAGATTCCCCAGAACAAGCCGTGATTCTGTCTTCTCAGTACGTCCTCTCTCTTAAAAATACTTATAAAAATACTTCAATAATCTCCCTAAGTGAACAGGGAAATGTGGTTTTCCCACTCAAGTGCTCAGTGCATGCCTGGCCCGCAGCCAGAGCCAGGGCACAGCCAGCTGTGGAGAGAGGGAGATCCCCGTGGCATCAGGGAGCAGCCACATTCCCATACCTGTAGCCACAGAATCCCCAGCCGTGCCCCACCGAGCGCGGGACACACGGAGGTACTGCCCGTTGTGCTGCCGTCTCTGCAAGGGCGCGGCTTAATAATTTACCAGATTAATTATAGCCCCGTGTCAGCACATCTGCATTGGTTATTAATCAGCAGTTCATAAATTATGGTCCATGGAGGGCTGATTCGTTAAAGAAAAAGCTGGTTGTTGGAATGGGCACATCCAGTGAGGGATTAGGTGGCTTTCTGGTGTAGGGAAATGGGGAGCTGGGCTGGGATCTGAAGGTGGTGGTGAAGCATTGCAACCAGGTCCAGCTCTCTCTGGGATAAGCTCTGGCGTAGTGGTGATACTCACCCAGCAGGTTTATGGCATGGGGACAAGGGACAGAGCAGTTGAGCAAACCTCATTAAAACAGTCTGTGAGACTGCTGGCTTCATCAAGCACTTGCTGCTGCTGTTTGTTCAAGTAAGTGCAGATTTTGGGAGAACCTTACAGGTACTTGCACAGAAAAAAAGTTGAGGATTTCTGAAATCCATCTGGTTTTGCAGAGACAGCAGCCTGGTTCCATGGGATGGGCAGATGCCCAGATAGGGATGGTTGGGGAGCATTCTCCCATGAGGCTCAGACATGTGGCCTTCTTGAAGAGGTCCTGCTCCCTCGTTGTCCAAAGTGAACTTTCCTAGAAAGAAAAACAGAGAAGGCAAAACAAAACTATGTTGTGAGAGCAGGACAAGGCACTTCTGGCTTTTCAAACACAGTTATGGATTTGTTTTTTGCCTTCTCCAAAGATGATACCTTTTTTTTTAATAATGGTTTCTGCTAATGCTCAACATGGACAAATTATACCCATGGTTAAACAAGGTCAAAGCAAGGCTTTCATTAACACTCATTTTAATCAGGCTGTGTGAATCAGGTGCTCAGAGCTAGGTGGAAAATTAAGGCATAACAAAAATGTGAGCCAGACTGGATGTTGGTGGCTGGGGTGGCACCGCATGGTCTCCTCCAAAAGCTGCTGAGGTGCTTGCTGGTTAACCTGGTCTGTGTTGACAGGTTGAAACTCTGAAGGCGAAGGTCCTGGAGCAGGCGCAGGAGATCAGCCGGCTGCGCTCAGAGCTGGTGAGCTGCCACTGGGATCGGGCTGAGCCAGCTTTGCCTGCTGGGACACTGAGCTCAGGGTTCCCAAGGAGGAAGAGGACACATGGAGTGTGTGGAGGTGGACTAAACCTCTGCTGGGTCACAGTTTGGACCCTGTGGGCCAAGAGACACTGAGGGACAAAAGTCTATGGGATTTTCTGTCCAATGCAATGTTGTGCCAGTGACCCTGGGACGCAGCAGGCAAAGCTCCCCCAGCATTGTCACCCTGTGGTGGGAAGTGAAAGCCCCTCTGGGGGTCGTGTCTATCAGGGCTCAGAGGGAGCTCTCTGATATGGCAGGTTGGGGCTCTGAGGGTACCTCAGGCTGGAGCTCCCATGAGGGCAGCAGATTTGGAGAGGAGCAGGCTGGGGCTCCCCAGTGCTGCAGACTGGGGTCTCCCTGAGTGTAGCAAACTGGAGGCTCCCAGAGGTGCAGCAGGCTGGGGGCTCCAAAGTGGCAGGAGACTGTGGCTCCCTAAATGATGGGCTGGGGGCTCCCTGGTGCTGCAGGCTGGGGACCTGCTGGTACAGCAGGCTGGGGCTCCCTGGGCTGCAGCAAGGCTCCATCTCCTCTTCCATCCCAGGGCGGCACGGATGCAGAGAAGCACCGGGACCTGCTGGCGGCTGAGAACGAGCGCCTGCGGCAGGAGATGAAGGCGTGCGAGGGGGAGCTGCGGGAGCTGCGGCGGCTGCAGCAGCAGGCACCGTGCCGGGACTGTCCCCACCTCCAGGTGAGTCGCGGGTGGTGACGGCGGTGGCGGCAGAGCGACAGGCACCCTTGGGTGATGCAGCCTTCCCTGTCATGTTCTGGGGCCAGGAGAACGCCGGGCTGCAGGAGCAACTGTCCCAGCTGCAGCGGGAGGCAGAGGAGACGCGGGCCAAGCTGGTGGAGCTGGACCTGGAGGTGCAGCAGAAGACGAACCGCTTGGCCGAGGTGGAGCTGCGGCTCAAGGACTCCCTGGCCGAGAGAGCCGAGGAGGAGGAGCGGCTCAGCCGGCGGCTCCGGGACAGCCAGGAGACCATCGCCAGCCTCAAATCCCAGCCCCAGCAAATAAAGGTGAGCACCACAGGGCTCTCCATCTCTTCCAGCTGGTCTGTGTGCCTCACAGTGCCCAGCAGGTGCCCTGCAACTGCCAACTATCTCTATGCCCTGAGCACATTCAGCACAGCACTGTGATTTCCTAAATCATCATCCCCCTGGGCCAACAGCAGTTCCATCCCAGGCCCCTTGGGTGTTGTTTCCCCAGTACATCCCATCTCTGGGTACTTTTTCCCCCAGTATATCATCAAGACGGTGGAGGTGGAGTCAGCCAAGGCAAAACAAGCCCTGTGCGAGACCCAGTCCCGAAATCAGTACCTGCAGGAGCAGGTGGGGATGCAGAGGCAGGTGCTGAAGGAGATGGAGCAGCAGCTGCAGAGCTCCCAGAAGACAGAGGCTCAGCTCCGAGCTCAGGTCTGAGTGCCACAGGTGTCAATCAGAGCTCACCCCGTGTTCCCTGCCTACCTGGTGCTCACCAGGTGACACTATATGGTAAATGCCTGGGCACCAGCTCAGTGTCACCTCTCTTTGCCCCCCTCCCAGATCATGCTGTATGAGGCCGAGCTGGAGCGAGCCCACGGGCAGATGCTGGAGGAGATGCAGACGATGGAGGAGGAGAAGAACCGTGCCATCGAAGAGGCGTTTTCCCGCGCCCAGGTGGAGATGAAGGCAGTGCACGAGAACCTGGCAGGTGAGGAGAGTGCTGGCTTACAGGGGTGCCCAACCTATGTTGGGGTGTCATCACCTGCCCCTCACCCTGCCTCGTGCCTGCAGGTGTCCGGACCAACCTGCTGACGCTGCAGCCGGCGCTGCGCACCCTCACCCACGACTACAACAGCCTGAAGCGTCAGGTCCGCGACTTCCCCCTGCTTCTCCAGGAGACCCTGCGCAGCGCCAGGGCCGAGGTGAGCCCCCTGCAACCACCACCCCATCTTGCCTCTGTGCAGAGTGGAGATGCTGGGAGGTTGCTGAGCCACTGGTCTCCACCCTTGCAGATCAGCCAGGCCATTGAGGAGGTGCACAGCACCAACAGGGAGCTGCTGCGCAAGTACCGGCGGGAGCTGCAGCTCCGCAAGAAGTGTCACAACGAGCTGGTGCGGCTGAAAGGTGTGCAGGGAGTGGCAGGTTCCTCGTGGGAGAGTGTGTCCCTGAGCGGGGGGGGCGGGCAGGATGGATGAGGGAGTATCCCCGTAAAGTGCTTGGGTTGACAGCAGGATGCTTCAGTCAGCAGCAGGCTGCACTGTTCAGCCCACCCAGTGCTTGATGGTTACTGGAGGTGGCAGCAGGATGCGCTGGGACTGACACCATCCCCTCATCTCCTCTCCAAGGAAACATCCGTGTTTTTGGGAGAGTCCGTCCCATCACAAAGGAGGATGGTGAGGGCCCGGAGGCGTCCAATGCAGTGACTTTTGACACCGACGATGATGCTGTCCTGCACCTCCTGCACAAGGGGAAGCAGGTGTCCTTTGAGCTGGATAAAGTCTTCCCCCCACAAGCGTCCCAGGAGGAGGTGGGTGCTGCTGTCTACACTGCTAGTGTGATGGGGGAAACACAGCCACCTTCTCCTGACTCTCCTCTGTCGCCCCCAGGTGTTTCAGGAGGTTCAAGCCCTGGTCACCTCCTGCATTGATGGCTACAATGTTTGTATCTTTGCCTATGGGCAGACAGGGGCAGGAAAAACCTACACAATGGAGGTGAGTTTGCCCAGCTTTGATTCCATCTTCTTCAGCTTCCCACCCTGTGCTACCCAGTCTCAGTACCTTCCACTAGCAGGTTGGTGGCCAGCTCAGACCCGGCGTGCACCAGTGATGGTCACTGCTGCTCCACAACACCACCTTTGGCTTTGCTTCTGCTGAGAAAAAAAGTAAGAGAGGAAAATGCAAGAGGGTATTTTTCCCCCTGTTTCTCACCTCAATCCATCAGGGAACGGCAGCAAATCCAGGGATCAACCAGCGGGCCCTGCAGCTCCTCTTCTCTGAGGTGCGGGGCAAAGCGGCCGACTGGGACTACGCCATCACCGTCAGCGCCGCCGAGATCTACAACGAGTCACTCAGGTATAGAGAGAGGGGAGAACCTTTTTGGGCATCACCCCATGCTGCTGTGCTCCCCATCCCACCAGCCCTGCCTTTGCCTCACAGCTTGTCCCAGAGCCTTGGGTGATGGGTTTGGCTGTGCTAGGATTTATTTTTAATTTAATTTGGCACACGCTGCCCTTCCCATGAGCCCCACGACTTACACAAGCTCCCAGCCCTGCCATCACTCCCACTCCCTGGCTCTGATGTAGCGACTGGGGCATCCCCCTCTCCACCCCTGCCCACACGTGCTATATTTAGTACTTTGTAACTGGGAGCTAAGAGCATGAGAAATATTTTCCACCTTTGTCCAGTCTCAGGTAGGAGGGGCCAGGAGGATCCTGGGAGCACGTGCATTAGAATAATGGGAAGCAGGGATGGGGGCATGGTCTGAGTTGAGTAAGAGCAGGCACATGGGAGCCAAAGAGCTAAGGTCTATAAATAGGATGAGCAGCTTTTCTGGGAGGAGGCAACTGTTCTGGCAGTGTTGGCACACAGCCCTGAGCCATGGAACTGGTGCCAGCACCTCCCTGCCAGTGCATGGGGATGGTAATGGGTGCCTCTTTACCCAGGGACTTGCTGGGGAAGGAGCCGCAGGAGAAGCTGGAGATCAAGCTGTGCCCCGATGGCAGTGGGCAGCTCTATGTGCCCGGTCTCACTGAGTTCAGAGTGCAGAGCGTGGAGGACATCAACAAGGTGCGGGGAGATGGCGGGGAGTGGGCAGAGGAGGCTGGAACCAGGGCTGAAGTGAACTGGGGAGGGGTCTTTGATGCATGACCCCTGGATTCTGGAGCATTTCTGAAGCCCCGGGGAGTAACAGAGACCAAAATAGGTCCCTGGGTGTGATCTGAAGGTCACTGTCCCATAGGGTGAGCTACAGGGGGTTAAAAATAAAAGCGTGGAGCCCAGAAGGTTCCTGAGGGATTAGTGGGATGCAGCGGCTGTCACCACAGTGCCCTGCCTGTCACCCCTCGCCTTTGGTGCATCACCCAGGCTGAGACCTGACAGCGGTCATCACCCTGACGGACCAGGCACCCCGCAGGTGGCTGTTGTTCTGGTTATGTCTTCGGGCATCCCTGGATCGCAGGGGATTTGCTGTGGGATTGGGGCAAACTGGCCTCACACCCCCAAATCCCCGGGCTCCCCCAGGTCTTCGAGTTTGGCCACGTCAAACGGGTGACAGAGTGCACCAACCTCAACGAGCACAGCTCTCGCTCCCACGCCCTCCTCATCATCACCGTCCGTGGCCTCGACCGCAGCACGGGACTCCGCACCACAGGTGGGTGCCACAGGGCAAGCCCCTCCCCAGGGCGCCTGGGCCACAGCATCCCCGGCGTGTGTGGGGCTGGGCTCTGATGCCATCTGGCGGGATTTGGCTGTGTGTCCTCAGGGAAGCTGAACCTGGTGGACCTGGCGGGCTCAGAGCGGGTCGGGCGGTCGGGCGCGGAGGGCAGCCGGCTCCGCGAGGCGCAGCACATCAACAAGTCCCTCTCGGCACTGGGCGATGTCATTTACGCCCTGCGCTCCCGGCAGGGCCACGTGCCCTTCCGCAACTCCAAGCTGACCTACCTGCTGCAGGACTCGCTCAGCGGTGACAGCAAGACCCTCATGATGGTGCAGGTAGGGGCTGTACACCCCAGGGGCGTCCGCACAGCTAGTCAGGGTGGATTTTGGGGTGGCTTTGGTCCGTTCTTGCCCCAGTGGTGGGACAGGTGGCAGGGATGCTGGAGGTAGGAGCTGGGCTGGAACCAGGGGATGGGGCTTGCCCCATAAGGACATCTGTTTTGCAGCTGTGGTGCTAGAGGCACCTCTGTCCCCATCTCTGCATCCCAGACGCTGAGGGATGGGAATGAATTTGGAGGTTCATGATCCTGCCCTCCCTGCCTGCACATGGAAGCCATGCCTGTAGGCACAATTTCTTTGCGTATTGTCACCTCCCCGTCCCCTCTTTTGCTGGGTGGATTTCAAGCTGTGTCAGCTCCTCCACCCGTGTTCTGTGACCCCCAGTCCTGGCTGTCTGCACCCATAGGGGCTGCCCGAGCCCCTGCCACCTGCCACAGCTATTCTCGGCTATCCCTCGCCACTGCAGTTGGTGACAGGGGATCCAGCTGGACAAAACTGAGCTGGGAGGGGCAGGTTAATAATAGTATTTGACTGGCCCCCATGGGCAGGTTTGCTGGGGGGTGAGCCCCCAGGGTGCACAGGCAGCTGCCAGGGTGACTTTGCCTGCTCCTCCCTGACTGCAGGTCTCCCCTGCTGAGAAGAACACCAGTGAGACGCTGTGCTCCCTGAAGTTTGCTGAGAGGGTTCGCTCCGTGGAGCTGGGTCCTGTCTCCCGCAAAGCTGAGCTGGCCTCCTGGCCCAGCCAGGAGCAGCTGGAGGTAACCAAGGGGTTGCTGGTTCTTTTCCCCCTGACCCCAGGGGTGCTCCTGTTTTGCCCCCACACATGGTCCCTAGAACTGGGGCTATGTTGGGGACCATCACCTGCTGGGATGTGGGTTGTCCCCAGTGGTGTCCAGCTGATGCTGCCACCTTGGCTGTTCCAAGCCCTGTTTTGCAGCAGCCCATGGTACCCCCAGACCCCATTTGGACACCACTACCCAGGTGTGCACAGTCTGCCCATGAGCCCATCCCCCTTCCTTCCCTCGGGGTTGACCCTGGGGCTGTGCCCCATCTCCTCCCAGGGTGATTCGCCGGGTTCTGCAGCAACACCTGGCCGAGGCCACACATCCCACAGCTCGGGACACCTCTCCAGTCGCTCCGCCTCCATCCGCAGGAAACTCCAGACTTCAGGTGGGTGATGGGGCACCTCGGGAGCTTGGACAGGCTTATCCATCCAAGGAGGTTCCCACCACAAGCCCAGCCTTCACGGGGGAGTGAGCAGATTCGTTATCAGCTCATTAACTAATGGCTAATTAGCCATGGTTAGCGCTTTCCTGAGAGCACTCTGGTGTGAAGCTGCTGCTGGCAGCTTAGGGGGTATGGGAAGGACAGTGCCACCAGGCTGAACTTCTCTTCCCTTCGATTTCAGCCTGACTTAGGGGCAGCTGTGGCTGCCAGGTGAGTGCCTGCGGCGGGCGCTGGTGGAGGGCTCTGCTTCACCCGCTTCCCAGGCAGGGCAGGGCTGCCGGGCTGTGCAGGGATGCTCCTGGGGCTGCTTGTGGTACCAGCTCCTGTTACCATGCTGCCAGACAGTACTGGGGCACTGGTGACTGTGCTCCTGCCTGCTGTGACCCACACGTGTCTCCTCCCAGGGAAGCTGAGGGCAGTCCCCCTGTGATGAGTGCCAGCTCCAGCACCAAACCTGCTCCAGGACCCAGACCCTCATGGTGATACAGAGATGACTGCTGGAAGATGTGAAGGCTTCAGTGCTGTTCTTTGGCTGCCAGGACCTGTCATCAGAGGGTGATGGCACCTCTCACAATGAGCAGCATGGGGTGAGGGTCTCCCAGCAGCCAGACCCCACTCTCAGGGTGAGGGACAGTGGTGCTGGGCAAGAATCTGACTCTTCAGATGCTCAGCTGTGTGACAGTTGTTTTTAGCCAGAGCAGGGAGCTGATGGCTGCTCACTCCATCTCTCCGGCTTTGTTTTTACAATAGGACTGGGCTGGAGTGGGTGCTTGGAACCAGGCCAGCCCCTGGCCATGCCTCTGCTACTTCCACAAGGCCAGCCTGGCTATGGCTCCCCCAAGACTGCATCTGGGCAACTGCCCAATGTCTTTCAGAGCAGCACTTCCTCCACATTAAGTCAGAAAAAGTTCCAGCAGCTCCTTTCTCCTTCGGTTTCTCAAGCCCTGTTGTTGCATGAAGGCCCCCGGTGCTGTGCATGAGCCGAGCTGCTCTTCCTCGTGGTGCCAGTGCTGCCAGGGCCCTCTCCTGCTGCCCCAGCACAGAGAGGGAGCCGTCACAGACTGCCTGTGTTACACGGCACCAGGGGGGATTTAGCAGTTTTGAATGAAGCTATTGTAAAGTTATTTACCAGTTGTCTTGTCAAGAGAGATCACAGTGTGGTCAAGATGAAAGTGTTTGAAGTATTTATAACTGTTTACATGGACTTGGAATGGAAAACAAACAAAAAGACCCCAAACTTCCAGCCCAAAAGCCTGTTGGCTTATGTATGGGGATGGTGGCTGGCAGGGGCATGGGAGGGGATGGCACTGCCCTGAGAACCCACCTGTGGGTACATTTCCTCCTGCTGCAAATACCTGCTGGATGCACTGATGGCTCCTTCCACCACAGCCCTCTCCTCTCACGCTTCCACAGCGTATTCTATTTAAAAATAAAAAAGGGAAAAATAAATTTAGCTTTTTGTATGATTAGATGTTTCTATGTATTTTAATAATTAAAAATATCCTGTTTTGTAACAAAACTTATTTTAAATAAACTGTTAAAACCAGTCCTCCTGCGCTGTTATTGAACCCTGCTTAGGAGGGGGGTGGGTGCTCCTTCCCTCACTCCCAGCACTTCCTCATTTCATCCCTCCCCTTCCCCCTGGACTAGCCTGATTGTACTGAACCCTCTGACTGCAGCCATTGAGTAGCAGGAGAATGAGTAGTTAAACTGCAAGTCAGCCCTAATGCTGCCACATCCTGCTCCACCTCTGTGCTTCTCTCAGCTCTGAAGGCTGTCCAGGCAGAGACTGGCAGAGCCTTTTCCCACCTCATGGGTGTCCAGGCATGGGATTATCACCCCACAAGGCAGGAAACAGCTGCAGAGCAGGACACACAACAGGAGTGTCCTGATGCAGGCAGCACTCACTGTCAGTCCCATGGTGGCTCAGTGCCCGGGCCTCCTGCTACATGACCCACCATCAGAGCCACGTCCTGAGCCACAGAGCAAGAGCATGCTCTTTGTTCCCAAAACATCAGCAATGGGGGGATGGCTTTAGCTTTCCTGCTGGCCACACTACACCTCCTCAAAACAGCCTCCAAACACCCATGCTGGGCTCTGGAGCTCAGAGACAGCAGGTAACAGCACTGCCAATCTGCAGGAGATCTGCTGGAGATCAGTGGAAAAGGAGATCTACAGGGGGCCAGGGAGAAGGACAAGCCCCAGAAGATGACACTGCTCGTTGGTCCGGGAACAACCAAGCAGAGTGAAACTGTCCCCAGGATTAGCCCAGGTGCTGGCTCTCCCATTGCTCACCACAGACTCCCAGCAGGAAGGGCAAGAATGGTCAGCTTTCCCCTGGGACACACAGGGAACAGTGCCCTGCTTTTTCTGGGTGCTCCCAGCCAGAAGCTGTGCCAAGATGAACAGGACTTCAAGAGATTCAGGCATTTAACACAACTTAAAAAAAATTACAAATATTTTAATAAAATTCATTATAAGTTACAGATTCCTGGAGAACAGGCTCCAGTGTATAAAATGGGAGACAGGCTAGGAAAAGCAGAGGAAGCACCAACAGGAACCTCTTTCCCCAGAGGAAAGAAGAAAGAGGGACAGAAAGGTTCTGACAGACATTTATTGGGGGGAAAAAAAAACAAAAAACGAACCTCTAAGAGTGGACCAGAGGATGTAGGAAGACATTAATCAGTCCATGTCCCTTTGTTCCTCCACCCTCCCAAAATTGTCACCCCCAAAGGCAAACACATACGAGTCCAGCTTAAGTCACATATTTTCACAGGTCCAAGTAGACCTCAGACCCCAGCACAGTCTGAAGACACTAATCTTCTGTGTCCCTGGGTGCCAGCAGGGATGTTTGAGAAGCCAAGAGACACCCTCCTCTTGGTTCAGGTCCTTGAGACTGCACCAGAATGGTGGCATGGTGTCCTTGTCCATGTTGGTTAAAGCCAAAGGAGCTGATGCCCCATGACAGCTGATGTCCCTTCTATATGGAAAGGGCACTCCACCCCACAGCAGGCATTTGTGTGGTGGTCTCTGCAGTCCTCAGCACGCTGCACAGCGAGAGCAGGGCCAGCTGGCCCTGGCACACAGGGCCAAGCAACAAGAACTGACAGCACACACAGGAGGGAGGGGTGACAGGGGGCTCGGAGCCCTCCTGCCAGGGAAAGGCCAGCACACAGAGCAGCCCAGAGCTTGATGCTGAGATGAAGAGCTGAAATGAAGCAGCTTCCCTACAAGGCATTGTCAGGCCCTCCACTTGCCAGGGCCCCTCACACAGCACACACAACTCTCCACTCAGGTCCTCCATCCAGCCCTGAAGGCACTGGGGCTGGGTGGGTGACCAGCCAGCCAGATTCCACTTCCCTACCATGTTGGAGTGAGGCAGAGCAAAGAGATGGACACACAGAGAGACCTGAAATCCAGCCAGACCATGAGCAGAGGGAAGCTTGGCCACCTGTATTTGCATGTGAGGAGGTGGTGGCTGTTACTCCAGGACAGCCATGAGGAGAAGCAGTTCCCGAAAGGCACTACCATGGCGGCCACTGAGCCCAGACTTGTTCTTGACAACATTTCTGATGTTTTTCAGCTGCTTGTAGCATAGCTTGCATTTGTGGAGCCTGCAAAAAAATCAACAGCAGACAACATAAATCCTCAGCTGCCTAAGAGATGTGTCTGCTCCTACAGTGCCAGAAATGCAGGAGAGAAAAGCCCTGCAAATGGCCTGGAAGAGGCTGAAATCTGAGCAGAGCTCTGCAGACAACCACCAGGCATTCAGCCCATGTCCTGATGAGACAGGGGAATGGCATCCACATAAGGGCTCTTTCACTCTCCTTTCCCCTTTGGCAGTACAGACTAGGGAGGAAGGAACTGCTGTTTTCTGAAGGCCAATTCTCAGAGCGGAGATACCCTGTGAATGAACTGAAAATCCAGGGCTTGGCTGCCAACTTGTGTCTTGTGAGGCAGAGGGTGAAGCCACAGGGTGGTTTGACTCCCAGCACTTTGTTTAGGTGTGACTCAATGCACAGTGACAGAGGGAAAAGCAGTCCTTGGCCTTTTTCTCAGAGCAGGAGGGTTTGGTGTTTGCAGACAAAGGGAAAGCATGCCCAGTCTAGTATCAGAGCCTCCATGGTGAGGACAAAGCTCACCCAAGAGAAAGGCTGGTTCCAACAGGGAGCAAGCAGAAGCATGTGCCTCACCTTTCCTCTCTGCTGATGTCCACTCCAACAGAAGGTGGTGCAGCAAGGATGTCTGTGATGAGTGGTAGGAATCTCTGAAGAATGAGTTTCAGGGATGTACAGCCAGTTTGCACATAACTGAAAAACAGAGAATTGGGTCCCCCTTTAATTTCATTCCTGTCCTCCACACACACAGCTCCCAAACAACCCCTCCTTCACCACCTGTAACCAGGGAAGAAGAGCAACAGACAAATGCCAATGCATCTTGGTTCCAAGGCTTTGACAAAGCAAGTCTGTTCCAAAAGTCCTGGTACATACCCTGCCAAGTGGGACCTCTTTGCTCAAGGGCAGAGATGTCCTGCCAAGGTACTCTGGCAAAAGCCTCTCTCCCAGAAGAAAGAAAGAGAAGAAACTCCATCTTAAGAAAGAGGTTGAATTTTTTTGCCCCTAACAACAAGTCCCCAGGACTGTTGCAGGACTTTATTCCACTTGTCTCAAGCTGACAGCTTCTCTCCCATCAGTGCACAAAGCCAATTTATTTTACATTGATGTTACCCCTCCTGGCTACCAGAGTTGTCTTCAATCCAACACACCTACACTGAATCCCACTATCCTGCTCTTCCTGCCCCTGCATACTTTCCATATCTTTTCCCATACACACCTGGCAACTCCATCACTCTCCCAGGCATCGTATCAGCACTATACTGTATCTCTTGTGATTTCTCAGGATTTTCTTTCAGTACAAAATGCCCAGTGGAGCTTCCTTATCACTATCCACACTAGGTCTCCCAAGCACACCGTGTTCTTGTGGCCTCACCTTTCATATTTACTTTGGAGTAGTTTTTCTATCTGTGGCAGGACTATAGTACACAAATCCAGCTTCCAGAGAGAACTGAAAAGAAAAGAACATATCCTGAGACTGGAGACTGAAGCTTTACAAAACTGAGTCAACAATAACACTTTCTAGCAAAATGCCCAGGCAGCAGCACTCAAGTTCACTAAGCAAGTTCACTGACTCCCCCTCGTGAGAGAAAGTGGCAGGTTCTAAGGTATTTCATTGACTCTCAGCAGAATCACTTTGAATTTCCTGGGCCCCAAACAACTCCAGCAGTTACTGGCACTGCAGGCTTGAAGATGTGACTACAAACACATGCATTTCATGCTTCCATGGCCCATTGGACATGAGGCAGGTACAAGGCAGGGCTCCCAACTCCCAAAGAGATGGCTCTCAGTATCCCAGGGGCTGGACTCTCTCAGGACTCACGCTTTTTGGTTGACAATATTCAAGAGGTCCACAACAACAGACAGATCATTGATTGCCACTGCAGAATCCAGAGAGTTCTGAGAGAGAAGAAGAAAAAATCTTCTATTGAAAACCTCAAACTGGTAGGGCTAATGCAAATTAGTATCAAGTGCTGCTTTTCCAAAACAAGGTAGAGTCAATGTGAAGCTGGTTAGGGAAGGGAACTCTCAAATGTCAAAGTTTTCTCCACATTATTTTGTGACCATTCAGCCACTGGTGGGACACAGCAGCACTCTGTGGTGCACCCCAGGGGACAAGAGTTGTCAGACCCTGAGTTTTTTGTGAGGCAAAATCATCCCCAGACAAGTAAACAGAACCGCCCAGCTGCTCCCCCCAGGAACCTCAGGTATCTCCACATTCTTGCCTTGATGTCACTGGTGCTCCATACAGCCCGCACGGTGTCCAGATTCTTGTGGCGGCTGGTGAGCACCACACACATGGTCTCGTGGCCTTTCCTGATCTGGGACATGGCTTCCTCATCCACAAGCTCAGTCTGGCTTTGGTTTTTCACAGCCTGGAAGTACAGACACCAATAACAGAGTAGGGTGGCACAGAATGGAGGGAGCTTTCTGTAGCCACTGAAATGGAAATGCCCAGTTTGTTCTGATCTCAGGTACTTCTTTTCTGCTTTTTCTACTATGTCAATCACAAACATGTTCAAAGCTTTGGAAAAACTCTCACAAAAAGATGAATGTAAACTAAGTTTTCAAAACCAGTATGTTTAGATGAAGAAATGCTTTCACATAAGCCCTATTTTTAAATGCAAAACATTTATCTGGAATCAGCAGATTTTATTACAAAGTAACAATCTTACACAATTTATTAGACTCTCAGTTTGACTCCTGCCCATGTCATGCTGGAATCACTACTTCCTTTGCTCACATTTAGAGTTTGGGATCATTGAGATGCCCTGATCTTTCTCCTTTTTTGGGGCAAGAGAATACCCTTCCCAAGAGAGACCAAGAGGCCTCCAAGATGCAAGAGGCAGAGATTGCTGTTAAACTATTATGTGCATGTAATAGCAGACACCAGTTTTCTAAATCAATCACTGTCTAGTATGTGGAGTTGTTCAGCAACTGTCTCACTCCTTGCTTCCTGCTTTGGTAACATGTTCTCTGTAAGCAGGGTTCAATGCTGTTGTGTTCACATCACCCTGCTGACAATGACAACTGGGCTACTTCAGAGAACCCCCCTTCTGATGCCACCCAACACAGACTATGGCTGGAAACCATTGTCCAGAGACACTTACCGGTAGAAAGTCAGAGGCCTTCAGTCCAATGGGCTCATTCCTGGCTGCAGGGATCACCGATGGCTCTGTTCTGGTCAAAAAAGTTGAGGAGGCTATCGGTGGCCTTTGGACTGGATCAGGCTGCAGGAGAAATTGGGATAAAAGCTTTAGGAGCAACAGTCTGGACCTAGTCTGATGACCTTTATTTCTGACCTGTTTTCCTCTCACAGCAGGGCCCTAAGGCAGAAGCAATCTTCAGTTTGGTAGCATAGTTTGAGAGGCAATAAAGTATCTCTCAGGAACACACCAATATGTAATTAAGGTTTGTAAAGAACATGGAGATGCCTCAGCAGAAGTGCCAAGTGCTGTTACTGTTATGAGGATATGAAATTAGGGCAATGGGCTGTGGCCAGCTTGAAGGCTAAGACAGAACTCTAAAGAAGCCAGTATAATGGTTCCTGGCCCATCAGTTGCTCACAATTTTGGCAACAAAACAGCTTCAGTTCAAGCACTTGCAGAAACCTGGCACTTGGTTCTCTTCACAGTGCCCCAATTTTGAGATGCAAGGAGAAACACTGCTGCAAGCCCAAACAGCAAACAAAAAACAGACCCCTCGCCTGTCGGAGGCTTGGCCTTGATTCTACTGCTTGGGGAAGGCACTAGGCAGGACAAAGCCTGGAGCTGCAGTTTCACTGCCCCTCAGTAAAGGAATCAGCCTGAGAAGAAATTAGAAAGTCTCGAGCACTCGCACATTGTTCACAGAGGGAGCACAAACAGTGACTAACAGATTACACAGTACATACAAGCTCCTGCTTTGGCAACGAGGTCTGGACATCCACAGCTTGGCTGGGCTTCACTGCTTCCTTTGCAGTTACAGGCTCTACCAAGATGAAAAGAAGTGGGAAAGCAGAAACTGATTTTTCCTTTCAAGGGTTGAGAGCAAAGGTTCTGCATAGCTAGACTATAAGGAGCCATTTCTGCAGACATGCAGCTCTCCCTCTTTTGAGTGCCATTAACCCCATTCCCACCAAGGGGTCATTTCCATACTCACCATCCTCTGGAGGGGCTGGAAAGGGCTCATTTCGAGGAGGAGTTCGGCCTACAGAATAAGATTAAAAAAATAAACAAGTGAAGGAACATCCAAGGCTACAGATTAATGATAAGTCAACCTTGGAGCTGAAAGATCTCCAACAACCCCACACATGAGGATAATCAGTGATAACTGTGCTTGTTGTATCTCCCCCGGACCTTGACACTATTTTTGAGTTTAGCCAAAGGCTTTCAGCCTTCACGGATGGGAGGGACAAAACTGAACCCAGTGGTTCACTGCTGCTGTAGAGGTGTGAAGCATGAGACAAGGCACCATCACAACAAATGATAATAGAAAAAATTCACCTCCTGTTAATTGACATATAAGTAAATAAAAACAATGGCTATGAATTCCTCAGAAAAGGTACCTAACTTTTCTTTTACATAAAAATGAGATACAGGCATTGCACAATGCCTCCTAAGCATCAATGTCTGCTTTAACAGAACTTTTTGCCTTTCCTTCTTTAATGGAGGTTGTTTACCTAACACATAAAAAAATCTTAAGCTAATAAAATTCCTGTAGCACCATAATCAGGACAGGAAGGCCACACATTCACAAAGGTGCTCTGGATTCTGAACCAGGCTTTAACCAGACATCACTGCACTGTAGTGAAGGTGCAACCTTGCAGCCATTCACCAACATGATCTGTGGTTCAGTGTCCAAAGAGAATACTAAAGAATATTAAAGAATAATAAAGTTTTCTAAACTCTCCAGTTATAGGTGAAGTCTCTGTTAGAGTAAGACAAAGTTCAGATCTACTGAATCAGTTTAGCATCTTCAGCTCAAATCCAAACACCCCTCAAAAGCACAGTAAACCCTAGTACTGACAGATCGCATTCTTGGGCTGGAAGATTTCTTTGTAATCCTCCTGGTTCTTGATCTCAGCCTTTGATTCCTTCTCATCCCGGTCATCTTCACTGCTAGGACTGTGCCTCTCACTCTCTGAGTTGTGCTTTACTCTGCTATGGAAAAAGAGACACTGTCAGGGGAAGCCACATTGTCAAAGAGAGGGAGACCAGACAGAAAGCACCGAGTTCCTGGTACATTCCCTTTAAACCCTGAAGCTTAACAAGCCAGGGGGCTCCCTTACCTCTGTGGCTTGCTGCAGCTCGTTGAGGGCCTGTCATAGATGCGGCGAAGGGAGGACCCTGTGGGGGTAGGTGGCACAAGGGGCTGGTCGTCCCTCATCAGCCCATGAGGAATACAATCTGACTTTGGGACTCTGCTGAGATCCACAACGAAGGAAGAGACTGTGCTTTGTGCAAAGGAAACTCCTATCTGCAGAGGCAAAAGATCAAGGTAATTCACCAGGGAGCAGGGTGCACATCAGCCTTTTTGAGAACAGGCAGGATGGAGTGACACTGAGCAACCTGCTTGAGGATAGCTCTGTTCAGTGCTTCGGCTTTTTCAACTTGAAGTTGCCAATGACTTATGAAAGGCTTAGTTAAAACTTTTGCCAAGCATAGTTTCTAAATAACCAAGCCTCAGTTCTTTTCTCCAGAAGCCAAAGGGAGACAAAGCGGAGCCACAGCTGCTGAAAGCAAAAGCTCACAATCTTTGTCAAAGGGCTAGGCACACTGCAAGCCCCAGTCACTTACAAGCTTAAAGGTCAGAAGGCCTGCAAGGAGGTAGAAGGATTTTATCTTGTATTTCCCAGCTGCCTCCTCCAGCCCCAGAAGCAGTGGCTTACCAGCTGGTTGTTGCTGATAGATAAGTCAGCTACTTTTCCCCAGTTCACCAAGACCACATCAAAACAACGCTCTGGCTCCCAGCCGTATACACGCAGCGAATCTTGGAAGCCACTGTACAAGCAGCAGCCATCTGGGTTGAAGAGCACACACCTAGGAGGAAGGTGGGTGGAGAATCAGACAGCATTCCCACCTTGCTCCAGTCCCTGTGGGCCCCTGACTGCACTCAACACCTCCCACTACATTCGTAATAATGAACCTTCCAATCTGGTATTCACCTGGGCAACCTGGTGGACCTGTGCAACATCACCAGAAGCCCAAACCTCTCCCCAATAAGTTTCCTTTCTCTGAGGAAATCCTCCCTTCACCTCCACTTTAGTCATTTTCTTGAGTAGAAATTTAATGTACCTGACAGGAGTAGCCTCCTCTTCAATACAGCTCACAACTTGAAACTTCTCCAAGTCCCAGAATCGAACAGTTCTGTACACACAACAGAACAAAATTCATTGTTCATCCCTCTAGAGCTCATGGCAGGATCCAGAATTTAAACAAAACATTAATAGCTAGAATGACTTTCACTGTTGTGCGCATACAGTGGCCCTACACAGGCAACTGTAGATAAGAGCAGTGAATCCAGACAGATGTTTAGAGACTCTAGGCATGGACATGCCTTTAGAGCTGACCTAGAACTAAGAAAAACACCCTATTAGCTGAGCAGGGCTGGCTGCCGTTCACACAGGATGTCAGCTAGATTAGTGAGATGCTTGAGGCTACACATTGGTTTCTAATGCGGTAGAAGGCGCCATCAGCTTTAGATGAGAAGCCAGGAGGCCCATATTCTGCCCAGGACAGATGGGGTGTCCTGCTGGCTGGATGTCTGGCTCTTGGAACGGCATATCTGAGTTATGTGACATCACTATTTCCCATGTTCCTACAAGGAAGAGCATCAGGAAAGAGAATAAACATATACATTTCCCTTCCTTCTCCCTCTCCATATGTACCTGTCAGAGCTGCCAGAAGCCAAAAGGTATTCATTGGGATGGAATTCAACAACATTTACTGGGCCAGTATGTCCTGTAAACTCAAACATTAATTTCCCAGCAGTCAGATCCCACAGCTGAAAGGAGGAAAGAACAGAGAGACATTTGAAGAGATTTAATGTTAGATATTTCCAATACACTTCAGATTTCCTTGTACTGGAAAGTTTCTGATTCTTCCCCCCCTCCAAAAACAGATTCAAGTCTGTCAAAGGAAGCAATGATCAGGGAAGAAGTAGCATCCCAGTCATTTAAGATCGTATTTTTGCATTCATTTGACATTCTCTCTTAAATTTAAGTTTCTGGTTTATATTTAGAGACTGAGATAAAATACAACAGTTCTATCTGCCCCAAGAAACTATATCTCAAAAGTAAACAAAAATCCAAAAGTTATGAATCCCTTAGCAATTCCTTCTTCCTGTACCCTAGTCTTAAAAATCCAGTTAAATGACTGATCAGTTTACTTCATGTGAAACCAAAAATAAAACCAGTCCTTCATCTCCATTCCTCCATACTCCATGTGAAACAACCAAAGTCACTGCTTCAGCTGATAGTTTTCTGAACTCCTTCTTTTGCTCTGCTCCTCCCCGGTAGCAATTTTCAGACTGATAATCACGTGCAATATGTGTGATGACACACCCCTACTGAATGGTCCTTGCAAAGCCACAGGGCTCAGCCAACTGCCTAATGAACTAAAGGCATTTATGAGTGAGTGCTGGCAATGCCTGGTAAAAAGATGATCCCAGCATTCCCACATGCCACGAGCACATAAGGAGAATGTCACAATAAATTACCTTTACAGTGTGATCATCAGCAGCAGAGGCTACCCACTTCCCATCAGGGCTAAAGCGAAGACATCGAACTGCTTCTGTGTGACCCTGAAATGGGAAAAACAAAGAGTATTCTGGCTTTTGCCTTTCAATCTATATAATATAATAAACCAAAATCAATTAAGTGTTTGACAGAGTACACAGGTTTCAGAACACTAAACACTATACTCAAGACTCTACACCCATCCATAAGAAATGAGTGTGATCTTTCTCATCTAGACATTTCTGCCATCTGTTTAAGTATGGTAAATACAGATCTGGCTTCATTAGCAAGAATTAGTTTTAAATTACCCAGACTTACACATGGTCAGATAGAAGTGCTGTGATACAAAGACTCTGGTTTCTAATTGAAATCAATATACAGCAAGATCTTTGGGGGGAAAAAGGCCCAGAGAATGGAACCATGGTAATACCAGTCACAGTTGTTGGCTGGACTTCACGAACGAAGATTTTGGGATAAGCCTGCGCAATGGATTTTTTAGGTGAGGCACAGTGTGCGCGGAACTGGCCCCACCAGTCACAGTACAGACATCCTCATGGATGCTCTCCATCCCCCACTGAAGCCATGCCCCACGTGATATCCACTGGTATCCCATAATATCCATTTCATCTGCCTGTAGGGCTTGCAGAGGCCTGTTGAGGTTTGCCAGGCCATTTCAGAAATTGTGCAGACCTTATTTTCATGCTGGAAAACTAGGAAGTTAATTGTACATGATCACTTCAAGGTTTGCTCACAGGTCCTCAACAGAAATACTTCTCCCCACTTAGCCTGAAAACTAATGAAACATTTTTACCTTGAATGTGAAGATACAGCCTTTTCTTCTTACATCCCAGAGCTACAGGGAAGAAAAGCAAACAAATTATGTGATTAAAGCAGTATGTGAGGAGCCCAAGGGCCCTGTCAGAACAACAGCTGTCCCTGTCATCAAGCTAACAGGCACTGTAGAATGAAGGGGCTGCTGAACCCCTCTTTGCCTCAGGGGTGTTTTCTAAACTAAATCCCCAAGCAAGAATCACTTCTCTAAGGTATTTCACACTACAGCAGCTCAGTTCTGACAGTCAAATACTAGCTGGATGAAACAGATGCAATCCACAGCAACCAGGACATCTGTGCTTGCTGACACTTTATTCAGAGCCACATTCCACACCAGAGGAGTCACATTCAAGAGCTACTGCTGTGAAAACACATGCATGGATTTCACAAGCACTCACAAACACACCTGCCCACACACAGAAATGACACCATGCGGCATCTACCAACAGTTCAGCACAAAACACATTCTGGCACTGTTCAAAACAAAGATACTACAAATAAAGAGGGAAATCTCTAGTGGACTCTGAGTTTTACCTTAATATTGGTATCCAAAGAGCCAGATGCCACAAAGCTTCCAAAAGGATGGAAATGAAGGCTGCAGATATTCGCTTTGTGACCCGGTAAGGTACGAAGAACTGGGAAAAGGAGAGGCAGAGAAGGGAGAAGGAATAGCAGGCAAATATTTAGTTCATTTCCCCCAGATACCATGCAGGTGTGTATTATTCTCACTATTAATCACATGCTAATACAACGTACATTAGACATGCTACTTACTGTCTATTCCTCCATAAACATTATTTTATGGAAATGCTTCTAACTTTACTCTTGCAATGCAAAGAAACAGCAAAAGAGGACCCACGTTCAGTGATGTTAATGCAAGTCCTGTCCTTACATATGAAAACTATGGACAGAACTCCAAACATCTCCATTCCAAAAATGAGGCAGCTGGCAGGCTGCTGCGACATCTTTCCACTTGTTATACAGAAGCAAAATGGGCTGGGAGAGGAACACTTTTAGTCAGGAAGTGAAAGGGCTATTTAACTGCCTGCAGCATTCATCTTGCAGTGCTATTAGAGGGACCCTTTCCTGGGACTCTGCACCCTCACCCAGGCGCCTTCTCATAGATTCAAATATTCACCCTGGACTCCTTCAATTGTCCCTTGCAAGATGCATCTGAAAGACCAGGAAAGATCACTTTGGAAGCAGGAGACAAAGAAACAATCAGTGTTTCAGCAAGTCATCAAGTATCAGCCCTTGTAATTCTGGAAACCAGGAGGGACCAGTAGAACTGGTACACTATATCTCTGCACGGAGACATGAATGCAGAAACTTTGAGGAAGAAAAACTGCTCAGATAATAACAAGGGCAATCCCTCTTTATCTCCATCATCTGTCATCTGGAACAATCTGGTGATTCCCCTCACAGAAATTAGCTCTTGAGTCAGAGCTGGAGTGGTCATTTGCAGACACACTGTCTCACAGGACTCCTAATAAATTCAGCCAGATCAACTACTCTCCACTGGTAGTGCCAAACTATCCCGTAACTGAATTGATTCTAACTGTCTGAATTACAAAAGTGCTTTTCACTATTGATGCCATCTGTGGTTTGCCTTCTTAGCTCAGTCAATGTAAGCCTATTTTCATTACACATTCCTTCTGTGAATAAGTAGCAACCTATAAGAAATATGCAGTCATTTTCTGGTACTCCTGCTGGAATGCACTCAAGTGATTTGTGACACCTTTGCAAATTCATTTCAGGATTTGAGGAAAATGCAATAAATAAAACATGACTCAACAGTCAGCCTTTAAAGAATCAGAGCTCAATGAATTCATAGCTTTTACAGTTTATTAAAAATTAGATCTTTGTCTATTTATATGGCCATACAAGAACAGGAGAGGAGAAAAATTGCTTGAGGAAAAAAGAAAAGTTAGAACCTAAGAATGAGAAACAAGAGGTCAGTGAGCAGGAGAATCCTGGACTTATGCAGAACCTAATACACTTAAAACTTCCAATCTGGTTTTTGATCCTTTTATTAACGTTCACAATTTTAAGCTGAGACTCTGGATACAAACTCTATATGCAAAGTTGTCTACACATGTATGGAAACTGATCTGGAATATAGATTTGAACACATTCACGTCAAAACCATACAAAAATCAGTGCCTCAGATCAGTGTTCCCAGTACGTGTCCAAATTTCTGCTCAAACATGAATACACAGTTCTACAGCCTCTGTAGGAGGGCACAAAAGCCCTCTGAGAGGGCGGCTAATGAAGATGAATGCAATGCCAGGCTCTCGCTCCTTCTTAAGTCAGAAACTTTCTGCGTCGTGACAGATATTGAGGATAAGGATTGTCCAAAGAGTGTGCATTAACAGAAGCAAAACCTCATGGACACGTACCTTTGGCAGCTTCTAGATCCCAGACTCGAATGGACCCTGACCGGGACCCTGCAACAATGAGCTTCTCATTTGGATTGACTTGTAGGCTCTCAATGGGGGTTGTGTGGCCTGTCAAGCTCTGCAAACAAAACCATGAGTCACAGTCAACAGCTACTGACACAGCCCTGTATGGACCATGGCATTACTCATATATGAGGGGTAACTCTCTAGCCATGAGTTGGGACCACTTAGTCCTTTTTCCCCAGCAGCCACCAGTATGGCAGAGCACCCTAGAGCCCATCACTGCACATAGCACAGCATACCTGCCTTCCACATTATCCCACTTTCTGGAGCACACTGACTAATTTTGAAAGGATGCATCAACAGAGACACAGGTAGTTAAACATTAGGTGTGGACACCCAGACAAGGTTGACACATTCTTACATCATAAAAACTATGCTGTGCAAGCACAATGGCACCATGATTTCTCTAAATGGGTCATGTAAGTGTCACGAACCAGTTACAAAATCAAAGCAAGACCAAAAGCAAGGCTACTTTGAAACCTTCACATAAGGAAGGAGCCATACATTGCTTCCAGCAATGAGTGTCACAGTGATAAACATGGTCCCAATACTGAAGTACTGACTTGAGGCATAAGGCAGTAATTCACATGTATGTAGTTCCTTTCATCCTAAAGCATCTGAAAGCTTACATCGCTGTTTAGAAGAGGCCAGTACTTAAGCAAAACACAAGAATATTTAAAACTAATTTCAGAAAACCATACCACCATTACAGACATTTTGCTTCTCAGTTAAGCAATATTCTCTCCTTTACTCCATCCTCAAACGTATCTTTTTAAATAGCTACACCAGCTCTGTGCCTCCCACACACATACAGAGGCTGGAAACGCCAGCTGGAAGCTCTCTGTTCTACTGGGGATTTTTTAGGATTCCACATGCAATTGAAATCTTCTACATACTCTACAGGCAACTGCCACTGTACAGGCAACTGCCACTGATTAGTGAGAACCAGAGCTCAAACTTAACCTGAGCTGCAATGTTACTTGCAAAGTTTCTCTTCTCCCTCTTTCTCAACATGTAAACATCAGGAATCCCAACAACATAAATACTAAAGATAAATTTCAGAGATAAACAGAATGGAAAAATAAAGCAGACACATTCTCCTTTTAGCCTTTTTGATTCTACTTTCCCAATTTCTTCCTCATAAGGTTCACACTGGCTTGAGTAATGCCTTCAATATCCAATTATTGTGTTAATTAAACAAATGACAGGGGACACGTGGTAAAGGTGGTTTTCCACAACACCCATTCAAAAAAAAGGCAATGCGGGACAGACATCTGTTAAATATATTTATGGCACACATTAGCGATCACTTTGGGGTAATCTTACTCTTGCTAACACACTGTGCCAGCATTACTCCTCCCCAGCCTACAGCACACTATTGTGACAACCTTTGTGCTGACAGAGACTGTGGGACAGATGGGAACACATCCTGATGGGGATATCTCCTGCTCTGACTGCAGACTCCAGGGTATAAAACTGGCCCCTGTAGCCTACCACTATAAAATTAGCTGATCTTGTACAAAACTCTTCCTTTAATTATCTGTAGCCTGGTAACATATAAAGAACAGTATTCATTATCTGAGCAAGCACTGGCTCAGCTCAAGCACTCAGCCATCCCAGAATCTCTCTGAAGGAAGAATCTCACCAGGCACCCAGTTCTGTCCTTGTCTTTAGCTAGAATCTGGTCACTCACCTTTGTGTTGGTAAACTATTCACCAGTCCCATAGGCTGCAGCCCAACAATCTTTCCCCTCTATCCCCACCCTCCAAACCACCAAAATCTGAAAACAGGCCTGCTCTTACCATGATGCAGTTGGGCTTGCTAACTGACCATATGTTGACCCGACAGTCATCTCCTCCAGTGGCCAGCATTCGTCCTGAACCTTTTCCCAGGACTACTGAGGATACATTGCTGCTGTGAGCCACAATCTCTTCTGCACAAAACAAAGCAAACAGTTATTACAGACTAGTATAACGATTTCCATCTCATGACTCCAAAAGCACTAAAACATATTCTTCCTCCAGAAACTTTACAGTTTTCTATGGACAAGCTGCAGCAGCCCACTGTTCAGATAAGAAGAAGTCACACTACTATCTTGCTTGAAACATTCTCTCTCTATTCTGCCAGCTGTACTTAAGACATTTGCTGACCAAAGCTTCATGACTCCAGTGCTCACATGGCTTACAAAAAGCATCCTCTCTCATTTGCAGCAGCTCAGGAGCTTTTAAAGATTTGCTCAAGTGAAGCAAACTGATCACAGAAGGTGTTTTACCTGCAGTAATGCACAGCAGCCAGAGTCACCTAGTGGAAGGCCCTCTAATCCTGTTCTAGAAAACAGCAGCAGACAGTCCAACCTGAGAGGCACTGGCAGATGAGCAGTAGTATATTTTGTTACCCAGAAAAAAAGTTGGACTCAGCAGCAGAGAGAGGTGGAGCTCCCTTCCCTGAGCTTTGGTAGAGGCTTTACTACATTCCCATTAAGTAACAGGCAAAACTGAGCACTGTAGAACATGAAACTGTGATGAAGGGTGACTATCTATCCAAAAGAGCAGAAAAGAGCAAATCTCATTGATGTTATAAGACTGTTTAGAAATTTGGGGCTGAGGGGAAGCTCTGACACTGCAACAACAGAACTCTATGGAAACCTCACCATAAATAAACCAATTTGGGGTAAAAGAGAAGCCAAACAAGCTTATACATCTCATTTTCACAGTGGATTTTTAACTCTACTCAAATTTTTGGCAGGGGCTTTTGGCACATGCATTTACCAATATCTTCCTTTTACAGTTGTCTTTTGAAAGTTCACAGGATTTGCACACCTAATAGTTATGAAACTTGTCTGTAAAAGGGCTCAGTTGCATTGATTCAGCGTTCATTCAGATTGTTTGGTTGGGAGGAGCAATTTGATCATTTTATATGCAACACTAATCCAAAAGGATATTAGATGGCTGCAATAATAATTACAGGTACTTAGATCTCAGAGTGCTTTTTTGAAAGCAAAACTGCGTAACTTTCACTTGGGCTGGAGAAACAGCTTTCAAATTACAAAGGTAACCAGACCATAAATTACATGTGAAGGGCAAATCTGAAAATTCGCTTGTATTGTGTTGAAAGACCAAACTTCCACATGACAATGGTAAAACAAAGCTTGTTTAAAACATGGACTGTAAGGGAACCAACAGTACAATTAGCATTAATACACAACTCACTAGTTAAAATTGAAAGGACAGCTGCAGAATACTGCTGCTGAAATGTGTGTGTCAGCAGCTCTACTTTTTCTCTCCTCTTGATTTAATTCTTAATATTATATTGTAAGTTTATAAGTCATTGTGGAAGCATCCAACCCTCTGTTTATAAAAGCCAGGTGATAATCAGGTGTCTGACTTGGTCAGAGAGGTTAACCCGCTTCCCCACAAATCTCCTTAAACCCATCAACTTTTTGTTTGATTACTTGTCATCAGCTGTCACCCACCAGCCCAGGAGCACTGAACTCCTAATTAGCATTGCTGAAACACTCCTAGCACTCAGAATGCTTTTTGCTTTGAAGAGGCTGCTGTGATGGGGCAGAGCCTAGCAAAAATGAAGATCAAGAACTTCTGCCCACTTAGGGAATGGAGATGGATCAACTTCCAGCTTTTCCTGTAACTGGAATTTCCGAGAGTGGAAGATAACACAGCACACTGGCTTTCTGCTCAAGAAGATACAAAATTGCTAGGTCAAGTATCTGAGATCCCTTCACACCTTACCAATCAAGGATACTGTATTTCTGCTGACCAATTTCTCGAGCCCACATCAAAGGTCTAAAACAAACGGTCGTGTTCCATGGCTTCTAAAGATTCCTCAAAAGCCCCCATGAGATAACCCATGACTGACCAGCCAAACAGATAGAAATTGATAGTCAGCAACTGCATACTGCTCCTTCAGAGGAAGAATAATGGATGTAAAAGCAGTAGATTCTTACTGTCTCTTGCAAAGCAACTTCAAGAGAGACACAAAGGCCCTGCAAATGGCCTCCTGCAGCAAGGAGCTCAGTGAACCTTCCTGTAACAAATGAGAAAGCAACAAAGGACAACCCCAAACAGGGTCAGCCTGAGGCTTCCTCTCTCACACTGAAGGGATTCCCCACCACATCTAGGGCTCTGAAGGGGTGTTTCTACTGAATCACAAAATACCTCAAGTTGGAAGAGATTCACAAGGATCATTGATTCCAGCTCCTGGCCCTACACAGGACAGCCCCAGCAATCTCACTATCTCCCTGGTAGTGTTGTCCAAATGCTCTTTGAGCTCTGTCAGGCTTCACACCATGACCACTTCCCTGGGGACTCTGTTCCAGTGCACAGCCACCCTCTGGATGAAGAATGTTTTCCTAATATCCAACCTAAATCTCTCCTAGCACAGCTTCAGCCATTCCCTTGGGTCCTGTCACTGGTCACACAGAGCAGAGATCGGAGCTGCCTGTCCAATGCCACTCCTGAGAAGCTGCACGCCAGGCCGAGTTCTGCCCTCAGTCCCTCCTCCTCTTGGCTTAACAAGCCAAGTGCCCTCAGCTGTTTCTCATATGGCTTCTCCTATAGCCCAAATCTGCTACCAGGACTCAAAGTGAGGCTGCACCAGCACAGAGGGACAAACACCTCCCTTGACCAGCCGGTGAAGCTGTGCCTGATTCATCCCAAGACCTTCTGCACTACCAGGGCACACTGGTGATTCATATTCAAGATACCATCGACCAGGACCCTCACGTCCCTTTCTGTGGGGCTGTTCTGTAGTCTCTCGTCTACCTGTACACCCAAGGCTGCCCCGTGACAGGTGCTCCATCCCAGGGTTTCCCCATCCCTCACCGCCTCCCTTGTTCTTGTACTCCACCACAGTCACGAGGGGCTAGCCAGGCCTTTGGGGTATTGCTGCACAACCGAAGAGGACAAACACAGGCCGTAACCCGTTGGAAACAGCAGCGACAAAGCTGCGCCATTCCCTGTGCCGCTCTGTTTTCAGACGGAACTTCCAGGGCTTAAAAACTCCCGTCAGCAACGCGCACCCCGCACCGGGCCGAGCTGGCCCCCGCCGCCCCGCACTCACGCAGCTTCCACGCCGTCTTCGTGGTCACGGCCACGGCCATGGCTCAGCACGGCGCCTTCCTCCTCCCGGCGAGGCCCCGCTCCGCTGGCACGTCCTACGGCCGGGCCGCACCCCGGGGCTGCCCTGCGGGCACACACGGGCACGGTCACGGCGAGACACTCCTGAGCGGCGGTGCAGCGGAGGGCGAGGCCTCACCGCTGATGAACATCACGGGGCGGCAGCGCTCCTCGGGATGCCGGAGCGGGGGGGAAATCGCCTGGGTGACGGTGGTGATGGTGGCGGGGCCCGTTGGGACTGGGAAAGGGACGGGAATCAGGAATGGGATGGGGACCGGGCCCCCCCGCCCACAGCCGACCCCTCACAACAACCCCGCGCCGCGCCGGGCGGTTGCCCGGGTTGCGCGCGCCGCTGGGCCAATGGGAAGCGAGGGCGGGGCGGTTGCCACAGCGACGGCGCAGCGGCGTCCACTCGCAACGCGGCTTCTTGGGGTGTAGCCCTTCAGCCGCGACCAATCAACAGGCGGCGCGCTGGGATGGGGGCCGCCATTTTGCGGAGCCGCCCTGAGGGGTGGTGTCGCGGAGCTCCCTTGGATGCTCCTCTGCTCGCACGGAGGCTTCGGAGCTGCTTCCCAGAGCCTTCCTGTGTCCGCTGAGTGGCGGGCTGCGGCCACTGTGTCCCGGGAGTTCGTTCCTGGGTGAGGCGGACACAGTCCCGGCTGGGAGCGGGGTTGTTGTGAGGTTTCTGCGCCTCTTGCCCCCGCGGCTGAGGTGCGATCGCGTTGCTTCTGCGTGTTTCTCGCCATCTCTGAAGGCGATTACTCGATCAACAGAGAAAATCAAGTTACTTTGGCGCTACTCCTTGATAGTAGCCTGAGAATGCTGGATGAACTCCCAAGGATCATAGAATGGAATCATAGAATCGATTAGGTTGGAAAAGACCTCCGAGATCATCGAGTCCAACCCTTGATCCCACTCCAGCCTGTTTACTAGATCATGGCACTCAGTGCCATATCCAATCTCAGTTTAAAAACCTCTAGGGATGGTGAATCCACCACCTCTCTGGTCAGGCCATTCCAATGCCTCATTACTCTCAGGAGCAAGGAAGAAATCGGGCAAAAAAAGCCAGGAGGCCTCCTTGAATAGATAGTAAGCTGCTGAGCTAACTCAGAGCTAAAAAAGAAGCTTTTCAGAAAGTGGAAGCGAGGACAGGTAGCCTGGGAGGAATACAGGGAAATCCTATGGCAAGAGTGGTTGGGACTAGGTGATCCATTCCAGCCTCTTAGCATTCTGTGATTTTATAATATGCATTTGCTGTTGTTTTGGCAGCTGCTGTGTCCCTAGTGACTCTAAAAAGGATTTTAAAATCAATTTATTCTGGTGTCTTTTCTGGTATTGAATTAACAAGGATGAGTTCATAACCACAGCAATATGTGTGGGTTTAAATGAGGTCAAGGAAATTTTGTATTTGTTGTGAACTCCCCAGTTCAAAGTCCTTGCTCGTGCAGAACTAAATTATAAATTTGTTAAAATATTATGCTGAAAAAGAACCAGTATTCCCAAATAATCCTGCTCCTGATGACAGCAGCTGTGGATCAGGTTTGGGGAAGAAAAGCCCTGACAGTCAGTGTATATCGTTTGTGTCCACTTATGAAGCAAATCTTAGAGCCAAGGTCCCGTTCAGCCCTGAGTCTCAAACATGATGGGATTTCACAAGGAGACCATTTATTTAACTTCAGATGAACCTTAGAACAAAAGAGAGAAAAGAAAGTGACACAGAATGCTACAAGTTCATTAAAATCTCCCGATGAATCTGATGATGATGAGATTACTGCAGGCATCTACAGAGGAGGAATGAAGAAGGAGGAATTCATCCTACTTCCCTGTGCTGAGACAATCTTTGTTCTCCAGAGAACACTGTGAACTCTTCCGCTGCTTTTCCAGTGCCTGTGAGGGAACAACCAACCAGAAGTCAGGGAAAAAGAGGGGAGAGTGAGGAGCAAAGCAACACAAAAGCACAACTCAAAGTTAAGGGAGCTGAGATGAAGGAAACCACAAATAGGAGCTCAATTTTTTTAGGGGGGAGGCAAAAAGTTTGAGATGGGGTCTCGAGAGCAGGAAAACAAGAGAAATTAAAACACATTGAACAGCAAGAGGCAGCAAAACTTCAATGTGTTGCCTTACTAGAGCCAAGAAACCCTGGAGAACACAATTGGCTCTGATTGAGATAAGGACTAAATTGCACCCTGGAGCTATTTTGTTCTTTGATCTCATATGCTAATGACAAAAAAATTATATATATCTATACAGGCATGGCTCTCTTAAAGTACTCCCCACATAATCCCTATTATCAACTAGTCCTTCTTAATTATTTTCTGTTCTAACTAAACAAAATAAACCAGTAATCTTTCTTGGTGATGTGAGTTTTTCCAGAAAGTCAGAAGGTGTCCATAACATGACCATGTTATATTTTCTTGGCAAGTCAGTTGAAGCTGTCCTGATTTAAACCATACTGGGATTTGTCCCAGTACATTTTAATGATACTAAAAGCTCTTCAGAGGTAATTCCTCAGAGAAAAAGCTTACTCTGGATTTCTCTGGGTATATTTGTTGAATGCTGGCATGAACCTACCATGGCTTCATGCTGATGTCCTCTCATTGCAAGGGTATACATTGAAACTGTCAATTTAACATTGGCTTCTTCATCCTTACGGACCTTCAAAACTTTTAGCACCTTCCAAGAAATCAGAAGAAAGACCCCTCAGCTTTCCCACAAAATGTCTGTACTTTTACTTGCTTTACCAGCTAACAGAGCCGATGCCGCATACAAGACTTGTAGAAATACGGATCTATATAAACATGTTCATATCCTGCTGATAGATCAAGCTGATAGGAGTCTTAATTTTAGATTGTTCTCTTTATGAAATTCTTGAACCCAATTATTACTAATAATTCACAAGAAAGCTTTTCTGGTGTCACAGTGTAGGCACTACTTTTGAAACTGCAAGGTAAGGCTTTGGCTTATTCTTTTTCTTATACAGGATATGCAGCACAATGTGCATATTTTCTCTGTTGGTACATTACAACTGGGAAAGTTGGCAAGGTAGTTCATGAGGTGGCACTGAACTACCTTCAAATTTCTGGGGAAAAATGGGACTTTTGTCATGTTTTTCTTCATTATTACTAATTAACTGGGCTAATATAGTTGAACGTTCTCTCTGCAGCTCCTTCAGGAGTTTCTCGTCCCCACAAAAACATTGAAAAACAATCCAATAGCTGTGGCTCCATCTGCTAGAATGGTTGTATTTATCAGGAAGTAATTAAAAAGAATATGGATTTGTTACACTGGTCACAATGTGATTAGCAGTACAAGCAATGTATTCTATGAAGTTTTTCCTTGCAGTTGCTTACACAAGAAGTCACTTCAATATTTCAAATAGGACTTCCTGGAAATAGGACCTAGGACCTATTAACTAGATACAGCACTGCACACAACATCCTTTCACTTTGGTCTTACTCCTGGGCAAGTGGCAGATATGTTACCAGATGCCCCAATTCATATATTGTCATTTGCTCTCTGAAACTCCCTCACAGGGAATGAAGAGTAAGAGCAGGAGCAGAAAAGTGTGTGACTCTGTAAATATATTCAAGCTACATCTTCCCCAAACTGGCTGAGTAGCAAGCATGATAATTCAGCATGGAGATGAGCTTTATGACTCCAGAGTCATATTTTTACCACAGTTTATGCTGAGGATGCTTTGACAACCAGTCAGCTGAAACTGTTTCCACTCCTGATCAACTCTGACACTGCAGACACCTCCCTGTTACCTCTGCTTCAGATTTCCGGACTTGGTGCATCAGCTTCATCTGATCCATTCTTAGCTCCCGCAGCAACGTGTACAGATAGCGCACATTCTTGTGTTTCTCAGAGGACCAAGGCTGGAAGCAGATAAGTTAGTGAAAAACTGAATGCATGGCATCAGATACTCTGCTGACACAAACTGGCACAGCCCTGCTGCAGACAGTAAGGTGGCACTGATTTCCATCACTGAAACATCGAACCCATGGTCAGCATGGATTTGTTAGACTTTATTTTGATTGAGAATCCAGTTATGTGAGACAGGTGGCACATCTTGCACTTTGCTGATGCTGCTGGTATATGGTTGGAACCAGTTTTGTAGGGTTAAGAGATGAAAAAAGAGGACTCCAGCAATTGTCTTCTGAGTATTCTATTTCCCCAGTGGGAAATAGAAATTAAAAAATCCGGCCTGCGTAACATAAAAAAATTCCTGTATTTGCAATCGCTCTTTGATTTTCATAAGTGTAATTGTGCAGAGTTTACTGCAGAGTTTACTGGTAGACTTGTATTCGGGTTGGAATATGTGTAGTAGCCTCGTTGGAGTGGGGTGGTGTGATGGTCGCAGTGGTATGATATTAGTCTCCTAGGTTAGGCTTTCAGTCCATGTATCTAGGAGAGGGGCGCTCCCCCTGGTTCCCCCCCGGCCACACGGTGCCTGAGCCCTGGGGAAAGGACAAAGACACCGCGCAGCTTGGAGAGGGTTCCAGCAGAGAGAGAGTTATTCAGTAAACAGGGGCTTTTTATACTCCTTTGGAGGGGGTTCAAATTCTCCAATGGGGGAAAAGGTATTGTGTGGCTTTGGGCCAACAGGGCTAAGGGAATTAACATATAGGTGGGGAAAGGTCTCAGGTAGCAAGGTGGGTCACGCCCCTCTTTTCCCTGAGGAGGGGTCGCAAAGGATCTCTGGGAAGAAGCACATGGTTTTGGGGAAGTGGTACACATGCATTCTGGGAAGGGGAAGATATGGATTCTGGGGGGGGGAGGAAGCACATAGCAAAGGTAAACATACATTTTAAACAACATTAAAGCATCAGTTCAAGGTCTTATCAGTTACATTCTTAATCCATTCCCACAGACTTGTGCCCCTGGTTACAGACTCACATCAGTGATGTGAGTGGAGTGACCCCCGGCCCCTAATGAGATAATCTGTCTTACTGGCAGCACTTCACTTTTTTTTTAAATACTTCTTATCTGTCTATCTATCTATCTATCTATCTATCTATCTATCTATCTATCTGCAGTGTATTAAGCCTCAGCCTCTTGCTCTGTGTCTGCAGGGTAAATACTTGGAGATTTGAGGAACGATGGGGCTCAGGAAGCCATGGCAGAAACAGAACTAGAACACGGGGTGTCTGCCTCTGCTGCTCTATCTCTTCTTGAAGAGGGAACAGCAGAGGAAACTTCAGCTCCCCTGCCATGAATCTGCAAACCTGAGCCCAACAGCTGCTGAACCTGCATCTTGCAAGGTCCCAGGAGCTGTGAGATCTGCCTGATGACCAGGTCTGGGAAGATGACCTCAGGCAAGGCGAGAGCCACACTATATCCTGCATGCCCAGTCATTCCCAGCATGGCAGAGCATCTCCAGAACTGTCCATGCTGTCAGCCTGGAGGCTCTGTGAGGGGGGTGTGCAGGTGGAGCAGAGGGGCAGCGTGGAATATGTCATGCTTTTAGTTCTTCCACTGACATTTCACCTTCCCTTTGTGTCTTGTGATCTCAAAAGTCTTCAAGGTAAATGTAGTTTTTCTTCATACCTTGTATTTCACACAGGTGTCTTTGGTCACGAAGATTTCCTCTCCTTTCCTATCCCTCTGTATTGCTTTTAAGAAAACCACCTTCGAGGGAAAGATGTCATAATCCTCAAGGTAATATGTCAGCTGGATGCTGTCGTTTGTTATTGTAAAGATACGTTCCTTTACATCTTCATCAGCAGGCTTTTCTAGATTTCTGTGGAAATGCTCCTTGATTTCCTGATGGAGGGTGAAAAAAAGATGTGGAAGCAGCTTAGACAACACAAAACTGGCAAGAAATTTACAGAATTTGGTAAAAACCCAGGGTAAAAATTGTGCTTTTCTGCCCGGACTACAATGGCATCTCTTAGCTAGTGATCCTATGTCTGAAAAAAGCCCCAACCACAAAGCTGCTTAAAGCAATACAGAAGTCTTCTGTTTGTGAGGCTAAGTAAGGTTTCCAGGCTCCGAGTTAGTTTGGAATGCATCCCTGCCTGAGGGAACTGCATAAACAAGGTATTTTGGAGCACAGCAAGCTTTCCCACATTTCCCAACATAGGGAAGGAAAAAGCATGTTGGGATCCTGATCCAAAGACAGGCCACTGTCTTGCCAGTTGAAGTGTCTGAATCATACATACTGACAGATGTCAGATTTCCTCCTTCTGTTCTGCAAATCACACCTGACAAGAGGAAAAGGTAGATGGCCTGCTGGTAACCAATCAGAGTTATGGAACATTTCATCAGGAACCTAAAATGGTATTAGTTTGGGCTCAGTATACAAAATCACATTATTTGGATTGAATCTTGTTAAAATTTTGTTCCAAAATAATAGTCAAGCTTCTTTTCTTTCCTCAGACACACGCTTTCCAAGCCTTGCTTTCCTAGTTTCATTCTAGTTGCTCAATGCAGTTCCTGACAAATGGTCACACTCTTAACTCTCTGTCAGGCAAGCAACTGTGAGACACAGCCCCTGAACAAGGCTTGGATGTCTCATCTGGAGTTTTGCCTTGGCCGTGCCCACCTAAAATCAGCTAAAGCCCCAGGCAGCATGTTTTACACAGTATAAATACCACAGTGACACATATTTTTCTGTTCCTGCCTTGGCCATACCAGTATAGGCCGGAGGTTGGTATCAGTTCTGGTGCCAACCATGTCCATTCCGTTTGCTCTTTCACCAAACTTCACATGCCGGGTGTGCAGGAAGTCATCCCGCCCCACGTAGTACTCCGTCATCTCAGTAGCAGTTTCAACACGTTTCTGGAGTTCATCAGCTCGTGACTTGTGGTTAAACTCCATTGTGTGTCCAGTCTCTGCTTCCAGTGATGTGTAGGTGTGAGCTGAGGGCATATCAGGTATGTTTTCAAAGTTAGCAACCATAACACACTGAACATGAGTGTGTCCTGGGGAAGTGTCATTTTCTTCACCAGCCAATAAAGCAAACACATGTAAGAGTGTAAGAAGGGAATGTTATCTCCTCACTGCTGTGTATCAATGTGCCATGCCTAAGCATAGCAGGACAGTGTGGCAGGCCCACTGCCTCCCTTACACAGGAAGGCAGTATTGAGTGGAGGCTGGACATTGCTCCTCCCAAACCAGGAATGGGCACAGCCACTTTGGAGGAAATGCCGCTTTAGCAGGACATTTGATGTAGGCCTTTCCCCCAGACACACAATACAGAGACCAAACATAATCCTGAGAAAGTTTCTACTTTTGTCACTTCTCCTGCTAAAAGTGCATTGCATCACCCTTGTATATGTGATAGCTGTGCATTTTTCCAACACATTGAAAAGTATATAGCTGGGGAAGCACTGCTCAGGAATGGAAGCCAACAAGCCAATCCTCTACTCTCCACTGAAGACCGTATTATTTATCTAGGCAATTTATCCCACAGATTTCCTGCCCACCATTCTCCTCCACCCTTCAGCTTCAGGCTTTTGGTACTGCTAGAAGGGATTCACATGAAGTCCCATCATCTGCAGTGGCTGCCCAGTTGAGCTGGAATACCTTTAAGAAGGAGAGGATGTCGGCCGAAATAGTCTGTGGTCAGCTGTGTTTGTTTGTTCATTTCTCTCCTCTCCAACATGTCTGTTCGATTTGTGAACCACTCTCTCACTTCCTCCACTTCAGTACCTGGCAGGAGATAAGTCATTTTGCAACCTCACCTCAGCCTCTTGGAGGTGGTAAAATTCATCTGATGAGTTCTCAGTATCTGCAAGCACTCTGTGCTCCTGATACAGCCTCAGGGGGTGTAGCACAGTCACTGAAACTGGCCCTGTGCACAGGGGTCTTTTGTAGATTAATCCTCATCTACATTTGAGTAGATGAATTATACCTTAAAGAGGGTTTATTCCTCTCCATCAAGCAGAACTAAAGAAATCAGCTCAGGGGTAGATCTTGGCAGATGGCTATGGTTATGGCTATGGATGGCTATAGCAAAAGGAAATGAGATTAGAGTATCACACTACACTGCATGTCCAGTTAGGGATCTGCATGGTCTCTTGGACTACATGCTGAATAATTATGCTTTCACGTACAGACACGGACTGTAGATGCCCCTTTCTATGGTTCCTGGTGACACCAACAGGAATGGTGATACCATTGGATAAAACCAAAACACCCTTCCATTTCTCTGAAGAAGGGCAATCCAAGCACTTGATCTGTGGCACTGAAAAGCTTCATTGGGATGTAAAACAGATTCAAACTCTCATGGAAAACCTTAGCAATGCTGGAAAGTTCTAGGGCTTGAAAGACTGAGTGTGATGAAGAGTTTGAGGATATGGTAGATAAATATGAAAGAAGGTTGAGAAAGCAGAAGAGAGACTCTGGCAGAAAGAGGGCCACCTCCCTCTTTCCATCATCATGCTCAAGCTGTGTTTGCTCAATGCATTTGGTGTGTTCACTCATCCCTCTTACATTCCAAGTCTTTGTAGACAGTGAGTCGTTCCATCAGCCCATTTTTGTTCGCGTACGGTGCCCATTTCTCCAGTTTTGCTTTCTCATAGAGGATCACCTTCTTCCCTTTGGCATATTGATTCTCAATTTCTGCAGTGTGCAAGAGAGATGTCAGAACATTTGACTCCCCTGTACCCAGCCCAAGAAAAAAGAATCTAATAGGGGGAATGTCATGGTCTAAGGGACACAATGCATTTATTGATTGCCTTCTGCTGCCAATAAAGCCGTTCAGACCCTGCCGGTTGTGCTTCAATGTTATAATGGTATAAATAATTATTTTCTCTCCCAAAGCAGATATTTGATAATACAGGGGCAGTCCCTTGTGCATAGAAGGAACAGAAAGACCATCCCAGGCAAAATTCCCAGCTGGCAGGAAAACACAGTGTGGGGGTGTGTGTGTGTCTTGGTGGGGTTCCCGGGATGAGATAGTGCAGCACTGAGGGCAGGCATTCAAACCAAATAGCTGTTGTTGCCTTAATCTATTGCACTTCAGTGCTCACCTTGACCATCCTGAAGGGAGAACTCTCGAGTGAGATAAACCAATGTCCCAAATCCACTGAAAGGTGAGCTGAGGGGCAAGAAAAGGCAAAGGAAGAATACACACCTGTGTAAGATATCTCAAGTCTGGCTACCCATGATAGTGGCATGTCAAAACTCATGTGTCTCTTCCGTGTTTCCTGCGCAAACAGAAGCAGAGATTCATAGTTTTGGCAGCTTCTCTTACTGTGCCAGGAGGCACTTTTGGCTCTAGACAGTGTGGCACAGTGATGAGAGCTGAGCTTGTTCTAGGCTGTGCTGGTCCTGGGGAACACAGCAGCAGTTGTGAGAGCACATCCCTACTCAACCCTAATGTCTTTTCCTGGCTAATGCTCGTGCTGGACATGGGATGAATGTGGCAGTTGCCACAATGACAAGTTTTTTAATTAAGATTATGGAGAATGCTTTGCTCCTTGATTTTGGGCACAGGTTGAGAAGAGTAGATACCAGAAGGGAATTGTTACTGGCATTCCTCCATCCTGTTATGCAAGTGCAATGCCTGCTTCCAGTACACAGCTTTTTTTGATTTTGGGTTTTTTTGGTTTTGTTTTTTTGTGGATTTTTTTTTGTTTTGTTTTTGTTTTTTTTTTGTGTACTAGAGGACATATGTTATTCCTGTACTTGGTTGGCAGCTCCACCTCACAGCTAGGAGGCCAGGGTGCTGACCAGCACAGAAAGAGTGTCCTTAAAAATTTCCGTCTGGATTTTCCTTTTTTTCTTTATTATTTCACCCCAAAGGTCCAGATAGTGGAGGCCTACAGAGTTCCTTAGGGCACCAGAAGTACCACTTGGGGTCCTGCATCAGAAACCATCAGAGCTCTTCAAGACTGAGAAGCGATCTGAAGTGCCAACCCAAAGCTGGCCAGAGCAGTAGTGGTTTGACCTGGAGAGGGCAGAAGGCAGGCAAACGTTGATGGGTGTATGGACACACTGGTTGGATACAGTGCCCCCCACAGCACGAGAGCTTCTGTTTGGGTCACTCACCGCGTCATACATGTCTCTCTCAGATGAATCTGTGAATAGCTCGTTGCTCTCTGGAAGCATGATTTTCCAGCGGATGGCATCACTCAAGTCAAAGCTGAGCTCCTGGGCCATACAGGAAAAACTTTTAACTACAGGGCAGCCTCGAGGGCCTGACATTAAAGTGAGTGCTGCATCAGTATGTCTGTGGTACTCTGGACCTGTCAGAGAGTTTAAAGACTCTACAGATCTCAATCTCAAGAAGATGAGCTCATCAGACCCTTGGCTGGCTGGTGAGACCCCAAAACTGTTCCTGCACCTGGAGACTGCAGACCCTTTTCCTCCTGGTACCTCTGCCACCGATGAGAGGAAGTTGCTGGACATGCTTCTGCTTCCTACCTAGGGGCATGCTTGGCCCAGAAGGCAAGTTGTTCTGAGTCAGACCCTCACTTCCCGGGCTTTGTCTCAGCTCTGGAGTAGCTGAGGTGTGGGAAGAGCCTCATCAAGATCTTTCCTTCCTTTGAGCCATGCCTGACAGGCTTGAAACACCCTCTGCCTCAAGAGCTCTCGTCTGAGAGAATGAATATCTAGCCAGCCTTAAAAGTTGAAATATTAGCATTGTAAGGGTTTAATAGGCATGATCTGTATTTGCTGGCTCAAAGTCTGGGATGTCCTGGAGTAGTTTTTGTATCTGTGTAATCAGAGCAGCATGAAGAAAGCCAACACAAGGAATGGTTAAGTAGAAACTCCTGATTTTGGATTTCCCCAGTACTCAGGTCAGCCCAGCTGACCCTCACATGTCCAGGGTGCTAAAGGACTCCTTACCTTGCAGCCCTTCCGGCAGTCCTGCATGTTCACCCAGTAGTTGCTGTCGTTCCAGATGCTCTCAATCCCAAGGAAGCATTCATCTGTGGTGTTGTGACTGTTTCCCGTGAATGGATTGATGAAGAAGGTCTCAGGAACCTTCCTCTTCCCAGACAGAACCAAAACCCATGCGTGCACCCGTAAGCCATGCAAAGGTTCACGCTTGGGCTTTTCCACCTCCTGTAGCACAGAGGACAAATCAGTAATTATTGCCATTTTATTGCCACTTTAGGCCAACTCAGTGGCAATCTTATTCTTTCTTCTGCCCACTTCTAAAGAACTCCAGGCCTTTAAAAATGCTCTTGCTAAGAAGAGCTAGTACCTACCCAGCACGTATTGCATTTCCAGCACACTCTGTGCTCCCAGAGGCCAAGTGCTCATGGCCATGATCAGGGTTGTGTCATACTTCATGAAGGAGGGTGGTCAGCTCCTCTCTTTGACTTCTGACCTATGTCTCAGCTCTTCTTCCTGGAGCTTACAGGGAGGTGGACCTTGCTAACTCACCGTGACCACTTCTTCCTCCTTTTGAACATCTTCAGCTTCTTCCTTCTTCTTGGCCTTCTGCTGAAGCTCAAACTTGCTCTGTGGCTCTGAAGGGAGACTGAGTCTATACTTTTTGGGCTTCATCACTGGTACCTGACATAGCTAAAGAGAAGGCAGAAAATACATGGCTTACAGGTACCTCCCAGTTCCCAAATTTTGGCAGTTTGCAATACTGCACCTGCTGGGCAGAAATTCAGTGAAGCCAAGGGGCCTCTTAAGGAGATGTAGAAAATCACTCAAAAGATTACTTTGGTGAGGTTCCTGCTACAGACTGAAACCCAGTGTGAACTTGAAACTGTTCCCCCCAGCTCAGCTCAGGAGTTCACTGGACGTGAACAGGCTGAGCATGCATGCTGGGCTCCTCCCTGCCTGCTCACTGCAGATCTCACCTCCTGTGGCTTCTTGAGCAGCGGGCACACCTCGTGAGTCTGGTCCAGGGTGCATATCTCACGGGTGGCATACCCATGCACGCAGTAGGCATCATAGCCGGCCCCGATCAGCATGGAGCACAGCAGCACAGAGAAGTCAAAGCAGTTCCCTCGCTGGTACTTCAGGATGGTGGTTGGGGAGTAGAGTGAAATGGGCTGGAAAGAGAGAGATCCGTGTTCACAGAGTGCTTTTCTTGTGGAGCTGAAACGTGCACCAGGCACAGAGCAGGGGAGACAAGGCATTGGCCACATCCCTGGCCTCAGCACCCATAGGTATATAACATTCCTACATAAGCCACAGACTCCAAAAGTCCCCTCCCAAATGATCTGGGGAAATTTTGACCCCACATCTGGTGAAAAATTTAACTACAGGTAGAAATGGGCAGGACAAGCTCATCAAACTGCTGAAAACCTAATGCAGCTCTGGAATGGGGCTTCCCTACATCTCCAGCTGCTCTGTCTGCAGCATTTCCAAGGAAAAAGAAACATAAGATAAGTTATAGTTCAAAGGTGGAACTTCCGTCCCTCACTGGTGAGCAAGCAAAGAGATCAGTATGCACACACTGCATATAGAGAGGCTCTACATAGTCTACTCCCACCCAGATCTCAGACATCACCTTAGGGGATCAAGGCAGTGTCCACCTGTTAATGGACATACCTTCTCTGTGCTCAGAGTGCCAGAGGTTCTCTTGAGACTCCTGAACTCTGGGGACACACTTGGCCAGCACGTGGCTGGTGCAGACTCTTTGGGTCACTCTGTTGTCCTTGCTACCAAGGAGTGTGTTGCTTTTGTCTTAGCTGATTAACAATGGCCAAGAACTTGCCCCAGCTCTGGCATCATCTTTGCTAACCTAGAAATCTCCCTTCAGCCATCCCAAAATATCCCCAAAATTGGGAATAGAAATGTCTGAAGCCCTTATGGGGCTTATGTTCTTATGAACAGGTCCCTGAGATGAAGCACCATATCCTAAGCATTATGTGCTCCTCTGTTCCAAGGTGTCTTGGTCTCCAGAGAGGAAGCTTGTTAGCCACTGCCAGCCACAGTGGACCAGCTGGTCATCTGGTCTGGCTGAAAACAGGGTCAGGCCTGGTCTTATGGAAATGGTGCTTATTTACTTGAAAGGTACAACACTGAACATGCACTGGGATTGTGGGTCCAATAGAGTGCACGGGGTCTGAGAAAAATCAAGGTGCTGCCTAAAGAATGAAGGGATGATGGAAGGGTCAAAGACCTTTGTAATCCGAGCCACTGCTGAGAGGCCCTTCTGCCACTTCTCTTATGTTTCTGAAGGGACTTCTGAAGCCCCTTTCTTACCGGTGTGATAGGGCACTTGAGGGGCTCCATGGTGAGGTAATTAGAGACAAAGCTGGCACAGCCTGACCAGTCGTACAGCTCTGGATAAGGCATCGGGGTTGGTCTCACTGTTGTGCTAACAAACTTCTGTAGGGCATAAAGAGGACTTTGGTTAACCAACTGATGCCTGGCAGAGTTTCCTGTCCAAAGCCATCCTCAGACCACCCCTGGATGTTCCCATTCATGACCCTCCCAGAGCATATCGATGGCATCGGTATCCCTCCTCACCAGTTCCAAGATGGAAATTGCATGGGGTTGTGAAGCTGTCTGCTTGCCTGTGGCTGAAACTTCAAGCTCATCTCAGACACAGATGAGAGCCAGTTCTTCTCTTCATTTTCAAGCAAGGCAAATAGCTACTGCTCTTCCCAGCTTTTACATCCTCCAGCATGTTTTCCCTTGCATGTTAATGATAAAACAAATTTTGGGGAAAGCTTGTACAAAGTGGCAATTCTAGGTATCTGGGGGAACGTCAGGTCAAGAACTAGACAACAGTTGTTCAGTTTGGGCGCAGTGAAAACAAAACCAGACCACAAACTTTCTTGTTTACTTCCTTCCCTGTAACTTCTGCAAAGTTCAGAGTAAGACCTAACTCTGGATCCCCATTCTGTATCTGAGACTGAGCCAGAGCCTTACCTATTTCATGTGCTTCTTGTACTTTCCTTGATGTTTCTGTGGTCCTTCCTGTTTTCTAAGCATGTGAGCTGCCTGCAGCCCACATGGCATCACCACCATCTACATGGCACAAGGTGCTTGTGGATTTGGACAGACAGGATGTTCCCAGGGTTCTGTGTGTCAGCCCACAGGCTGTGGGTTCAGCAAGAGGGTTCTCATTGCCTTTGGCCAGGAGGGAGGGAGGGCAAGAAGGGCTGCTGTCCTTCCCCAGAATTTGGCACTATTTGAAGCTGAGTGTTCCCTGTGTGGCCCAGCCCCACACCAGCCCGTACCTGCACGCCACATTCGTTGGCCGCGTGGAGGAAGAGCGGCTTGCGGTCAGGGTAGAGGTGAGTGAACTGCTGGAGGAAATGGTCAGCGATGCACAGCATCTTCTTTTCCTTCCTAGAATTTGTCTTGTATGAAGGTGGTAAGTGGGACGTGTCAATGGAACTCCAGTCAAAAGCACTTCCATGGCAGGAGAAGGCAGAAAGACACAGGCAATAAGCCGGGAGCTATACAGGCAAGATGATCTGCTACCAAAGCATGGCAGGGGTTCCCTGTTTCACAGGGGGGAAATCGGAACCATATCCAATCATATGATTTTGACATAGCCAAGCACCTCTGGAGCAATGGCAAAAAACCTCAGTGGGTCTTTAAACAGTGTGAGAAGCTCAGAGGATCTTTATACAGTGGTGAATGGAAGGACAAGCGAGTTGTCTTATCTTGCATATTCACACTTAGACACACCAGGCACATGCAGCTCGCTCACTCCACTCCCTGTGCAAGGGCACACCACATGCCATCTACATGTGTGCAGTTTCTCCATGGGCCCTAAAGGGACCCTCTTTTTTCATCCCAGTAATGACCAGACACACGTGACTTACGGTACATCACTTGGGACTTCCTCCTCCTTTTTCTCCATGTCCTGAAGACTGTCACTCATGTTCAAAGATCTCAGGTCTTCTGCTGTTCGCTCCACTTCCTCATTCTCCTGCAGGACCTCCATTCTTACTGACACTACAGAAATACACACACCGGGGTGAATTCAGGGGTGGGACTCAGCTAGACCGCAACGCAGAAACACTCGCATTGTGGCCCCAGTGATTCGGTACGTGAGCATGACTGAGGCAGCCAGAAGCATGACAGGACAGGGTGAGCACTGAAAGGGAGTTTGGACTGGGCTCCAAGTGGCTCCTGCGTCCTGGACACCCCAAGCGTGGGAGAGACGGCACAGCAGGCAGAGCCTGGCTCGGCAGGGCACATCCCATGCCCGCGTTCAGACTGTGCCGCCTGTGTCCTCCCTCCTTCCTGGGGTGCTGCTGGTGGGGCAGCAGCTCCATCCATCCGCCGGGCACCGTCCGATGGCCGTGCCCATCCCTGCAGGGGCCTTGGAGCGGGGGGAATGCTCCGCGGAGCCCGCAACCTCCAAGGGCAGCGTCTGTCCGCTATCACACCCCGGCGGCGGCCCCCGGGGATGTTTGTTTCCCGGTCCCTGCGGTCGGGATGACCCCGAGAGGAGCACACAGCGCGGGGGAGGCACAGACCTTGCCCCGGGGGGGGGGCGAAGAGAGCACTCCCGGCCCC
>VXAU01000441.1:333335-445743 GCA_013399695.1 Formicarius rufipectus | reverse complement strand
CAGAGCCCTCTCACCCCGCGGCTCCCAAGGGCAGCGCTGCCGCGGCCGCCGCTCCGCCGCCGCCTCCGCGGGCTCGGCGCGGCCTCACCACGGCAACGGGGACACGGCAGGATCCGCGGCTCGCTCTCCGCCACCAGCACACACCGAGATCCCCCCTCCGCCCCGACCTCCTCTCCCCCAGACCCCGGTCGGGACACAGCCCCCGGTGCCGGGCGCTCCGCCGGTTCTGCCCCGCGCCCCCAACGGCGGCCCCGGGGCGGTTGCAGAACGGACAGCGGAGGGGCGGCGATGGGGCACGAGGAGGGCATGGAGGGCAGACCCTGCCCGACCGCACGGCTGAGCCACCTCCACTCCGACACCTGCTCCGAAACTCACGAGTCTGGCTCTCTTAAAATACGAGGCCACCATCCCCGCCGAGCCATCCTTCTCCTTTGGTGCAGAGGCACTCACCCAAAAGCTGGCACCAAGGGATGGCAGCACGACTTTTAAAAATTATTTTCTTCATTTTTTTCTTCTTTTTTCTCTTTTTCTTCTTTTCCTTTCCCCCTCAGTTTTCCTTTTTGTTTTTGTTTTTTTTTCCCCTCTCCTTTCTTTTTCCTTTTCTCTTTCCCCCCTTTTTTCTTTTTTTTTTCTTTTTTCCCTTTTTTCTTTTTTTCTTTTCTTTTTATTTGGCAGTCCATTAGGCTGTAAGTAGGGTCAGGTGCTAAGAACTTTTGGTTTCAGTTTTTTTGTTGTGGTTAGGAAAAAATATGGATGCATGCATGGATGGATGGACCAAGGGAGGGATGGATATTCACATTAGCTGCTATGTTATGGTAACTGTAGCAATTACAGCTCTGAGATGCAGCAAATACAGTCAATATATCTCAAGAAACACAATTTTGAGTAATTACTACTGTTTGCAGTTGGTTACTGTTGTCCAAATGGCATGAAACCATGTCAAGGGGAGCAGGGGGAAGGTTTGGGTTGGATATTAGGAAAAGGTTCTTCACCCAAATGGTGACTGAGCACTGGAACAGGGTCCCCAGGGAAGTAATCACAACACAAAGCCTGACAGAGTTCAAGGAACATTTGGACAATGCTTTCAGGTACATAGTGGGATTGTTTGGGATGGTCCTGTGCAGGGCCAGGAGCTGGACTGGATGATCCTTGCGCATCCCTTCCAACTCAGGATATTCTGTGATTTGCACCAGAGTAGGACCAAGCCCTCATCCCTCCATCTCTCACCAGCACTTCTCAGCAGCTCTTATTGCCTGTACTCAGTCTCCAGAGTTATCTGGCCTCCACAAGTGCTGCTGTGGTATCTGTTGCTACTGCTGCATCAAACAAAGGTACCACAGAACCAGCTGGATGCACAAGCCCCGACAATCCTGGAGTGTTTGCAGATACTCCCCCTGTTTGGGATCCCATCAGGGCTGTGAATTGGGTCAGTGTTCCACTGGCTCATTGGAGGGGCCCTCCATTCCAGAGGACGGACTTTCAGGGAGTCCTTTCCTCCACGGCCGCCAAAGGATGCTAAGCTGGCTCTTGTGCAATCGCAGAGGCAGCGTGTTTGCGTGGGGGAGAGGGATGAGCTGCCAGAAGGCAATATAAGGCGCGAAGCAGGGAGCACGGAGTGGCCTCGGGGTGGCAGTGGCTGGAGGAGCAGAGCGTGGCCTGGCGATGGTAAGTGGGATGAGATCGAGGTGGTGGGATCTCTCAGGACTGGAGCAGGGAATAAACCCTCTTTGCCCAGCAGTCTGGCAGCCACAGCTACTCGGGGTCGATGGATGGGTGGAGGGAGGGGGATGAGTGCTGCCAGACCAGAGTGGTGCTTCTGGCACTGGCTTTGCTCTGCTCTCAGAGCCCGGACAGAGCATTGCTCAGCCACCAACCCTGACTCACATCCACATCTCTGATAAGGAGTATCCGGTGTCCAGGGCTAATCCAGCACTGTGCCATTAGTTCCCCTAAAAAAAATCCATTATCTGTACCCATAGGGAAAATCAACTTACTGTGTGTCTTTTTGGCACTAATTTCAGTTGTGTTCAAGGCTTTTTTTTATTTGTTTGTTTTGCTTTGTTTGGTTGGTTGGTTTTTTTATCCTGTTGTCTCCTTGTTATGGATGAGTTACTGGAAAACTGATGATCCCTTTGCAAATCCTAACTCCTCAAAACAGCTGTAGTGGGAAGAGAGAAACTCCTTTCCTCTTTGTGGGGCCCAGACTGATGCCTCAGCAATGCAGTTTTACTGAAGTGCCTATTCTTACAGAAATGTGGCTTTATCACTGTCAGCACATCTCTGCAGGTCCAAGGACTGGTTTTTCCTACCTCTTCTTTCTGGAATAGCTATCTAAATTCAGAACAGTATTTGACCCTTGTGTTAACCTGAGGGGAGAAGGCTTATCTGGCCCATTTGGGTAGGAAATGACTTTGTGCCATTGAACCAAGAAATACAGTACAGATATTATTGCATCCATGCTTGAGGGTTCACTCTTTCTGAATGACTGCAAACATCTCCAACGAGCATGGCACAAACCCGAGTCACCCAGAGCCTGCTTGTTTTTCCAGGAAAGGACTGTGAGATGTTTGCTGCTCACTGTGCTCTGCCTGGCTGGCTGTGAGGGCAGTAAGGGTGAGTTTCCCTGTACTCTGTCCCCGCTGGGTCATGGGTGGGTAGTGTGGAAAGGAGAGGCCAAACCCTCACCTGATTCATATTTGTGATCCTCATTCAGGACACTGCTGAAGCTGATAAGGAGGAACAACAGAGTAGGGCTTGGTGGGACAGGAAGTGGGGTGCAAGAGCCAGCAAGATAAGCAGAAACTGCAGGTGCTGCAATGTGTCACCAGATCCCTTGCTAGCTGGTGACAGGCTCCACAGCTCTGGTCCACACTACAGCCATGCTGAGGAGGTCTCCCAAGCTCCCAGTCGGGTCCTGCCAGGCAAGCTGAGGCAACAGGCTCTTCCTCAGATGTGTCTGCTCTGGCTCTAGGCGAGGATCTCAGTTCCTGAAAGTTGTGCAGGTCTTCCTGCAGTGGGATGAGTTCACGCTCACATTTCTCATCAGGGAGACATTCTTGTTTCATTTCATCTTACTTGCCTTTCCTTTGCTGCAGGTGAGCTGGAGAGCACACATGGCCTGAGGCCACGGGTTGGCCTCCGCCTCAAGAGGAGCCCAGATGCCTGTCTGTCACACCCGTGTCAGCACCAGGGGCGCTGCCAGGTGATGGGGGACAGACCACTTTGCAGCTGCAAACCAGGCTTCACAGGGGAATTCTGCCAAGGTAGGGCTGGGAATGCTGGTGAGCTCTCCCCAGTCTGTCCAGGGACACCAGAGGGAAGGGTGATGCACAAGGCACAATGCACTGGTGTTTCCACTGCTCTCCACTGCAGGAGCACATGCCAGGTCCTGGTTCAGATGCATTTCCTACCACTACAACCATGTCCTTGACTGCATGTTGATGCAAGACCCAGTTGCAGGGCATTTTCTTCTTCCCCAGAAGCTTTAATTTGTTAATTCCTTGGCTGTGCCATGGTGTAGCTGAGCCAGGGCAGCAGGGCACTCTGCAGGGCACAGCTGCCTCGCAGTCTCAGAACAGCCACACACATTCTGGCATAGCTACAATGAAGCCCCTTCCAGGTACTGGCCAAAAACTGTGTCTTCTTTCTCTGAAGGAGAGAGTTACTGTCCCTGTCTGGTGCCCTTGGCAGACTCTGGGGATTCTGTGGACAGCCCTGGAAAGGAGCCAGACCCACAATATCTGCCTTGATGTCTTGACCTTAAGGACTGTGTCCGTTAAGAGTAGTGGCAGCCATGGACTTGTGCAGCTTTTAGAAAATACCAGACTCATCTTAATTTCTGCATGTTCCCAAAGGTCTGTCTTTTGCCCAGTGTCTCTGAAGAGCCCTACCAGCAGCCTCCACCAAGGCTGGGATGAGGGTCTGCGGAGCTCAGTGGGATTGTGCCATCCCACAGCTGACCTAGGGCTCCTTCAGGCCTCTTCCTTATTGCTATTGCAGATGGCTTTTTCCCCCAGATGTGGTACTGAAGTTGTCCTGTGAGGAAGAGCATATGAAGATGATGGTGAGGAAGGAGGTGTTTGAACTCTTGAAAATCCCACAGGAGCTTGTCCACTTGAAGAACCAGGCATGCAAGGTCTCAGAAAAGGAAGAGGAGGGTGAGCTGTTTTTTTCAGCCACCCTCACTGGTGAAAACCACACTGCCTGTGGATCAATAATCCAGGTGAGGATCCGACAGGGCCTCTCTGCATAAATCTGAAGCCCTGAGAGGAATGCTGAGTGGGGGCAGCAAAGGAAAGCCCAAGGGCTTTTCCTCTTATATCTGGGTGTTGTAAAACTCTTTTTCCCCTTTAAAGACTTCCCTAGGGATATCAGAAAGTTCTTCTGCCCCCACCAAACCACTGCTGGCAGCACATTTTGTCTGATTTAGCAGAGCATGGAAGTCTCAGTGTGCGCTTCATTAGCTGATAATGGCCCTTGGCTTTCTGGCCACAACTTCTGAGCACTGCAGCCCTGGTCCCTTGATCCTTCACTTGCTGCATGGATCAGGAAGGGTGCAGAGGAAGTGGTGCCCCAGCTCTGCTTTGCACAGAAGAGCTCTCACCTGTGCTCACTATGCTGACTCCTGCCTGCTCTGGTGATGGCTGCCAGCAGCCCCTGAACACAAGGCTTGAGCTAAAACTCCTGCAGATATGCAGTCCTGCAGCTATAGCTGTTGCACCTTCTGAGCTGGAGCTTGGAGCTCAGTGTTTGGATTTAGCCATAGTCTGGAGACTTGGTTTCTGTGTCATTCCAGAAAAACAACTCCCATGTCTCATACTCCAATGTCATCGAGTCAGAGCAGGAAGCCCACGGGGCCATGATCTCCCGGAGTTTCCAGCTGGAAGTGCATTTCTCCTGCATCTATGCCTACGAGCAGGTGGTGAGGCTGCCCTTCGCTCTCACTGCTGTTGATAAGTGAGTGGTCCTTGCTGCTGACATGGTGTATTTGAGCTTGCAGAAAAGTAGATGCCTTCAATATGGTGATCTGCAAAGGCCCTGGGGAGCCCCTAGAGAGCTCTGAGAGCAAGGCCAGACACACTAGTATGGCATCCTGGCCTTCCTTTCTCTTCCCAATGTGTTTTTTCAACACAAGGTTTGTGCCTGGGACAGAGTCAAAGAGGGGCACACAAAATCTGCCTGTCTCCCATCCTCACTACTTGAAACCAACTATCCAAAAAATAAAGGTTGGGAACTGGAAAAGGCCATCACTGTGGAGGTGTAAGTTAGGGTCACCTTTCTCGTAGCCCTCACTGTGTTGCGGGTCAGTGGGAGCCACTGGAGCTCTTTGGTTCTGTCTAACACGTGGCACAGAAGACAGCTCATGGCGTGGCTCTCATGAGGCCCCACCCAGGATCAGGGGCACACTCAGGGTCAGGGCACCTGCATCAGTGGCCTGACTCATTCTGCATCCTTCTTGCCTTCTCGTTCTGTTCGTGAGCTCTCATCTTCTCCTTCTTCTTCACTGCTCTCAGGCTGGTGCAGTCCGTGGTCAGGGAAGGTCACTTCAATGTCAGCATGAGACTGTACAAGTCCCCCTCCTACCTCCAGCTTTATCGCCTGCCGACTGTGGCCGTGCCCCTCACAGACACACTCTACGTCCTGTTGAAGATAGAAGAACAGGACCATCTCAAGTACTTCCTGCTGAGCATTTTGGATTGCTGGGCCACCCCGAGCATGGACCCCTTCCAGAACATGCAGCACAAGCTCATTGAGCAGGGGTGAGTGGAGTGCCCTCAGCACACCCAGTCTCCTTGTATCACCAGCACAGTCACACCTCTTTCCTGGGTGCTAAGGACAGGAGCAATGAGCTATGGCACCGTCATTGCTCATAAATGGAACCTATGGTGAACACCATCATCAAACAGGCAAACAGCCCATAGGTGAGGTCCCTAAAATTCTGAACTGAGCCTCCTCTCCTGACTCTGCTATGCTGCCTTCCCTCTAGCATTGCTCCTGGCCAGCTAGGGAGGCCAAGGGGAAGAAGGGGAGATGCTGTGTTGTGCAGAGGTCTCTGAAAGTCTTGCCTTAAGGATGGCTGCAGACAAGTTATAGTCAGTAATATGTCTATCTGGGAAGTGGGAGCCACAGCCAGGCTCATGCCACTCCTGCAGAGCTGCTGTGGCTGCTCCACAGAGCAAGACACAAGCCAGCCCTGTGCTGATGGAAGCTCCTCCCTGAGCTGTGCACAGCACACGGTGCCAAGGAAAGGCATCCCCACCAGCACTGAGATAGAAATGGGCCTGTTCAGCAAAGCCTAGAGTCTACACCTGGTCTTTGTGGGATCTGGTATTCCAGGTTGGGATGCTCCCCCTCATATACCACTCACTGACCCACCCACCATGTCCCAGGTGTCCCCATGATGACACAGTGACCTATTTGAATGCCATTGGAGAGAGCACTTCTGCCAAGTTCAGCTTCCAGATGTTCCAGTTCGTTGGTTACCCCGAGGTGTTCCTGCACTGCCGTGTCCGCCTCTGTCTTCCCAACAGTTCAGAACCCTGTGCCAAGGTGAGCTCTCTCTCTGTTTGCACCATGATCTGACTGGGTATCAGCCCTCCCTTCCCTAAGCCTGCTGCTTGGAGAAGCAGCTTTGCTCTGGTTCTGGGTGCCTCACACAATAAACACCCTAGTGCCCTGAACCAAAGGTATGAGGGCTTGAACCCACCAGAGAGCTCTTTTCCCTCTTCCCTCTGGCTATTGGGTATTTGCAGGAAGAGAAGTTGATGCCAGGTTTTGAGGAGGAACAGGCTAAGGTCCTTTAGGATCTGGTTCCTCTCATGCTCTGGGGTCCTGACTGCTCCCAGGCTGCAGCCCCCACAGTTCCTCTGACAGCAGGAGACCTCCAGGCTGGCCCTTGCCCTTTGAGCAGGAACTGTCCTCTAGTTCCATCACTCTTCCCTGGGCTTTGTTCACAGCAATGCCCAAGACACTGGAGGAACAAGCGGTCACTGGTGGATGACTACAAAAAGATTGTCTCCTATGGGCCCATCCACCTGCTGGCTGCTCCTTCCTTGGGAGCAGAGACCCACCATTCCAACAGTGACCAACAGGACCTGGGAGGTATGTATGTCCTTCAGGGGAGAACAGAAGCAGCTCCCAGATCCTTGCAGCTGCCTAGGCAATGCTAGATTGCTAAAACGGGCTGCTTAAATCACTGCCCTACACAGAAGCATGGAGTCTTTCAGGTGTCATGGCCATGCATGGCAAGTTCCAAAGCCAAACCAGCACAGAGCTCTATGTGAGTGGCTTCATGCCAGACAGGCTGGGCTGAGCAGGGTACCTGGGCAGGAAGGGACTCAAACCCAGAAGGCTGTTGGTGCAGCACCCCAGACAGGAAAGACTGAGGTTTCACACTGGACCTCTGAAAACAACAGCCCAGCAAGGCAGGGTCCTCCTGAGTCAATCCAGGAGATCCAAGCAGTGGTCAGGACCAGTTTTGGGGGCAAACCCACCTACAGCATAGCTCAGACCAGGCATGGATGCTGAGTTAGGTGAAGCTGCTGGGCAGCAGGGATGGGTGAAGGCTATTTGGGGTGACTGAGCCCTGTTAGTGCCCTCAGGAGTCTGATGTACCCCCAGCTCCAGTGGGTCCTGCCCTCACAGGAGATGCCCTCCTCCAAATCTGTCCCCAGCCAGGACTCAGATATGTAACCAATCTCTCTCCTCTTTGGCAGGACCCAGCCTGTGGCTCCCTGGGACCTTCATCCTGCTGTGTGTGCTTGGTGTGCTCACCGTGGCTGCTGCAGCCATCATTGTGGGGAGGCAACTGGTTTAGGAAACAGCAGTTTCCAAATAAACATGACAGCAGCAGAGAGGCTCTTGCTTGTCTGTATGGGGGTTTGGGGCAAGGAAGTGGTGGTTAGATGCAAACAGTGCATGAAGGTTGAGGCACATCAGAATGTTTTTGTTCCCTGTAGCATCCCAAGATCTTCACACCCCCTCTGGGCCCACGGTTTCTGAACTCAAAGCATGTACCCAGGGCTGGGAGGGTCCTTCGTCCTGCTTTCCTCTTCCCCAGAGAGTCACGCTGATGCATGGGCTGATGGAGGTATCCCCACACTCGGTACTTGCCCACAAAGCTGCTCTTTGTGTGGTTTGGAGCAACACAGATGAGAAAAGGCTGGTGAGTGTGTGGGTGTGTCTGTGTGTGCACATGTATCCATACTGATTTCTCCCCTCATTCATGACATTTGTCTTTTCGTTCATGACGAATTGCCAATCAGATTTCTGCCCATTGATACATCCCTAATCTAGAGCAAATAACAAATGATATTGTAGGTATCAAAGACTAAATCCACAGTACTCAGACAGCTGGCAGGGATTTAATACTAAGACATGGATCAGGAGAAGACAAGCAGTTGCCCTGTGAGGTGGCTGTGTGTGCTCTTTCAGCTGAAGCACAGTATCCATACAGGAAATCATTGCTGGCCACAGAAGGTGTTTTGCAGGAAGGACATCCAGCAGATCCCTGCAGGAGAGCAGGGAGATGGATTGCAAAGAAGTTTATGGGATTTCTCTTTTTTCCTGCTGGTTCCCAGACCTGAACCTCCCGTGTATGGAATGAGTCAGTCCTCTTCCTCCAACAGCAGGAAAGGCAGTGCTGGGCTGGTTCAGCCCCAAAGGCCATCTCTAGTGCTGAGGGGGATGGCTCCATCATGACTGAAGGTGGGCAGTTCATGGGCTTCCTCCTTATCACTTCAACAGCCCTTTGAGGAGTGAGATCAGGGGCACCTCAAGACAATGAACTTCATCCTGGAGGAACTTGGGCAGAAATCATCTCTGTGGCTCACTGGCCAAGGCAGGTCACCAGGAATGAAAGGGTTGAAGCAAAGAGTCCTGGTGAGATGGATCATGCCCACTGAAGGGTAAACTGAGGCATGGCAAACTGATCCCTCCCTCCGTGGGGAAGCTGCATCTGCCAGGATCAAAGATTGCTCCCAGTGGATGCACACTCAGGCAGGAAGAGAGGTCCAGCCAGGAGCTAGTCCTGGCAGGCTGTGGTGGTTTTCTCATGCCTGATAATGTGGGACAGAGAGCCACTGATCTCCTTTGTCTTTGGGTAGTAGAGGACAACCAGCCAGATGAATATGAAGATTCCTGCAGGGAAAAGAAGGCGAACACTCAGGGGCAGCAGGAGATGGAGGGAAGCATCTTGCCAGGACGCTACAGCCCTTCCCTGCTGCTTCCAGGGGATTCCCCTGGTTCACTCCTACACCCCATACTTCAGGTGAGTCTTTTACTCTGCTGAGGATTAACCTCCTTGGAGGAAAACCAGTCCCCACAGAGTGGCTGGAGTTGGGAGCCATGACCATCTCCAGACTTGTGGCTGGGACCTGCTGCTTGACATGCCTTGCCAGTCAGTGCTGGGAAGATGCCTGGTGCCTTGGGACCCCTAGTCAACCCACTGCCAGGCTCCTGCCTCCTCCATCTTCCCCATCTGAGCCCAGGGAACCCAGCTCTGAGGCAGCACTGACCTTGGAGAGAGTTGAGGATGGTGAAGAGGTAGAGCACGGGTGCAGAGGAGATGCCATAGGTGAGGAATACCAGGGCCCAGGTGGCTCCCAGCAGGCAGAAGAGCCCTGCTGCCACCAGAGCCACTTTCCAGGGCTTTGGGCCTCCCTGCACTGCTCCTGTGCCCTGCAAGCTGCAGCTCTTCTGGGTCACCACACAAAAGACAGCCGTGTTGAAGAGGAAGATGAGGCTGAAGTAGCCGCAGTTGGTGATGTAGTGGACCAGGAGATGTTTGGGAGTGATCCAGCACCTGAAAAGAGACAACTGCAGTGCCTCCAGCAGCCCTGCAAGCCCCAGCAGCACCCATGGGAGCCTCTATGAGGGGATGTTTTGGGGATGCAGGGACACCCTTGTGCTGGGGGGATTTTCCAAGGCCAGGGTGAAGAAAGCAGACAGTGGTGCATATCCACTGCCCTTATGTTGCTCAGCTGGGAGGGAACCTGGGGAAGCTCCAGGTGGACCTTAGATGTCCCTCCAGGACCTGGAGGGCTGCAGGAATGACCAAGGAAGGTCAGCATGAGAGGTGGGCGTGGCTGCGGGTGATGTGTCGCAATCCCAGTTAAGGAAGCAGAAGCACTGCACGAAGCCAAGCCGGCTGGGTGCAATCCCTGCCTGCTGTGCTCCCAGCAAGGCTGGGCTGCCACTCCCCGTGCATAAACCCGGTGGGCAGTGGTGCACGCACAGGTGGGCTATGACCTGGTGCTCCTTGGTTTGGATGTTGTAATCTCCGTAGCTGCCAATGACTCCAGCCACTCCCACCACAAGAGCAGGGAAGCCTGGAAGAAGGGAGACGAATAGAATGACTGAATTGTTTAGGTTAGAAAAGACCTCTAAGGTCACTGAGTCCAACCATTAATCCAGCACTGCCACATTTGCCATTAAACCATGTCCCCAAATGCCACATCCACATATCTTTTAAATACTTCCAGGCACGGTGACTGCACCGTTGCCCCGGGCAGCCTGTTTTGGTAAGTGACTACCTCTTCAATGATGAAATTTTCCTTAGTATCCAATCTGCCCCCCTCTCACCCAGGCTGGTGGTGCTCACCCCAGCCAATCAGGCACAGCTTCGCCAGGTAGTGGTGGATGTAGATGCCGAGGACCTTGACGAAGAGGAGGTAGAGCTGACAGCCCTCCAGAGCCATCCAGGTGAAGCAGCAGAGTAGACAGTAGTGGGTGAACCCCCCCAGGACCTTACAGGTCCCCTCCTGGGTCCTACCAGAGAGCTCACTGTTGAGCAGAAAGGCCAGGTTGAGGAGGAACAGGCTGCCCACGAGGTTTGCATGCAGCCCCAGGTTGATGCAGAGGGTCTCCTCAAACCTGAACCTGCACCTGAGTGTCCCCAGAGGAACAAGGAAAGGCAGAGGTCACAAGTGAGCAGGGCCTCATGCTGCACCACAGCAGGTTCCTGCAGGGGCACTGGAATTTCCCACATCTCCCCCAGCCTGACATGTCCCCATGGAGCTGCTGCCACATCCTACCTTAGGAAGATGCAGAAGGCAATCGTGAAGATGGAAAAAGCCATGGCTATGCCACAGCCAGCAGTGGCAACAGCCATCAAGGCTTGTGCCATGGAGCTGTCCAGAGCTGGATTCTGCCAAACATGCACATGCTGAGTTAGACAGGCTCCAGACCAACCTAGAAAACCCAGCTGCATCTACCAGAGCCATGGGGCTGATAATCCCAGTGGGCTGCTGCAAAACCCCAAAAAAGCCCCCAGTCTGACCCCCAGAAGGTCTCTGGGGAGAGCAAGGCAGTGGTGGCTCACAGGAGACGGTCTCCAAGGTGGGGTGAGGAGTGGGTGGACCACCATCACCACCCTCTCGGGAGCGTTCATCATGATATGGGACCTCAAGTCTTGCTGCTTCAGAGCCTGCATTAGGCTGGGGCCTTTCCTAGGCTGTCCTGCTCTGCTAAGAAACTGCTGCCCTCCTGAGCTGGGGCTTGGCTTGGGTTTGGGAGCTGGGCTTGCCTGGAAACAGCTATAACTATCCCTGTGTGGCTACTCAAGACACCTGAGGGGCCACCAAAGTGGGCAGGCAGCACAGCCAGAGCATGAGCAGGAGCTGCGGGGAGTGGGATCATCACCAGGAGGAGGGTGAAGAAGGTGAGATGGTCACAGGAGCAGACTGTCTCCTTGTCCCCAGGCTGTGTGACACATCCACTGCTGCTCCAGCCTCCTGCCTGCCCTGCAACAGGCACCGAGTGACAACCATGAGCACCAGGCACAGCACCTGTGCCTGGCCCCACACCCAGCCCCAACGAGGACTGTACCTTTGCTGGGATCCCAGAAGACACATTGTGTGGTGACATCCTGCAAAGGGCCAGAGCAGCATCAACCAATGCCACAGTGAGAGGCACCGGAGAAGAGATGAAGGGCAGGCAGGGGTGACTTACATGGGGCAGCTGCCTGTGGGTGAAGGTGAGCTGCACAGGGTCCTGCAGCCCAGAGATGCTGGTGTTTCCCACTGTGATGCCCACCACAGTGTTGTCCAGGACCTGCCCCATCTGGTTGACTTCCTGCATGGGGGCAATGCTGCCTGAGTTGAGCTGGTGGGCAGCAAGTGCTCGTAGCAGCACCAAGGATGCCAGCAATGCCAGCTCATACCTTGAACATGCCAAGCTGCTGGATGTTGAGGACTGTCACCATCACAAGCACTATCTGAGTACTCAGGGACTGGAATATCTCCCCAGGGAGATGGATTTTGCCTGCCTTCCCCTTCTCTGTGGTGTTCAGAGTGCTGGGACCCTGTGGCATAGAGGAACAGTGAGAAGTGGTTGCTAGCAGGTCACTTCTCTGCCCAGGGCCCACCAACCTTGCTCCAGGCACAAATTCAGCCCTGCCCAGATGGGTTTGCTCAGCAACATCAGCAGGAGCCCTGAAGGCAGAAGGGGAGCATCTCACCCCGAATAGTTATAGAGGCAGAGCTGAGAGTGGGACCCAGGAGATCCCCATGTGTGATCCCCCTCCCAGAGGTGGGAGAGCCTGTGGGTGGGCAGGAGGCACAAGGTCACATGCTTTCCTCTTCCTTTCATCTCTTGCTCTTGGCCTGACCAGCCCTGTCTGCTGGGATGGCCCTAAGGGAGGGCTCTTTCCTCCCAAGCACCATGTCATGTGTCTCCTTGCCAAGGGATGTTAACACTGGCGTGGGTCCATGATGCAACGCCAGAATAAGGTGGAGGAAGAGCACAGCAGGGCACACCACACCCCAGGGCACCCTAGGGGTGCTTGGAGAGCACGGGACCTTCCAAGCAAGGGAGAAGGAAGGGCACATCTCACCTCTGTGGGGGAAAAGGTGATGAGAACATCATGGGTGACAGCCCTGCTGACATTCAGAAGCAGCGTCTTGAGCCCGACCAGCTGACTGTGCAGCCTCGGCATCACGGACTGCATCAGCCTGCAGGACAGGGGGGCTGTGGGCCTGATGGACACAGGGGGCTGAGCCCCCAAACCCTGCCACGACCACCCCTGCTAGTACCTGAACCAGTGTTCTCGCAGGCAGGCACAAGCAGGTCTGTCAGAGCTCCCCAGCTCCTGGCAGTGCCAGGGCAACTTGAGGACACGGATCTCATCACCCGCTTTCTGTGGCTCCACTGTTATGTTGCAGCAAGAGAGGGTGTCATCACCCCGACCCAGAGCTGGGGAGGATGGGAGCAGGGTGACCACTAAGGCACCACGGCACTGGGTGGGCACTGGGGATGAGGGTTGGGTTGGGTTGGGTTGGGTTGGGGGGACCACTCACCAGAACAGTGCTCCTTTCCCCTGGCAACATCTGGATGAAGAGTACATGAAGAAATGGAGGAAGAAACCCAAAATCTAGGGTCAATCCTCACAAACCCACAGGGGAAGGGGAGGCAGGAGAATCTGGCAGCTACCAGGTTTGAAAGGAACAGCTCTGCAGTTATATGGGCTTCAAAAGCAACTGGACAGCCATCAGGGCTGGTGAGGACAAAGTCACTGGGTCCAGCCCCACCCCCCACCCAGAGGGCTCACAGAGGAGACCCTGAGCTGTTGGTTCCAGGTTTTAAAAAAAGCCCCAGCAGCAAACCCACCAAGTGCACTTGCCTCTGCCACTTCTGCCCATCTCAGCAGGGATGGTCCTTCCAGACTGTCCACGTTTCAGAATGAAGCCCCCCCCATGATCTTTGGCTGAACACTGTCCCATGAGAAACACCCCCAAGCCCATGACATTCCCTACACCAAGGATGCCTGTTCCCCTGTCCCTCCCTCACTCACCAGGCAGTAACAGCAACAGCAGGATGGTGCCCAGGAACAGGTTCATGCTGCTTTGTGGGGCGTCCTGACCAATCCTGGCCATCCCGCCTCACTCTGGTTCTCTTGTCCTGGCAGCTCTGCTCCTCCCCAGGCTCTCCTGGGGCTTGTTGCCACTCCTGAGGCAACGGTTGTGTCCTCATTTCCTTTCTGAGAACCCCTCATGCCTTCCTGTGGGCTGACAAGTGACCTCCTGTCCTGGCTGGCAGCAACAGCGACAACTGTCACAGCAGCATTTCCCTCTTGGCTCCTTCCCCTCACTGACTCAGTTTTTTGCTTTCTCTTTCTCCCCCTAGTCAAGGGGTCAGTGGCCCTCACCAGCATAGTGACATGCTGGAGCATCCCCCTCCTAAACTGGGCATCATTACAAGTCATTGGGATGAAACATTCCCTTCCTGGGAAGGTGTCCCTGCTGCAGCTGGGAGCTGGAAACCAGATGGAAGGAGATGAGCTGCAGCCAGAGCACCATCCAGAATGAGGGAATGGGAGATATGGTGCAGCATTTGCAAGCAGGACAGCCAGGATAGCCATGTTCTGCCTGTCCCCACAGCCACTGAGGGAGGCAATTCCCATCCTGTGAAGTTTCCCTCTTTGGATCCCTGTCCTCCACCAGCCTCCTTTTTTTACTGGGTAGCGATGGTCCCTGGATACTTCCCAAGCCATTGGCATCCTCCTTCACCTCCCCAACCCCTATGACACCAGGCAGCCAGTGCCCTGCCAGCATCACTGTTACCTCTCCCAGCTCAGCAGGATCCTACAGGGTGAAATGCCAAATCCAGCCTTGGGGATGGGACAACCTCAGCTGAAGGACAGATCCCATTGGAGAGCCCACCAATGCACCCAGCAGAGACTCCAGCAAGCCACACTCTGAGAGGAACAGCTTTAATGGGCACAAATCTTATGTGCAGGCATGCTCACTGAAGTCCTACACCATCCAAAAATAGACATTCAACAAAATAACAAAAATAGTTTATTCCAGCTGCCAGAGGGTGTGGTGGGGGCAGAGTCATTCTGTCTTCTCTGGGAAAGGACCCTCCTGGTGACCACCAGCAAGGGCTGAAGATAAGGTCTTTCCCACACATCATGCCTGGTCTCAGGGCATGGGAGGGGATGCCTAGAGGCACTGTAGACCCTGCCCCTTCCATGTTTTGCAGCCTCCACTGCCTGGGTGAATATCTCTCCCTCCCTTCTGCCCCAGAGATGCCAAGCCTGTCAGGATGCAGTGGGTGGGAAAATTGAGGAGAGGGCTGGCAGAGGCAAGGGGCGGCTGGTCCCGCTGCAGGTCCCTGGGCTCCTCACAGCCCTGTGGGGCAGGTGCAGTAGCAAAGCAGATGGCATCAGTCCTTCCATGGCCGTCCTCAGCGCGGGGAGCCCCCGGCACAGCACGGCCACCACAGGGCTCAGCCGACGTGGCTGCTGTTCGGCTGCAGCTTGACACTGTCAGAGCTGCTTTGCGAGTCAGGGGACTTTCTTGACTGCAGCACCATGGACCAGTACCAGAGGAAGATGAGAAAGCCTGTGAGAGGGGAGAGGAAGGGTGGGTGAACCCCTTCAAGGAACCAACAGCAGCTGAGAGCGAGTCAGCCAGCCTGCCAAGGTTCCTCTCACACCCTATCACCACCTCACCAACAGCCCAGGAAAGCCTCAGTGCCCTTCGGAGGAGCCCAGTGTCCCAGGCTCACCTTGGAGGGAGTTGATGATGGTGAAGATGTAGAGGGAGACAAGGCAGAAGACACCAGAGGTGAAGGAGAAGAAGATCAGTGCCCAGGGGATACCGAGCAGGATGCTCAGCCCAAAGAGGGCCAGGACATGCTTGAGCTTGTGGCCTTTCTTGTTCTGCCGGAGGATCTCCCTGACCATGGCCCCCAGCATGACTGAATTAAAGAGGAACACCAGGCTGAAGAAACCCAGGTTCACGATGTTATGGATCAGGGAGCTCGTGATCCAGCATCTGGAGGGAGGAGAAAGGGCAGAGGATTACGCTGTGTCATCACACAGGGACATGAGTTGGGAGGGGCTGGAGGAAGCAGCAAGGTGTGGTGCCAACCCCACACCCCGGGACTGGGGATCCCCCATCACATCCTGGCACAAAGGCCCAGAAAACCCACAGGACACAGTGTTTAGCAAGTTCACTTTCCCTATGACCATAAACCAGGCAATCCAGTTCCAGGACTTACATGGTTGCATTGGTGAATTTGCCATCAATAGGTTCATAGACAGGGATGGAGAAGGGGCCGTAGTTCGTCCAGTTAACCAAGAATATCAGCATCACACAGAAGAAGGGGAAACCTGGGTGGCAAGAGCAGAGTAAAGGAGCTGTCCTAGTCCTTGGCCTTTGGACCTTCTGGAAGGACTCATTGCCCCTTTCTCCCTGTGCAGAGTACAAACTAACATCCTCCCTCCGAAGGGAGAACTAAGGATGGAGCACACAACAAGGTTGCCCGGTGCAAGCCCCAGCCTGGGCTGTGCTGCCCTCAGCTGGGGGTCTCCCAGGGATGTGGAACTTTATCCCACAAAAGATCATGAGATCTTCCTACCACAGCTTCCTGCTCAAAGCGTGGCAGAGGTGTGTAGGTGCTTCCTGCATCCAGCCCAGCTCTCTGGGCTGTCCTGGATGTTTCTTTCGGAAAGAGAACATTCCACTACTATTTAAAGACCCCAGGTGCTGCTGGCTCTAACATGTCTCCCTTCCTGGGTGACCCATCCTTGCTCTAGCACCACCTTTTGCTCTCAGTCAGTGTCTCCTCCAACCCTCTGATCCCCTGTCTGCCCTCCCAGAGCTATGTCTCCATCCCCATCCAGACATCCTATACAGTGGGAAAGACCTACCCAAGTGCCCCCCTGCCACCCTGTGCCCTCTGGGCATCTCTGTCTCCCCCATGCTTACCCCAGCCCACCAGGCAGAGCTTGAGAAGAAAGTTGTCGTGGTATGCATTGAAGACTTCGATCACAAGCCGGTAGAGGTTGTAGCCCTCGATGCCCATCCAGGTGAGGCAGCTCAGAAGGGAGAAGTGCAGAAACAGCCCCCCAGCTCTGCAGACTGCCTCGCTGCTGCTGGAAGCCAAGTGCTCGGAGATGAGGAATGTGGTATCCAGGAGGAAGATGGCACCCAGCAGGTTCATGTGGATGTGCATACTTGTGATCTGGTCTCGCTGTTTGCTTCTGGGGAATCAAAGGGAGCAGAACTCACCACCATGCCTGGCCAGCATCCTTGGAGCCCCACAACACCCCACAGCCTTGCATGGGGCAGCTCGCCCCAGCAGAAGATCAAGAAGAATTTCTGGTGGTGCCAGGGGCTGAAAGCCCAACCCCTTGGGTGGAACCATTCATCTCATGTCCAGACCGAGGACCCTGCAGCTGCCTTTGCCTTGAATCATCCACGTAGGATCAGTGACATTACTCAGGAGAAGACACTTGTGCTCTCCACTGGATCCTTGAAAAGATCTTTGTAGGCTTCTGCTTGCCAGATCCATAACAACAACCAAGCAGATTTTCCAAAATTATTGAAAAGAGACCGTGTTTCCAAGCACCCTACAGGAGACTTGACTAAAGGGGTGCTTTCTTCAAGCCTGGCTCCTTCATCATGTTTCTAGACAGGCCATCAACTGCACTTGAAGAGCTTGTGCCCACCTAGGGGTTCATGGCAAGGGGCAGGACACAGACAGGGAGTGTGGGGTGAACCATCAGACTGTACCTGAAGTAGAGGAAGACGATGGTGCAAATGGATGCCAAAGCTGAAATCAGGCAGCCAGCGTAGGTTATGATACTCAGGTAATGCCTGTGCACATAGGTGATCTCTGGGGAGGTTACCTGAGGAGAAGGAGGAACAAGAGGTGGTGAGAAAGAACTGCCAGTGGGAACAATGTAGAGTGTCACAGGAAGGTGCCACTCACCATCAGCACGGCAAAGTAGGTGAGGTGGTTGCACCTGCACTCCGTCTGGCTGCTTCCCATCACTGTTGTACAACCATAGCTGTCCCAGCTCCCAGAACTGGCTGTGGGAGAGAAAGGGAGAGTGTCCGGTGAGCAGCAGGAACATCTGCCTCTGGTTCATGGATCTTCAGGGCAAGAAAATAGGGAGGACAAGAGTAGGATGTCCCGGCTTGTCCTAGGCCACGCACACCTACTCAGATAGTCCCCTCAGCACCAGAACTCACCCCTAGGGAAGGGGAAAGCTCTTAGGTGAGCTATGGAGGGAAAAACATGACATGAATCCTGCAGGAATGGTTTATGGAGCTGGAGCAAGGAAAGGAGGTGCAGAGCAACCTTCACTCTTACCAGCAGGGCTGTGGTACCCTTCAAAAAGGGCAAAGACACTCAAGGGGAGGGGCACTCACCAGTGATGACCTCCTGCCAGAAGACACACAGTGGGGTCATGTTCCTCTGCAATGGCAAAACCACAGGCCCAGTCAGGATACAGCTGTGTGTTTGTTGCCCACCCAATACATCTGATAGGGAAGAACATGGGGCAGGAGGCAAGATGATCTCAGGAGACAAACTGACCCCTATGATAGGAGCAGGCTCCAGGCAGATGATGGAGCAGATACTACCTTTTCCAAACAAGGGGTTCAGCTTTGAGCAGGCACGTGACAGGGCCATGAATGAGCAAAAGGACTGTTAATTCAGAGTGTTTCCCAGCCCGGGAGACTGTGCTAGAGGTGACACATCTGCCATGAGGCATCTCCTGGACAGGTGAAGGCAGTGCCACCACCAGTGCACACAGTGAAGCTGTGATCATGATGCAGCCCCAGAAGACACAGCAGACCCTGCACAGGCAGGCCAATGGGGTGGATCTGCTGGATGTGACCACTCTCTAAGGTGGTAGGGCCCGAGCCCTCCTTGCCCCTCCACTCCTTGTGGGATCAGGTTCAGTGAGGCTGTGCCCCCACCTACCGGCAGCTGGTCATGGAAGAAAGTGAGGACCACTGGGTCAGAGAGGTTGGCTACCACTGTGTCCACCACGGAGATGCTGACTACCTTGTCACCCAGGACATGGCTGCTGTTTTCATCCTGTTGGAAAAACAGAAAGAGGAGGCAGTAGCAGTGTGGGAAGGGAAAGCTGCTAGGCATGAATCAGATAAGAGTTCCTAAGGAGGTACCAGGACTCTTTCCCCATCAAGTTTTTAGCTCATCTATGAAGAATCTTCTCTGAGCAAACACCAGCACCTTGTTCTGGGTTCCACCCCTCCTGCCCTGTATTACTGGAGCCCCCAGCATTGTGGGACACCCCACCATGTCACGCACTTGGGTAATACCTGGAACATGGTTTGGCCGTTAATGTCCATGAGGAGAACCCTGTGCTCCACCACCTCCTCTCTCTCCTTCACCATCATGAACAGGCTGCTTGGCAGGTCCACCGTGAACCCATGGACCTCTCCACCCTCCTGCAAGATAAAACTGGTCAGGAGAGCAGCTGGGAGGTGAAGCAATGGGCCAAGAGCACTAGGGTAGGCTTTCCAGGACCCACCTCTCTCTGGGAAGCAAAGGCAAGGTGCTGAGGAGCCTGAGTGGGTTGGACCCTCAGGACGGTCGCATGCACAGTGGCCTTCCCAAAGGTCTGGTTCTGCCCTTCAAGCTCCACCTTGGCCAGTGTCTTCTCCAGCTCCCCGAGTTTGCTGTCAGGGAAGGGGCACAGTGAGTGGGATGCAGTGGATGCACGTGGGTGGCAGCGGGAGTGGTGCGCGCCGGGAACTCACCGCCGGAGCACCCGCTGCTCCGTGGCTCCCGTGGCTGGTGCCGGGGGCTGGGCAAGGAGGCTGTCCAAGGCGGCAAGCTGGTCCTCCACGTCTTGCTCCCAGACGGGCATGGTCTCTGGAGAGGCTGATGGGAAGGAAGGGTCATGAAATGCATGGGCAGAACTGGCTTCCTCATGCCCCAAACCTGCTGGGCACAGGCTTAGGGGGGAGCAAAAAGGAAGCAGCTTCAAGTCAGCCCCAAGTGAGGGAACCATAGAATCATAGATCTATGATTGGATCTATGATGGTGACCCAGACCCAGAGGGCTTTCCTGCCACCCACAGCTTGGCTCCCACCAAGGACATTGGGACTAGGCTGGCAGAGACATGACCCTGAGAGGCCACTGCAAAGCCCACAGTTTCCCAGGACTTTAGGGGGCAAAATACTTTTAAAAATCTCCACCTTCATCTTTAGGGATCTCAGGTACCAGGCCTGTCTTTGGGCTGCTTTAAGCAAACCTACATTCCCTTCCATCACCCTTCAGCTGTCTTCACATCACCAGGCTAAACCATATACTGGGACAGCACCAGTGCTCTGCTGATGGCTAGAGAACAAGGCTAGGGATGAAACAAACCTTTCATTTCCTTAAAATAACGTTGAATTGCCTTTACCAGGGAAGAAGTATTCGGCTCTAGCATCAAGGGAGGTGTTCTTCCCATCCTTTGAGATGTAGGACACGTTGAAGATGAACATGCTGGTTCTTTCAGTCTTCTGACTCTCCTGTCCCTTGATGAAGCTGCTGGATGGGTCCTTACCCAGGAGGATTCTCTGCTTCCCATACACCAGGAGCAGGGTCCTGTTGGCCTTGAACCAGTAGACACAGAAGCGATACCGGCCCAACTTGGTGGGCAAGCTGTACTTGTAGTAAGAGTTTCTCCTGTTTGGCAAAAAGGGCCTTCTTATTATCAGTGCCTGGGCCGTGTTCTCGATGGAGATGGTGGCAGGGCCGTGTTCATAGATGACAGAGCTGTTCTGTGTCTGGTTTCGGTCACCACAGAAGTGGAAATCCTCTTCCCTGTGGCCACGGGCTCCCATCCCTGCATTGTACAAGCACAAAGAGACTCTGGTGCAGCCAGAGTGACAGCCATCTCCACCAAACATTGCATACCTGCAGCAGCTGTCACATGTGGCACTCTGGGTTCTCCCCCCCAGTCATCCCAACCCTGTCCTGGACAGGCTGCATGACATCAGCCACCTCCCTCATGTCACATCCACATTGCAAAGGTCTGCCAGGACCCCTTGGGCAACAGGACCTTCTGTGTTTCAGGGACACCCTCTCCCATGTGCCACTACCCACACTGGCAGAGGCTGACAGAGGACTTCTCCATGCCCAGAAGAGAAGGACAGAGACCATCTCCTTTCCTTGGAAAGGACACATCCTGCCCAAGAGACTCATCAGAGGCTCATCAGCCCATGACATCTTTTATCTCTGGAAGCCACAGTTGCAAACATCCCTTGGTGTCCCTCAACCCGTTTTCTGGGGCTGCCAGTTACTTCCAGCAGCCCAAATCCAGCTCCCCATCCCAAGGCAGGACAAAGTTAGGGCAGTTTACCTTGGAGGGGGGAGAGAAGGAGCAAAAGGAGGACCTTCATCCTGGGCAGCTCTGCTTTGGCTTGGCCTTTGAGGAGACAGCAGAATCTGTAAGGTACAAAAGAGGCCATATGAGTATTTGGGTATTGCCCATGTCATGGGGCGAGGGATGGAGAGCAGAGGCTGTGCAGGTGGGACACCAGATGGTGTCACGGCCAGCTCCCTGCTGCCTCTGCCACCAGGAGGAGCCAGAAGCACCAGGCATACCAGCTGGCTGTGGGCTGGAAGGACGGTGGAAGCTCATGAGTTCTCAGCACAGAAAGGGTGCCCCACCACCCAGCACAGACACCAACCAACGATTTCGTATGGGAGGGGTCCCCTCTTCCTCTCAGTGCTCCATATCTCAGTTCAGGCCTTGGCTTCTTATCACTTCTTAGTGATAGGAACAGAAGGAAATTGTGGCTTCCTAACTTGCCAGCCCTAAAATTATTTTCCCAGGTGCTTTCAGCTCCTGCAGATTAGCTGAGGAGCCAGACGTTGCAAACCAATCCATCATTTCAGCCTGGCAGAAAAAGGTTCTCCCAGGCACATCCTGGAGATACCAACAAATGGCAGCTCAAAACCCTTCTGCCCCTCCCAGCCAGCTGAGCCACATCCTCTGCAGCCACTTTGCCCATCCCTTCATCCTGCACTCTGCCCCACCACCCTTTTCTTTCTCCTTACATGTGACCTACACCCCGCCAGTGCTGAGCACCCTTGGGTTATGCTACACCTCTGCATCCACCCAGCCACAGTTTTCACACCCACAGCCTTTCTCATCGAGTTCTCTGTCTGCCTCAGGCCACAAACTTCATCTCCAGTGCTGCTGAGATGTAACAAGTGTCACGTCGTCTTTGCCCTGCTGTCACCTCAGTGATGGGATCAACCCTGCCAAGCTGTGGTAACCAGCAAGAGGCTCCCCCAAGGAGGGACAGCATCTGTGGGGGCTTCCAGACCAGCTGGCCCAGCCAAACACTTGCCAGTGCACAAAGTGAAGCCAGCACCCCCTTTGCCAGCACTGCACCCCATTTCTGTACTGCTCTCAAACATCCTCTCAAAACCTACCGAGTGACTGGGTCCTGTTTGGTTGGGTGCTGACCAGAGTCACCTGCAAAGACTCATGAACTCTGCCCAAGGGTCGTCAGATGGGAAGGCTGGGGGAAAATCACTTGCTTGAAAACTCATTAGCAGGTTTCTCCCACCAGCACAGGCTTTCTCTGGAAGTTTCTTTCACCAGCACAAATCCAGGGTATATCCTGCACCAGTGTACAGCCCACTCCTTATCCCTCCCCAACAGCTTCTTGAAGCAGTTTATCACCAGAAGACAGGGGCTTCAGGTTGTTAATTAACCCGCTGCTATGGCTGTAACTGAGTAACGCCAATGAGCCTTCACAGTGTGGGCTGAGAAGGTACAGCACAGGCACGATTTGGCAGAAGTAAATGGATTTGGATAGGGCTGGCATTCCAGTGCTTTGCCACACCCTTGGGAATCAAGCACACGTATCTGAAAACTAGAGATCTGGGGTGGCAAAATGCCTCTGGTGATGGGAAACACCTGGATGATTTAAAAGCAACAGGTGGCAAATGAATGACAATCATGTTGTGGTGGCAGAGCTGGCACTCTAGGAAAGCATCCCTTCTGGATGAATCCCAATGCTGAACCCCAATGATGCTTCAGCCCAACCCACTACACAGGCACCTTAAGGTAGTATTGGGATGGTGGGAGGAGAGGATCAGCCCCTTTCAGCTATTACTCAACTGGGACCAGAAATCCCTGCGGGAAAGTGGGTGGGGGAGCTGGTATTTCCCCTCGGAGCCCTATATGGTCCTGCTCAACCTGACGCCAATTGCTGTTTCCTGAGCCGAACAATAGCGAGAGAAAATTCCCTGAAAATGGTTTCACTACGACAAAACGGCTTCCATCCACGCTGCTGATAAGCGGCAGTAAAGGTAGCCGGATATAACGAGTTCACATCAGGGATGAATTCCCGCCTTGTCATCTTCCCATTCCCAGGTGGCAGTGGGGAAAAATTCCTGGTTTGGCCCCAAAATCAGCCAGATGATGTGCAAAGAGGTGGCAGACACTCACTCTGCCAGGGCTACACAGCTTCCTCACTGCCAGCACAGAGGGAGGCTCACCCCTAGGCACCAGGTCGTATCCTCTCATCAACATTAAAAGTACATGCTAGTCTTAGAAAGAAAAGCTAAGGTATTATATTGAAGCCTCTAAACCTGTAGGTAAATAGAGGGGGGAGAAAGTCTAAAACACCCACCAAAAAACCTGTATGTTTGCTACTACCTTATTGCTCTCTGGATGACTTGGCAGCAGGTATTTAAGCTTGTAGAGGAGGCACGTGGCTTTGGATGTGACGTTTTTCCCAAGGAGAAGGGAAGATGCTCTGACTCGTCAAACAAACATCGGAAACGGGGAGATCCAGGGGCTTTTATCTGTTTTCCTTCCAGGTCTGTTAGGAAAGTGACACTCTGTTACTCGAGATGAGCCTGTAGTTTGTCACCAAAGCCTGTTACCCAGCAGGGACTTGGGAACACGATGAGGAAACTGTGGCATGGAGAGGCAAGCCAGGACAGGCTCGGTGAGCTGCAGAACAGTTTTGCATAACCAGCCCACCACAGACAATGTGCCCTGGGGTCAGACCTGCCTAAGGAGCTGGGGACCCAGCTGGGTCTCCCTGCAAAGGGAATGCCTCAGTGTCACTCATCTGCTGCTTCACAAAGTGCCCTTGTCCTTGGGCAGCGGTGCGTCTCCACAGGGGCCAACACACACGTTATTCATGGCATTGGCATGCAATTCCCATTGCCGGTGGGCGGCAGGGACCGACCCGGAGCGTTTGTTAATGCCCCAGGAGCTGTGCCGACAGTCAGGCAGCGCCTGCCTGTGCCGCCGGATGGGGTGCAGTGGTTCGGCTTTTCCCTGTGGCGCTGCACAAAACACACAGCACCTTCGAGATGAGTCTTGCCAACAGGACAAAACCAGACCTGATAAAGATTCCCATGGGATGAACACAGCTCCCTGCCAGATCAGTCCTTTGCCAGCCCCTGGCAGCCGTTCCTTCCCACAGAGGCGTGGGGAGAACTGATGGGAGGCTGGCACAGGCACCTGCCAGTGCCTAGGGCTCTTGAGACAGAGCACTTGCTTGAAGCTGGGTCTTAACAATCAAAAATTTTTAAAAATTTCCATTTCCTACACCACACCACAGACACAGCAAACTAACCCAGAGCTTCCTCCCGTGCCTGGGCAAAGTGGCACCCAGTGGTGCACAAAGCCTGTGGCTTCGGCAGCAGCAACACACGCTCTGTGAACGACCAGAAGGACCACCTGCGGTGGTCTGAGGGCTTCTGTGGCACGGAAAGAAGCAGTGCAGGATGTCCTGCCCCAGCGCCCTGTGGCACCTTGCTGGCCACAGGGTATACAGACAGCTGTCCTAATAGAGCACTCCCACACTCAGCCTTCGTCAGGAGCAAGAAGGCTGGGCTCCTCCTGCAGATAGGCTTTACCTTCCCTCCATCCAAACTGCCCCTCTGGGTTTTAAATGGCTCCCCAAACACCCCATCCCCTCCCAGCTTTTGTCCCCCTTCACAAGAGCAAGGTCCCCATTGCCTGCCTGTGCCGCAGATACCAGGGAAAGGGAGGTGCAGGGGAGTGCAGAGTTGCTCAGGACCACCCCAAATCAGGCTCCCAGGTAATTGGCACAGAAAGTAGTTATCCTGGAGCTTGATGAGGACAAAGTCTGCAGCACACAAGGAGTCAGGTAAGAGACTGTGGGCCCCTAGTATTCCTGTCAAACCCCAGCTGTCGGGTGAGCTGATGGGAAAGATGCTGGCGAGTCAGAGCCCTCCTGCAAAACAGGCACCGACAGGCTGCACCCAGCTGGTCCCATACAGACACTGGCACGCCGGGAGCCATCCAGCCTGTTGTCTGAAAATCCCACAACACTGTCCCTGCAACACCCACGGGTGCCACCACAAGGTGCAGGGATGGCTATTCCCAGAGATCTCCACTCAGGCAATACACAGTTGCTTGTAAACCTGTTGCTCTGCAAATAGCAGCCCCCAGGCTGTGGGATTAAAAGCTGGACTGGAACCAAGTATGCAGCATTTTTAGTCCTTGGCTTAATTCACATGGGAGCTGCGAACCCAGCAAGGGGCACGGCAAACCCAACTCTGGCTGCAGTCTCAGGCTCAAAGGATTTCCCGCCCCCTCTCCGAAACACTCCTGGCTCCCTGCTGGCGGTGGAGCTTGGAGGGGGGTTACTGCAGCCCTCAGACCATGAAACGAGCTTTGGCTGCCTTCCCTCCTCAACAGCCATTCGGGCTTGCTGCCAGGAGGTTATTCCAGGAGACTTCGTTTCAATTCTCCAGCTGGCCTCGCTGGGTTTTGCTGGTCCCTCTGGAGGGGCAACTCAGGCAGTGGGCAAGGATCACCCCAAGCATCCCGCGTCTTATATCCCGCAGCGGCATGCCGGGACCGGCAACAGCAAGCTGGGATGTTGCAGGAGGAATCCCCCCAAGAGGCATTTTAGGGAAGAATGATCACCCTGTCGAGACACGCCAGCGATCCCACGGGATGCTGCACTCTCCGCCAGGAGGGAGGAGGGGAAAGAATGGGGTGTGCTGGTGGTTCCCACCGGGTGGAAAGCCATGGCCACACACCGGGCTGGCGGCTGGGGCTTCGTGGGGCTCAGCTCTGCCGGCTGGCATCAGCCAGGAACAGCCGATCCCGAGCAGCCCAGGGGCTTTATGGCCCCACGGGCAGGGAATCCAGCCTGGCTCGGGACAGGCCAGTGCGAGCCCCATGGAGCAGGGATGGAGGTTGGTTTCGCAGACAACTGGCAGCACCACGGCCACAGGCAGAGACCCTGGGCCCTGCCCAGCCGGAAGAAGCACACCCACCGCTGCGACCCCGCATCCCCATGGAGACGTCTCCGCTTCATCCATCCAGGCTGGTCCCTGCCCGAGAACCCAGCGGTACCACCAGCCGTGCGGAGCCCCAGTGTCCCCCAGCGCTGGCTGAACCCCACCCCACTCACCCCACCTCGCGAGTGCCTCTCGCCGCTCCGCCCGCGCCTGGACCACCGCAGCATCCCCTCCGCTCCCGGTGCCTTCCCGGGCGCGCCAGGCAAGGGCCCCTCACCGCGGACTTTGGGACCCCCACGGCGAACACCGACGGCCCCCATTCCCCCGCCGCCCCGGCTCAGCCGCTCCCCGCTGCCCCCGTACCTGCGCCCGGGGCGGGCTCGGCTCAGCACCGCCCGGCACCGCCCGGCTCCTCACAGCCCGGTTCGGCTCCGCACGGCACCGCTCGGCTGGGCTGGCACGGCTCGGTTCAGCACCGCTCGGCCCCTCGCAGCCCACTCGGCTCAGCGCGGTGCCCCCGGTGCCAGCGGCCCCGCCCCGTCCCCCCGGCAGGCGGTGACTCAGCGGGGCGGGCCCGGCTCTGGAGGCTCCGCACCGACCCCTCCGAGACCCCCCGATCGCCCCGCGGGGGCCGCGGAGTGCCCGCCCTCGGTCACGGCACCTGCCCGGCTCGGCTCTGCGCGGCTCAGCTCGGCATCTCGCAGCCCGGTTCGGCGGAGACCCTCCTAGATCGCCACGGGGGCTGCGGAGGGGCCACCGCCCTCGGTCACGGCACCTGCTCGGCTCGGCACGGCTCAGCTTGGGAGCACCGGGCTGGGAAAAGCGGGTTGGGAAAACTGGGGTGTTTCACCCCTCCCAGCCGGCACCAGGATGGGCTGGGGGACCTCGGCTGGGCACAGTCGGGGGTGCCACGTCCTGCCGCCCTTCAGCTGCTCCTGGCGAGCATCCAGCGGCAGGGCGGAGCTGGAGGAGTCGGAGCAGGAGGAGCCGGAGCCAGGCGGCTGCACGCCTGGCTGCCAATGGGATTAAAAAATAACAATTAATGGGAAAGCAGCCGGGACAGAGTGTCCCGGTGACCCTTGTCCAGCTCCCCGCAGGGAGCGAGGGAGGCAAAGAGCCGGGCAAGGATCCCAGGCCCTAGGTGAGGGATGCAGGGGAGGGCTCTCCCATGGCACCCCCGGAGCAGGTGGGCTGGGATGTGGGGTGTGGAGCCTGGATGCGACCCCAGGGCTCCCACCACACATCCCAAGGCCGGAGATGCATACCCTGGCCTTGACGTCCCGGTGGGGGCTGAGGTTGGAAGCGTCGAGGCAGTGATAGGTGCTGTGGGAGTGGGTAAAGCTGCTGCCAGGCAGTGCCCACATACAGCCCTTTGTGTGCAGCCAGGCCAGAGAAAGCTGAGACGCAGGGAGTGGAGGGAGGGAGACGGCGGGGAGGGCTCCGGGAAGTGCACTGTGTAAATAGTTGCTCTTGCAGATATGTTTTCAATGGCTTGAATGAGACCTTTCTGTAGGGGGAAGGGTGGAAACAACTTCCCACTCCAGCAGGGAAGGTGATGGACCTTGATCCATCACAATACAAGGAGTGTGCCACTCAAAGTGCCATGGCTGGATTTGGATCACTGGGGACATCCTGTATGTTCTCCTCATCCCCCCAGCTTGATTTAATTTCCAACTCCAAGCCCTTAATTTCCCCGGGTCCCTCGGGACGAGGCTCCCATGGGAAGCAGCTCACGTGGCTGGACCGTGGCTAACAAGGCTGACCGTGGCTAACACAGCTGTCTTTGAAGCCCGGCCATCCCCACGCCTCGGGGAGCTCTGAAACGCACGCTCATGGCAGCCAGGGCCGCGGGACCGTCGTGGTGAGCCAAGCATCCCACTTCAGGTCATCCCGACCGGCTCCTTCGGGAAACACCATAAATCCACCTCCTGGGAATAACACTGCTAAACCAAACGTCGGCTCCTGCAGAATTAAGCTCTCCTGGAGGGGCGAATTAGGTGCAGACCCCTCGTTCCAGCGAGGAAAGGACCTTTTTTTCTGCTGTTTATGGAACAAAGAGCCTTTTGTCTGCACTTGACGTTATCAGGAGTTATTTTTAGGTCAACGCCTGCACTTGTTGATGTTGTCGGGATTATCTGTAAGTCGACAGGCCATGCTGTGCCTTCAAAGACACTGGCTGAGCACAGAGAGGGAGGAAATCCTTGTGTTGTACCTTGCAAGGGACATTTGCCCTTGGGCACAGGCCAGCAGCACTCCCTGAGCTTGATAAGGGTTTATTGCTCAAGGTAGGGAACTCCTAAAAACCCTAAAACTTCCTAAGAGTCCTAAAAGCTCCTAAACCCCTTAAAGCTCCTAAGTATACTTAAAGCTCCTAAAAGCCTTAAAAGCTCCTAAACTCAAAACACTTAAAAATTCATAAGTCTTAAAAGTTTCTAAACCCCCTAAAAGATCCTAAAATCCCACAAAGTTCTTAAAAACCCTAAAAATTCATGAAAGTTCTAATAGTTCCTAAACCCCTAAAAGCTCCTAAATATGCTTAAAGTTCCTCTAAGCCCTAAAAGATACTGCAAGCCCTAACAGTTTCTAAAGCCCTAAAAATTCCTGAAAACCCAAGAATATCCTAAATGCCCTTAAAAGTCCTAGAGCCCTTAAAGTTCCTAAATACACTGAAAGTCCCTGAAAGCCCTAAAAATTACTAAAAGCCCTGAGTTTCTAAACTCCTTAAAAGTTTCTGAAACCCCAGAAACTTCCCAAAAAGTCTCAAAGTTCCTAAACCCCCTTCAATTTTCTGAAAGCCCTAAAAGCTCCAACAGAACCCTAAAACTTCCAAAACCTCCTAAAAGCCCTTAAATCTTCCTAAAAGCTCCTGAAGGCCCCGGTGCTGGCGGCGGGCAGGCGGGAGTGAGGCAGTGGGATTGGCAGGAGAGGGCACGTCCCACCAGGCTGCTGCCAGACGCGGCAGAACAAGTGTGGGCAGGGGCGCCCCGGCGCCGTCTGCCAGCCCCACTGCCAAGCCGTGCCAGCCCGGGGTGCTCAGATCCCTCTCAAAGCCCCTTGGGAGACCGTGCTGTTCCCAGAGGAGGGGTAACCGCAAGCAGTGCTCAGCCTTGCTCTGGTGGGTGGAGGAGGAGGAGGATGAGAAAGCAGATATGTGCTGATGGGAGGGGGTGCCCTCAGATCTCTCATCCAAATCCGATGAGCAATGCCAGGGCAGCCTTGGGAATCTAGGAGGATCGTGATCCTAGGGGAGCATCACAACTGCTTTTGAGCGGCTGGGGGTGCTCACATTCCCCCATCGCTGCTGCTCCGGTTTCTTCAGCCTTCCTTCTGAAAATACATCAGATGGGGAGGTGGATCCTCCCCACCCTACGTCTGGGTTTCTCTGTCAACATTAACAGCGACTCGGCAGGTGCGAAGCTGTAAAACCCCACCGTTGGCACAGCAACAAACCCGGATTATTTGTTTAGGCTCGGCTTTGCAAATAAACTCCCAGCGATGTCAGGGGAATCTGGGGGGAAATTGTTCCCCAGGGAGTATCTGCTCAAGCACCAGGTGAGAATGCTCCCACAGGATGCAGGAACCAGGCTCATCAGCTCCCCTGCAGCCAAGTCCCAAAGGCAGATCCCAAAACGGAGCCAAGGTCTGCCCCAAACCTTCCATTTCCAAATAGATTTAGTGTCTTCCCTGGCTGCTCGTTTCCCCAGAATTTGTAGAATTTGCAATAATTCCACAGCCTTCCCCATGGCATCAGGGCTAGTTCTGGAGCCTGAAGGTGCTGTGGTGCAGCCGAGACACCTTTCCTGGGGTAAAAAAGGATGTCACAACCCTTCCAGCAGCCTGGAGCTGATCTCCTGCCAGGTAAGGTTCCCAGGAATGTAAATGGCATAATTTCTCCTTGGGAAGGTTACAGAGGCCAGCTCCTGCTCCTGCCCGTTCTGCCGAGTGCTAGGTTGAGCCAGCACTGGCACCATTGCAGTGGGGTGGTGGGAGGCTTGATCCCAACCTGTGGTTCCAGGGAACCTCAGGGCGTATCTTGACCCTACTCCTGGTGTGGTAGAGTGAGAAAAGGGTGACCGCGGGTCATCAGCAAGGAGCTCAGCTACCTGGGAACCAGCATGTCCCACCAATCCCCAACTGTGCCCCACAGGAGCTGTGTTGCTGCTGCCAGGAGACAACCACCAAGTGATTGTTTTCCAAGCTCCACTAGACACCGGAACAAGGTGTATGTATTCATGTACCAGCGTTGGTGTGTACACAGCACCGTCAGCCAGCGTGAATCACACCACAAACCCCAAAATCTCGAGGTGGGGAGAAGGGGCACAGAAAGTGCTGGGATACGGCTCTCCCACGGTGGGTTTCACGAGGAAATCCAGTCACTTGGCACCTCACCAAACCCCCAGGCTTCCACTGAATAGCTGAAGTCACCCGCCGGAGCGGTGAGCCATGCACAGCTCATCGCCACGCGGCGAGATGTGAGCCGGGGGCACCGCGGTGCACGGCAGGCTGGAAAGAGGGGACACACAGCCCTGCAGGGACAGGCTTTGTCCGGGCTGCCGGGGGGAGTAATGGGAACGCAGCAGCCCTGGCTGTTCTTTGTGCATGGAACAAAGAACAATAGCCAGCGGCTTCCTTTACTGCCCAGAAGCGGGAAGGAGCCAGAAAGGGAAATGTCACTCGGCAGAGACGGGGAGTGTGTCACCCTGTGAGGCTCCCAGTGGTGCCCAGTCCTCTGACACCGGACCAGAAATGGGTGGCACCAGCAAGTGGCACCACACTGGCACACACTCCAGGCTACAAGCGTGGAGACAATGGGGACCCTGATGTGATCACAGGCAGATTTGCTATGCTGTGATCCTGCTCTGCATCTCAGCAGGAAGAGCTGGATGCCTAGCTCCAAAATCTCAGGCATCAGGAGAGGCAACACCAGATGCTGTTCCAGGTGAAGCCAGGTGTATGGGGATGCACCAGGGCCTCAGGGCTGACTCATAGCCCCCAGACGATGGATTTAGTCCCTACAGTTTGTCCTGGGTATTTATTTTCCATGGGCTGGACTGCCTAAAGTCCGATAAAGTGTCTGGTCACCTTGAGGAGCTCTACTCAGGATCTGCCTTCCTCAGTGAGAGCGGGAGGAAAGACAAGTTATCAGTTCACTTATAGTCGCTTCCCACCCTCTCCTTCACACTGACACGTCTCCCGGTGCCAAGACAAAGCCCTGCTCACCCATTTTCCCACATCCATCCCTGCGCTGGATTTGGTGTGGAGATAGGACTTTTGGTGGAGTGCTGTAGTGGATGAAAACCCAGGGGTTTGAGGGTGCCACAGCCTTACATCCACACTTGCCAGCCCGCAGCCGTGCTGGAACCAAACGGATTGGAGGGATGCACCTGGAGAACCCCCATTTTTGACTGTCCCTTGTGAGATGCGCCGTCGCAGCTCCCCATGGGGATTCGGACGTCCTCTCCCACGTTCCCAGGCGCTCTTCGGCACCGCTCGCCGGCACCGCCGCGGTCCCTATCGCCACCGGCCGGCCCTGGTCGAGCACATTCCCGAGCCTGGACCATTCCCGAGATCCTCGTGCCATCTAGTGGGACCTGCACCAACGACACGGCCGAGCGTGGCCGCCGGCTCCGCGGCGCTACCGACGGCGGCGGGACCCCCGCCCGAGCCGCACGACTCCCCCAGCAGTGGAGGAGACCCACATCGGCAATTAAACGGCGCTTCTAATGAGGAGCAGCGGTCCGTGCTGGTCACTAACGGAGGGACCACGGGCAAGGGTGCGGTCACAGTCCCCAGGGGACACGGTGCTTGGGGGTTCCCAGATGCAGTCCCCCAGCAGTTCCCGCTGTCCAGAAACTCGGCTTTGAGCCCCAATGCTGTGCCCAGACTGCCCGGGATGTGTGCTGTGCCCACGGTGCGTTCTGTCCCTGGGATCCATGCACGCTGCTGTGCCCAGGGTGCCTGGGATGTATAGTGTGCCAGGAGTTCCTCGGGTGCACGAGGTGCTGATCTCCACTTTCTAGTGCCCAACGATAGGACACGAGAGATGGAAAGAAGCTGCTTCAGGGGAGTTTTAGTTTGGACATTAGGAAACGGCTCTTCTCTGAGAAGGCAGTCTGGCACAGGAAGACTCATCAGGGAAGTGATCACAGCATCAAGCTTGCCAGAGTTAAGGATAATCTGGATGAAGCTCTTAGTCATACAGTTTAGTTTCAGATTGTCCTGCAAGGAGCAGGAAGTTGGATGCACTGATCTTTGTGAGTTCCTTCCAGCTTGAGATAGTCTATGATTCTGTGATAACACAGTTTGATGCTACTGCTAGGATGGAGCCAGAGTCCTCCATGCCACCCCAGACACAACAGCACAGCACTCCAGCAATGCCGGCTGTCACAGCTGTAGGAACGGGGTTTTTTTGTTTTTGTTTTGGTTTTGTTTGGGTTTTTTTTTTCCCTAAAATTGTTAGTCTTGCCCCAAAAGGTTTTGTCTTGTGCTCCAAGGGACGCTGAGACCAACTGCAGGGATGTGACCATGTGTGGAATTGTGGGGAGCAAGGACAGTTCAGCCACACCAGTGCCCACCACATGGCATCAATGCCACCCTGTGCTTGCTCAGTGCCATCAGTCACTCATGCAATAAGTCTCTAGGTCTCAGTTCATGACGTGGGGCAACCATCTGCCTCCATGTGACCCATCCCGAAGATGGGAGTCCTTTGGATTCAGATTTAAGGGGGTTTGCTGGGCTCGGCCAGGCACCCTGGATCAGGCTGGAAACGCAGAGCTGGAGGGGAAGGGTGCCAGGAGGGTGGTCCCCGCACCACTGAGATGGGCCACTGACCACATTCTTAGGTGACATGTCCAGACTAAGGAGGTTTGATTTTTGCAAGGCTAAACCCCAGAAGTCCCAGGATGCTGCAATGCATTCTCGAGCCTGCTGGTGTCACCAAGACACGAACGTCCGAGCAAATAGATACACTTGGAAAAAAACTTCGCCTGTTTTAGTGCCGGGGGTGGGTTAAAGACCCAGCCACGCATCCGCAGCTCTGGCCAAACCGGCTGCAAAATCGCTTCACTGGCTGCAAGCGAAGGCGCCTGTTCCCCTGGCACAAAACGCTGGGATAGGGGCGTGGGAGAGCAAAGCATCCCCCGCCTCCAGCTTTTTGGGGTTGTTTCCAGCAGAAAAATTCCAGGCTTGGAAAGAACACGCTCGGGCATTTAAAGCTTTGCTTTAATTTGACTTGGTTTTCCCTGCTTTGCTCGATTCTAGAGTGGAAAAAGATGTTGGTGTCCCGTGGCATCAATTCCATGTCCCGTGGGACACAAGTCCTCTTGGCCGCCACTATTTCCCAGTTTGGCTGAAAAACATCCAGCAAAGGGGGAAAGGGGAAAATGGGGAAATGGTGGTTTGGGAGCTTTCTGCTCCTTCAGGAGCAGGAGGGAGCCAGCACCAGTACGAGTGAGGGCGCGGCAGGCAGTGCCGCGTGGCCGCCGGGGACTCGCTCCCCCCGTGGGGACACTCGAGTGACTATGCCTTGTTCCCCGCCGCGTCCCCACCCAGTCACCGACTCCTCGGCGCAGACACGCGTGTGCAGCCCAGAAACACCCGCGGGGAAGGTCCCCCCGGGTAAAAACCCACCCACGGGAGTGTGCGAGCTCCCGGGCGCAGAGACACGCGTGAAAGCCGCCCGAGCACCGTCTCCCCACGCGTGCAGTCCCCTCCCCACCCGTGCCACGGGGCAGGACACGCAGCACGGCCCGGGAGCGGCCCCCGGGCGCGGGCGGGGGGCGGGAGCGGCGGCGGGAGGAGAAGGAGGAGGAGGAGGGGGAGGAGGAGGANTGTGCGGTGCTGGCCGTGCCGGGCCGGACCGGGAGGAATTCCAGAGCACCGGAGGAATGCGGCGGCTCCCGCCGCCCGGGCCCCGGCAGCTGATTGACAGCGCCCGCGGTCAATGGGGAGGCGCGGGGGGCGGACGGTCCTGCCCCCGCTGGGAGCCCCCGCAGTCGCGGGGGGGATGCTGGTGGTCCACGCGTGGTTCCCGTGCGTGTACCAGGAGTGTCCCACATCCCTGCGCACTCTGCGTGAGTGTTTCAGGGGTTTCTGTAGTCCACGCGTGCTCCCCGGGTGTGTTCGTGATCCACGCGTCCTCCCCCTGAGTGTTCCGGGGGTTTTGGGGGTCCACTCGTGCTCCCCGTGGGCGCTGCATGGTTGCCGGTGCTCCACATGTACTCCCGTGGGTGTTGGGTGGGTGCCTGTGCTCCATCTGTGCTCTCGTGGGCGCTGCTGGTGCCGGGTCCTGCCAGTGCTTGGGATTCCTTCAGGCGCAGCCCGGAGAACACAGGCCTGGACTTGCTTCTGAGTTTTAGCAAAACTTCACCGTTTCAGCAAATATCCCTAGAGAATTTAATTTTTTCTCCCGTGCAAAGCCCTGAACTGTCATCGGCTCCTGCTCCCGCTGCTCCTGCACCGGCTCTCCCAGCCCGACCGGATTTGGCTGCAGGTCTGGGCTGCACCGTCCCAAAAACCTGCCGGAGCTGCGGGCAGCCACGGCTGGACCCTGTACTTATCCCATTAGGGCGCGCGGCAGCCTCCCATTGAGGTTTCCTGGGGCGGTTTGCCTGCCTGGCCGCGCCGGGATGTGAGGTCCGTGCCGGGATGTGAGGTCTGTGCCGGGATGGAGACGCTCAGCACCGGCCCTTTGTTGAGGCATCGCTGGAGAGCACATTCAGCGGCCTCGGCACACGTCCTGCCGCCGCACCGGTTTGGCAGCTCCGGCTGTCCTTCCGGAGCTGTTCCTGCTTTGCTGGCGCTGGATCCAGGCTGTAACCCTTGCTGCAGCTTCTGGGGTGCAGCTGAGTCCCCCAGTACCGGGGATGGTGTTGAAAGCTTGCAGATGATGTCGTTGGATGACCTCATGCAGATGACATCACTCAAATAACATGTAGATGTCTTCCCTCCGGTGTGCTGGCAGAGGTGCCCTGGCCTGGCTGAGCCAGCTGTGGTGCCGACTTGGAACAAGGTGCCGGTGGCTGGGCAATGGGCTGCAGTCCCCACTGGGAACCTCCCTGGGGTCTTTGTTAGGGACCTGGCTGGAGTCATCACTTGGGTCCTTGCTGGGAACATCACTGGGGACCCGGCTGGGGTCATTGCCAGGAACCTGACCAGGGTCTATCCCAGGGACTTTGTCACTCAGTGTGCCACCCCCCAAAAGCAGAGGCAGTACCCCTGTCCAAACTTCCCTCCAGCTACCTACTGCAGCCCCCACGGTCCCCCTGATCCCTCCTGTCTCCTGCAGGTCCCTGGGCACCGACGCTGCCGGCGGTGACGGCCATGCCCTAGGGGAGCCGCACCATGAGCCAAAGCGGAGCGTCGCGCCTGGCCGGTTCCCCGACGCTGCCGGGGGGCTCCCTGCTGGCCCTACTGGCCCCCGAGCCCTCCCCATCTCCCCCCAGCGGGACTCCTTCTCCCGGACCCCCACCAGCGCTGCTGGAAGGGGACTGGGAAGGGCGGGAAGAGCTGCGGCTGCGGGAGCTGGAGGAGGCGCGGGCGCGGGCGGCGCAGATGGAGAAGACGATGCGGTGGTGGTCGGACTGCACGGCCAACTGGCGTGAGAAGTGGAGCAAGGTGAGGGCCGAGCGCAACCGGGCACGCGAGGAGGTGCGGCAGCTGCGGCATCGCCTGGAGGCCCTCACCAAGGAGCTGGCCAGCCTGCGCCGCGACCGGGACCGCGACCGGGACCGGCCGGAGGAGCGCCCGCCACGGCCGCAGCCCAGCGCCGGCAGCCCACCCGCCACCGACGCGGCGGAGGGGGACACCGGCCCTGAGCATGAGCCTGTGCGGGATGTGGGGGCTGAGGTGCCCCAAAAAGCCAAGGTGAGGATGGCAGGCTGCCCACGGAGGAGACAGGAGAGATCTCCACCTCCACTGGCTACACATGTGCACCCCCAAACCACCACTGCCTGCCCTGCGGAGGTGGGCAGTGTGTGGGGTACCCCTCTCAGAGCAGCACTGGGAGGGTCAGACCCCTCTCTGCAGTACAGGGTGGTCAGGTCCCTCCTGGATTAGCATGGGGGGTGCTAGACCCCTCAGAGCAGGTTTTTGGGCTAAGACTCCTCCCAGAGCAGCATAGGGGAGACAGACCGCTCTCAGAGCATCATAGGGAGGGTCAGACTCCTCTTGGAAGAGCACTGGATGGTCAGACTCCTCAGAGCAGTGTCATGTGGGGGGCCAGGGACCCCCATAATCCTGTGCAATGAGGTAACCTTGGCACTGGTTCTGATTCCTTTCCTGGGGCTTTCCCTTTGGACGTATTAGGCAAAAGCTGGTGTGCCAGTACAGGGGATGGTGGCTTTGGCAGTGCTGGTAGCATCTCCCAGCCACAGCCCGAATGTCAAAGTGTCTATATGGGTATCTGTAAAAGGTCTGTGCTGAAGGGAGGAGGAGGAAGGAGGAGACACGAGGAGAGCCACCTCAGGGATCTTCCCAGCTGCTCCAGCCATCTCCTCTCTGCTGTTGTTGGCTCTGCCATGACAGAGGAGTCACTGCTTGGGGTGCCATGCCATGATGGTTCAGTCCACCTGACGGCACAGTTACTGAGTGGCAAATCTGAGGCTCCTGTGAGCATCCCCCGTGGGCTCCCCACTTGGTCCCCGGGGATGTCCTGTCCCTAGAAAACCCCTGCAACTCATTTACCATGCACTTGGAGTGCCTGGCAGGTCACCCATATGGCAATCACAGCAACATCAGTTTCATAAATTGCTATTATCCCAAATTTCCAGCAGTACAGGGAACCAGCAGTAGTGTAGCGGTGTATGGAAGCTCCTCTGGGAAAGCAAGTCCCTCTCCATCAGCCTCAGGGGGTCCCTGGGGAATAGAGGGAGGGATGCTCTTGGTTATGGGGTGAGGCTGGGGTGCTGTAGGTGCTGGGACGGCAGGGTTGCTCCCGCATCCTGTTCCCTGTGTTGGGCCACCCACGGCGCCACAGGAGCTGGAGCTGATGGAAAACATCTTGACGAGCAAGCAGGATGAGAGCTGGGAGCAGCGGGGCCCCCGGGCCTCCTTCAGCCGCCAGGAACGGAGCCGCCTGCTCTGGGAGGATGTCAGCGTCATGGAGGAGGATGCCACCAAAGTCACTGCCCTGAAGCTGAGGCTGGATGAGTCCCAAAAAGTGCTGCTCAAGGAGCGGGAGTGAGTGCTTTGGGCATCATCCTTGGAGGGTGCCAGTTGATTCCAGCCTGGTCCCCACTGGGATGGGATGTCTCATGGGGTCCTGCTGGCTGTCACCAGCATTGCCTCTCCCCAGGGACAAGCTGGCACTCAGCAAGAACATCGAGAAACTGGAGGGTGAGCTCAGCCAGTGGAAGATCAAGTATGAGGAGCTCAACAAGAACAAGCAGGAGGTGATGAAGCAGGTAAGCAAGGTGCCTGGGGAGCAGGGGTGCCCAGGAGGGGTGGCCTGTCCTCTTGGCCATGGCACATCCTCATGGTTGTACATGGTGGCCCACAGCCACCTCCCCAGCTGCAGGGTGCTCATTAAGAGTCTTCACTAGTGCTATTGAGACAGTGGGTCCATCTGCAGAGGTTGGGTGGATGGTGCAGGCAGGCTCAGGTGGTGTAAGGTGGGTGCTCACTGCTCACCTTGGGTGCTGTGTCCCCCCACAGCTCAACATCCTGAAGGAGATCCACCAGGATGAGCTGGGGCGCATCTCCGAGGACCTGGAGGATGAGCTGGGTGCTCGCTCCAGCATGGACAAAAAACTGGCTGAGCTGCGTGCGGAGGTGAGGCCAAACCCCAACATGGGGGGCATAGGGAGCATTGAGGGGTGTCCCTGCTGCCCACCAGTCACCCCATGTCCCTGTCCCAGATGGAGAGGCTGCAGGCAGAGAATGCAGCTGAGTGGGGCCGTCGGGAGCGGCTGGAGACAGAGAAGCTCAACCTGGAGCGGGAGAACAAGAAGCTGCGGGCACAGATTGAGGACCTGGAGGAGGTGCTGGCTCGAAAGCGGCGCCAGACAGCCAGTGCCCTGGACACTGACCTCAAAACCATCCAGGGCGAGCTCTTCGAGAAGAACAAGGTGCCATGGGGGTGGTCCTGGCCCCCTCTACTGCATCCCTGGGTGATTCTGTCATGGGGCTTAGCATCCCCAGGGTCTCTCTCAAGCCCAAACTGTGCCAGCACCATTCGTCCAAGGGATGGTGGTGACCCCATCTTTGCTTCATCAGCTCCTGGGTCATGGGGTGGGGCAATGGGAGAGGTCCCTGGGGAGGGAGAGAGGGCATGGAGTGGTGGAGGTGGCTCTGCCCTGCTCAGCCCCTGTCCCATGCCCACCACAGGAGCTGGCTGACCTGAAGCACATCCACACCAAGCTGAAGAAGCAGTACCAGGAGAAGATGGCAGAGCTGGCCCATGCCAACCGCCGCGTGGAGCAGCATGAGGGAGAGGTGAAGAAGCTGCGCCTGAGGGTGGAGGAGCTGAAGAAGGAGCTGGCTCAAGCTGAGGATGAGGTGGGGAAAGTCATGCTGGTGGAGGGGGCTGGGCTTGGCAGTTCTGCTCCCTTTGTGCCTGCTGACAGCGCCATCCCATCCCATCCCACAGCTGGATGAGGCCCACAACCAGACACGGAAACTGCAGAGGTCACTGGATGAGCAGACGGAGCAGAGTGAGAGCTTCCAGGTGCAGCTGGAGCATCTGCAGTCCCGGTGAGCAGGGACTGGGTGGGATGCTATGGGGACCAGCAAGGGCTTATGGGTGGGATGATGTTCTTGCCACCTCAACCAGCATAAGCCTGGTTGACCCTCAGACTAAGCATGGCCAAAGTGCCTCCGACATCCCTGGAAGGGGCACAGCCGTCCTCACAACAGCCTTCATCCCACTGCAGGCTGGATGGCATTGACCTTCCAGTCAAACCAGCACAAGGCTGCCCAGAGACCAGTATAGCCTAGTTTCAAGCTGCTTAGGGTTACACCCACCAGTATCCAGGGCCAGGGCAGGCTCTGGTTATCCCACACCATTCTGGGGAGGTGGGAGCTTATGTTTATCACCCTTAAAAACTTTCCCTGGCCCTGTTTTGCGTCTCCAGCAGTAAAGAGCTGAAATGGCCATGGAATCGATGCCGTGGTTCCGGGAGGCACTGAAGAGGGGTGTTTATAATCATCCTTTATTTTATTGGGACATCTGCATTAAATCATAGAGGAAAAATGGAGGCTTCATCACACACCCCCCAGCCTCCCCATGTACTCGTCCCTAAATAATTCATGCTTTCCAGTAAAGTGAAGCATACAGTTTGGATCTCACTGGATCCTGGGCCTCCGGATTTCATATTTGCTCCATAAATTTTCCTTTCATGAATTTTCATGCAAGGGCGAGTAAGGAGCTAAACAACTGCAGGTTCCTGGGAATGAGGACTCCTGGGATTTTTGGGGGATCCTCATTTTGGGGGGATGCCTCCTTCCAGCTCTGCACTCCTGTCTGGGTCTGAGGTGCTCAGCACTGTGGTGTCCAGCCTGGGAGGGGTTCAGCCTGTGCCCCACTTGTGCTGAGCACCATCCACGGCTCCTTAGCCCCACTGCAGATGGTCAGCCCCAGGCTGGGGGGGGCTAATCCTGCACCCAGAGATTAGTGGGGTCCTCGTGAAGGAGTCCCCCGTGGTGCAGTCATGCTGTAGGGGTGCAGGGGGACAGGCTCAGCTGCAGCTGTCCTTTGGCAGGCTGCGGCGGCAGCAGAGCACCCCGCTTTTCAGCAAGATGCGCAGCGCCCGCTTCGGCCCTGATGATGCTGGGGATGGCACCAGTGACCCCGACGAGGACGAGGACCTGCAGATCCAGGTGCCCTAGAGCCCAGGGCCAGTGCCACCACTGTGGGGGTGTCCCACACTGGTCCTCTGCTCTCGAGTGTGTGTCACCAGAGCCCAGCCATGAGGTGCCCCTCATATAAATGGGGAAGCTGAGACATGGAGCGGTGGGGAGGAACTTGACCAGGGATGCTCCAAACCCACTGCCTCTTGGACAGTATTGGATTCCCCTTCAGCCACTGGCAACCCCAGGAACACAGATGTGGCTACCTAAGCTGGCATGACTGAGGAGCCCAGGAAGAGCAGGAGCAGGCAGAGATGCACCGAGCCTGACAGCAACAATGTCCTCCTGCCCACATTTTTTTATATATATTATATATATGTATGTATTTGTATATGATTTTTATTATAAATACAGAGCTCAGATGGGCCCAGGCTCTGATGGTGGTGTGATCTACTGGTTTGTCCTTATGTGGGAGCGAGGTTTGGGAGGGGACACATCAAAGAGAGTGGGCCTTTCTCCACCAGCCACAGCCCACCACTGGCATCCCATGCCTGGGGACCAGCCCAGCTTGTTGGTAAAGCCCTTCCTGGGCCTGAGCAACGAGGGGTGTTCACCCATGGATGCAGGGCAGCTCACCTGTGGGTTCAGCCATGTTCACCAGTGGATGCAGGGGAGCTCATCTCTGGGTTCAGGGATGTTCACCAGTGGATGCAGAGGTGCTGACCCTTGAGTGCAGGGGTGCTCACTCTGGGGAGGTGCAGAGGTGCTGACCCAGAGGTGCTGACCCATGGGTATAGGGGTATTCACCTGTGAGTGCTGATCACCACACAGGGCCTTGGGGGCTTTGAAGGAGCTCAGACACAACCTTATTAAAAATTAATATTTCGGTGAGCTAATCCCCTCACTCTGCCTTTTAATTGATTGGCTAAAAGCACGTTTCTTTGCTGCTCACAGGGTTTTTTTAATGCCCTTTTATTTCCAGCGATCATTCATATTTTTATAGTCCAACCAGTGAGGCTGCAGGGGGTGGGGGTTCCTTTGGGCACTTTCAGTGGGGGCCCTGGAAAACACAGTTTGGGGGGCATAGAGCGGGGCACGGGGATGAGGAGGCGCCTGAGCTGAGGGACAGCAGCTCGGGAGGAGGCTGCTGCCGCCGCCGCCGCCCGTCAGTCGCCGCAGGGTGTTCACTGCGAAGCCGAATGATGGAACCCTCTTTCCAGGGCGGCCGGTCGTGGCTCTGGTTGGGCATCCCGGGGGAGTGAAGGGTGGGGTACCGGGGCAGGAGGTGGGGCCTGGAGGGGCNTGGAGGGGTAGGGGGTGCGGGGTGTGGAGGTGCCGGGGTGACAGGTCGGGGAGGGGGGCAGGAGGTGCCTCTCAGCATCTCTGAGTTCCTTTGGGGTGTTCATGTGCGTGGGAATGATGAGGGTGGGGGAAATGGGGGGCGGTATACCCCTCGAAGGTGAGCGCTGCCCTCGACCTCTCTCGGGACAGCGAGGGGTCCCCAAGGTGCTGTCCCAGGTGGATCCCCCTGGGTGCTGGGCTTTGGGGACCAGGCCATCGCTGAGACGGGGGAGCATCCCTAGGGATGGCCCCATCCCGTTTCCTGGGTTACTGCCTTCTGCATGGGAATTCTCTAGCTGGGAAAGGAATCTGGTCCCCACCTGGTCCCATCGCTTGGGGCTGGGGGAAGGAGCCGGGAGCAGGCTGAGCAAGGCCGAGCTCGTGGCAGGGCTGGAGGCACCGGCCGGTGCGGGGTTGGGAGCTGTGTCCCTTTGGCACCTGGCACCAGGGTAAAACACCTCGCATCAGAGCTGGCCTGGCCAACAGGAGGTTGTTAACACTGAACTCGACTGATGCCCGGCAGCCGGGGACATGTTGATGCCCAAGCGAGCAGCCTGGAAGGAGGGAGGGGCACTGTGAGAGGTGATGGAAACCTGTGGGTGAGGTCCGGTGTGGGTGTCCCCTGGGACACGTGTTGGAGCTGGTGGCAAGGGACCACTTGTGTGCGTCGGCCTGGCTGTGCTGTGCTGGCAGGGGTTAACACCGGACTGTTCCACTCGGATGGTTCAGGCAGAGAAGGAGGAGGACAGGAAGGAGGAGGAGGAGGAGCGGGATGAGGAAGATGTCACCCGTCGATCTGTCATTTCTCCTTTCCAGCCAGGATGGGGGACACTGCTAGCACCAAGCTGGGCCAGTGGTGAGGCACAAGGGGTACGGAGGAAGGCGATGGAGAGGGGGGGGCAAAGGTGAAGGCAGCCCCCCCCTCCCAAAATATCCCCCATCTCATCGAGCCATCGCCATGGCGACGAATTTTAACGACATCATCAAGCAGGGCTATGTGAGGATGAAGAGCAAGAAGCTGGGGGTGAGTGGGGGTCTTGAGGAACTGGGGTCATGGTGAGGGTGGATTTGGGGTGCTGGTTTCCACATGAGGTGATGAGTCCAGATCCCTCTTGCAGGCCCCTCTTTGCGGCATCCTGTGCCCCTGGATTTGAGTTGAGCAAGCAGCATTTTAAGAGCTGTGGTGCTGGGGGAGTAAAGGGGGACAGGGACAGGCCACTTGTTGGTATGTAAATCATCCAGCAGCCTGAGGGGTCCATATCCTGCACCGAGGGACACCCGTTCATCTGTCCTAAGTTACCCAGGGTATGGGAATGTCTGTAAGCCCTCCTTGCTGCCCGTGCCTCAGTTTCCCTACATACACAGTTTGGCACCGGGGATGCCCCACGCCGGAAGGTGTGTGTGTGGGGGCTTCTGAGTGCAAATTAGGGAGGTGTTGAATTGCAGCACCCAGAGGTGGGGGTCAGGAATTTGGTCTCCTGCCTCCATCGCTGGGAGCCGGCAGCAACGAGCATGCTGGGTAATTCCATGCTAATTAGGGAGAACAAAGAGGGAGCGGGCTCGAGGGGGGGGACATGCTTGGGTACGATGGCCCCACCAACCCCAGAGACCGGGGCTGTGGGAGGGGGGACGGGGAGATGCCAGAGCAGGGGTCCCCTTGGGAGCTTTGTTCATTAATTAAGCTCTGTAATTAGCACTGGTGGGGGGTGGGCGCAGATGGTGACAGCCCAGAGTTATCCCCATCCCCAGCATCTCCTCCTGTCCCCAGGCCAGCAGGGTCAGCAGAACCAGGCACAGGCTCTGGGGATGGGGATGTGGGGACGGGGTGGGGACAGAGACCCCCACGTGCCCCACGGCAGCCACTGCACTCTCTGTCCGGCAGATCTACCGGCGTTGCTGGCTGGTCTTCCGGAAATCCTCCAGCAAAGGGCCCCAGCGCCTGGAGAAGTACCCGGATGAGAAGTCAGCATGCCTGCGTGCGTGCCCCAAGGTGAGGGGGTGCACTGGAGGGGTGCTGGGGTGCTGCCCACTGCTTGGGGCCCCGTGCCAAAGCAGGTCCCTCCTTGTCTCAGCTTGCTGGGCAGTTGTTGCCCCATGCACTCCAGTGGGATGCAGCTGGGTCTGGGAGCTGCAGGTGACAGGGTCTGAGTGCAGCAGGAACAGTCTGAGTGCAGTGGGGGACACGGTCTGGGAGCAGCAGGTGACAGGGTTTGGGTGCAGCAGGGAACAGTCTGAGTGCCGTGGGGGACACAGTCTGGGAGCAGCAGGTGACAGGGTCTGGGTGCAGCCCTCAGTGAGCCCCCCCCCCACCTCCTCTGCAGGTCACTGAGATCAGCAATGTCAAATGCATCACCCGGCTGCCCAAGGAGACCAAGAGACAGGCTGTGGCCATCGTTTTCACTGACGACTCCGCCCGGACCTTCACCTGCGACTCAGGTATGGGGCAGCGCCCAGGGTAGCCGGGCTGAGGGTGCTGTCAGTGGAGGCACCCTGGCTTGGCCAGGGTCGCCCAGGGGCTGCCGTGGTGCCTTGCAGAGCTGGAGGCAGAGGAGTGGTACAAGACGCTGTCAGTGGAGTGCCTGGGCGCCCGCCTGAACGACATCAGCCTGGGGGAGCCCGACCTGCTGGCGCCCGGCGTGCAGTGCGAGCAGACGGGTGAGCGTGGCGGCGGGGTGCTCGCCCGGGGCTCCACCTTGCTACACCCCCCACGGATTATTTTATTTTCTATTCTTTTCCCTCTCCAGACCGGTTCAACGTGTTCCTCCTCCCCTGCCCCAACCTGGACGTTTATGGTGAGTGCAAGCTGCAGATCACCCATGAAAACATCTACCTCTGGGACACGCACAACCCCCGGGTGAAGCTGGTCTCCTGGCCCCTCTGCTCCCTGCGCCGCTACGGCCGCGATGCCACCCGCTTCACCTTCGAGGCTGGACGGTGAGATGTCACTCTTGCCACCCTTCAGCCAGCTGGGTGCTCCAGGAGATGGCACTGCTGCCATCACCACAGGGCAGGCCTCAGGCTGGGGTGATGGCTATGGCCCAGTAGGGTGCCCCATGGTGGGGTGTGTTTGGAGCTGGTTCTGGTCCCAGCTCAACACCATGAAGGGGACATAAGGACAGCTCTAACAGCACGGGAAACTGGGCCAGTTGGCACCTGGTATGGGTTTTGTCATTGTCCCTCGGCTTGAGGACCCTGGTGACATCCTGCACCCCGTCCCTGCAGGATGTGTGATGCAGGAGAAGGTCTCTACACCTTCCAGACTCAGGAGGGCGAGCAGATCTACCAGCGCGTGCACAGCGCCACACTGGCCATTGCTGAGCAGCACAAGAGGGTCCTGCTGGAGATGGAGAAGAACGTCAGGGTGAGCTCCAGCCCACCCTGCGGGGGGACACAGCAGAGGGAGACTCGGGGGACCCTGTGTCACCCTTCTCCCCCTCTCATCCACCACAGCTGCTGAACAAAGGCACTGAGCACTTCTCCTACCCTTGCACCCCCACCACCATGCTGCCCCGCAGTGCCTACTGGCACCACATCACGGGCTCCCAGAACATGGCTGAGTCTTCCAGCTATGCTGGTGAGTGTCCCCGTTCCTCTGCCAAGGAGCTGCTGTTCCTTCAGCCCCTGGGGCTTTCCCCACCAGGTAAGCCCACCCTCTGCTCTATCCCCAGGGGAGGCATATGCAGGTGCCGAGGCCAGCTCGGACACCGACCTCCTCAACAGGTTCATCTTGCTGAAGCCAAAGTCCTCCAAAAGTGACAAGACTGAAAGCAGGGAGCCCACATCATCCCCGTGAGCCAGCAGAGGCGGGGACTGTGGCAAGGGTCCCCTTTTCCTTCCCCAAGGGGTGGCAAGGATGCAGGCAGCCACCCCTCAGAATCCCCAGGAGACCTTGGCACCTCCACGCCAAGACCTTGGGGAGCAGGCGCTGGCTCGTGCCCTGGCATTAGTGGAGGCGACAGCTGGATCAGCCTTGACTGACTTCAAATATATATTGAATAACTGTATTGTAAGAGATATTTCCTTCTCACATGAATGCAAATGTGGTGGCTGCTGAAGAGCCCTCAGGCAGATGCTCAGAGCTTTTTGACTCTTGGGGATCCAGCTGGGAGGTGAAGAGAGGTGGCAGGGGTCAAGAAGTTCAGTGTTTTCTGAAGCAGGAAGACTGGAGCATCACACTGCCATGGACATGGAGCAGCACTGGAGGATGTGGCTGTGGCAGGCTGGTGGTGTGGGGTCCTGCCCCACCATGAAGAGCTGGGTGGTCCTGTGGACACCTTGCCACCCTGAGCTGATTTTTGCACTTCAAGCTATTCAAACTCGCTGTAGAATTGAGATGTCTCAGGAGAAACTGGTTTTCCTTCCACGGGGGTCAGCTGGGAAAGTGGCCGGGCAGAGCAGAGCTCCCTGGCTTCCCCCACCCCAGCACCCCTCACTCCTCCACCCACAGCCGTGTGCCCTTGCTGTGCCCCTGGTTTATCTGCTGGTGGGCAACCCTGGGACTGGTTTTGGCCAGTAGCATCTGTCTCTTGAGGGGCAGCTTTGTGGATATAGGAAGTCCGAGAGCAGAAAAGCCCATGCTGAAGGGGAGAGAGCTGCATTCCTCTCTGCATTCCCATAGCCCTCACTCCCCCCTCACCCACCGGGTAAAAGTCCTTGCCCTGGAGGAACTGGGCTTTATGTGCTGAACTCAAAAGCAATTGATTTTTTTCTAGTTCTCCTATTTATTGACCTCCTTTAGAAGGGCTATCTTTTTATTGCTGTGCAAACCCTGGTGTTTCTTTGGAGTCTTTTTTCTGTCTGGGTTGGATGGTTGGTGGTTTTATTTCTGCCCTTTAAAGCTCCAGGTCCGTGTGTTGGGCATGGGGAGTGTTGTGATGTGGGAACCTGTAGTCTGTAAATACTGTATCTTGGGTTGGTGTAGCTTGTGGCTGAGGCTGGGGAAATGTTGGGACAGAAAAAGGCCGCTCCCTGCAGCATGGCCAAACATGGAGGGGCTTGCTAGACCCCAGCACTGCCTGGCAGCACGTTCTCCCCTGGGTGAGAGGTGTAACTTACTCTCTTTTCCTGGCTACACACCTCATCTAGAAAAGATTTAACATTTGTTACCAAAAATGTTGGGGTTTTCTGTTTTTTAAGGGGTTGTTCAGTGAATAAACAACCCTTATCCACATCCACCCTTCCTGTTTGTCTGTTCCATCCAAGCATGCTCGGGAAGCGCAAGTGGGTGTAGCGCCTGCCAGAGAGAAAAATGCTGATGGGGGGAGATTTCCTGAGGCTCCTGGCAGCAAGCTTGGCTCAGAGCTTTGTTCTGCCTCCAGCCATGGCCAGGACATTTCAAGTGAAGCCCTAAAACCGCTGGGATAGGGAGAAGGGTGGAGTAAGTTGCCACTCTCCATCAATCAACCCCAAGTGAAATAGGATGCCAGCACTCCACTGTCATCCCTCGCCTTGCTGCCCACAGCTCCAGGGCTGTGCCAGGGCAGTGGTAGCTCCAAATCCCCATGTGAAGGAATTTCAAGCCACACCATCTTCCAGCTCTTCCACAGTAGTGCCAGATAAGTCATCCATGCCATGACTGCCTGGCAGTGCTGGCCTCAAGGTGAGACAGCCATGCTATCCAATGCAGTGCTCCCTCCAGGGACAGGGACATGGGGAGCCATGCCACTGCCAGCTCTGCCACAGCAGGGACATGAAAGCAGCAGCCTGGCTGCAACAGCTTTTCTCTGGAGGGGAAAGCAGTGCTGACATGGGCTGCTCTCTCCAGCTCAACACAATCCGTATCACCACTCCCTGAAGCATCTCCATGCCCCATGTCCATGCTGGGACAAGCACAGGAGCACACATACCTTTCCCTCCCTCCCAGCCCCCATGGTACAGAAATGTCAGGTTTCTCCAGCAAAGTGTCACTGAGCTCATCCCAAGCCACACTGGGCACCGATGGAGGGGAGGAGAAAGGGTGACCCAGGTCATTGCTGCAGCCTTTCAGCAGCTGCCAGGCGGTTCAGGGTATGGGACCTGCACCAAGCTACAGTCCAGCAAACCCTCAGAGCTGTGGGCACACTGGAAGGTGTCCACTGGGACCATTACTGACAGACCCCCTGCCACCCAACTCCTCACAGAAAGGTTATACAGTGCAGGGGTGGAATCTGCTCCAAAGGAGTCTGTAAGTACAGCTCTGCCTGCCTGACCCAGCTGGGCTCCCCTGCTGTGCTGCCTTCTGCAGCATCTTGCCCACCCCAGCCTCAAACATCTGCTTTAAACACAGCACTGGATGAGTGAACCACCAGCTGCCTGCGGGAGGGGTGCTGTTCTCCTCGGGAGATAATGTCACAAGCAGCAATCAGCATCAGTGAGCAATGCTCCCTCCTAAGCAGATCTCATTAAGTTAATGTCTATTGGAGAGAAGTAAATGATGTGACATCTCCTCCTGCAGCCCTGGCCGAGCTTTCAGGGATGAGAGAAAAATGTGGAGGTAAGGCTTTATTCAGCACAGTAAAGAATGGACATGTAAATAAGGTAGGGTTGTGTAACCAAGGTACACACTTCCCAATCCCAAACACATGACAAGAATCCAAAACCAGAATGAAAACTCTGGGATCACTTAGAGGCCAAGTCTGTCCTAGCAAAGATGTTCACTGATTCCCTTCTCATTTTACCCTACAGAACACAATAGCTTTCCCTGGAAAGCACGGGGTCAGGGAAGAAGTGTCACCAACCAGCAGAGATGGGCCAGGAAAGGCAGAAGGGAGATCGGGGGATAAAGACCTCTCCCCAGACCACAGCCAGGCAGAGGTAAGAATCTCCATCACTCACACCTCAGCACTCGCTTGTAAGGGGCCACCTCAGTTTATAGTGAGGACGTCACTCTGAATCTCGTGGCTCAGCTGGGTTTGGAGGTCACTCAGTTTCTTCTTCAGGCCAGACAGTGCAGAGAGAACGATGGTCTCCGGGCGCAGAGAACCACAGGATTCCACGTTGTAATAAAACCTGAGGTTACACATCAGGGGGTCGTCACCATCTGCTCTGCACAGAGGTGCAAACCCAGGCACAGAGCAGTTCCAGCCCATCCCTACCCATCACAGGGAGATCTGCTGGAATTCCAACCATCAGCATCATTCACCTCCCAACCAGGCAACAGCCAGCACTGCCCCTTTACAACCATCACACCAACACTCGTGAGTTCATGGGCCACAAGAGTCTTCTGGGATTGGTTTTTGTTTGGCACTATGGCCTCTGAGGCAGGAGGGAGCCCCACGCCAGGGAGTAAGGCTGGCTGAGCCACTTCTGCAGTGCAAATAACACCAGCAATCAAAGCACAAGACATACAGAGGCGAATAAATACCCTAAGCCATTTTTCCCTGCAGGCCTCACACTTCACTGAGTGTGCACTGCCCTACCTGGCAACACAAACTCAAGAGAGTTGTCTAGTATCTCCCAGAGAGGAAAACCTGCCAGATCTGGGCATATCACCAGTTAACTCCAACTTCTGCCCTGCTTTTCAGAGAACATCAGCTCCCTGGGCTGGCAACTTCTTCTACTAAGAGCTGACAAGGTGCACCCAACTAGTCACCCAGACTTCCAGCTTGGGCAGTGCATTCAGCTCCCTACCTTTCTGGCTTCCCGTTGGGGTCATAGGGAGCCTGAGCATCCTCGTCATCGATCTCTGAGTACTCACTCTTGGGCCTGAAATCAGAAAGCAGGAGAGGTTATCACAAAGCCCATGCTCTGGCCTGGTCCCACAGAGCCCAGGCACTCAGTTTGGCACTGGGGCTCATGTCCAGCACACAACGGGGTGGTTGTCAGACAAGAAGTCACAGAAAAAAGTTCAGTCCCACATTGCCCCTTCTGGCTCCTCAGTAATGCCGCAGTCACCCAGCAGCACTGGAGGAAGGGGATCAGCCCTGCTGTGCCCAAACTCAATGAGCCCTGTGCAGGGAGTACTGTGACTCCATCCACATACATTGGTACAACTGGGCAGGTGCTCACAGTGAATGGATGTCAATGTTCATGGAACGTGAATACTTTAATGGAGTAATGGACTTTGTATCATCATTTCTTTCTACTTTCCACTAGACCAGGAAAGCACTGGAGCACTCCAGTGCTCAAGTCTGTGAAGCACAGCTGAGGTCAAAGGTACAGTTGGTTTGGACCCAGCAAGAAAAAATCTTCTATACTTCAAGACACCATCTGTATCAGTGAGCTCCATCCTGATGTCCTGCACCTTCACTCCTCTACCAAAATCACTGCAATACCCATGCATCAGTTGGGCAAACCCATCTTTCTACTCACTGCACCCTTGGTTTATAGAGCACCATACCAGAGAGACTCTGTGGGAGCACTTAATCTATTTAAGAAAACCCAAAGCCTTGAGCTGTCTGAAAAGCCAGCAGAGAAAATCGCGTTCCCACCAAGGTCTCCTGCTGGCCTTCCTCTGCCCCAGCAATGCCCGAAAAAGCTGATTCCAGCACCCTGTCATCAGCTGCCTGAAATAAAACTGTATTTCTCAAACAAACCCTATGCCTGTATAAACCACTGAGAGAGATAAAAGTGTTAATGGAGCTTGGACTTCTCATCACTTGCTAAAATCAACCACAACTGAAACAGTGCAGAGATTTCTACAACCACAGCTGTTGGGAGAGTTCAGCTGCATGCCAGTGCTCTGCCAACAGCCTCAAAAAGCACTTAGAATGAGAAACTAAACCAAAAATCATATCTAGCCTTGGACAGCAGAAGCCTTTGGCTCTGTATTGTCTTCACAGCAAGGTCAGATGAACTCGGAAGGACAGATGTATCATCAGGGAACTGGCAGCTCCATTATCAATTTTCCTCTGAGATTTTTCCAACTTTTACATATATTTTGTCAAGAACTTCCCAAAAACTGTTTCCAGGTGCCCTGCCTGTTGTATGCCATGTACATATCACCAGGCTCCTGAAGATGCAGCCAAACCTGCCACCAAACAAAAGAATTCCCAGCAGTTGCCTTGGGTCACCCAGCCAGGCAAGTGCCACATTGCTGAGGTGCACAGGGTACATGTGATCAGCTAGGGCTGTTCTCTGTGACACCAACCTTTCCCAAAGCTCCCACTCTCCAAAGTCACACTGTTACATTCCCCATCTGAACAGGCAGCAAAGCCAATGATACCTGAGCCTGCCTGGCAACTCACTGCCCAGTCAAAGCAGCATTCCAAACCTGTCACTTCAGCAGTGTCACACTTATGATGCAGCACCACAGAAATGAAACCATGGAATTTTCACAGCACCAAAATGAAGCCTAAAACTATTTCAAATCCCAATTTGAAATTCCACATCACAGAGACATTCTTGCTTCTCAAGCATCCAATCTATCACTCAGACAATCACCAAAATTTTGGGGTAATTTATCTGCCTTAAATAATTTAGAAACTTGAAATCTATTCAGTTCCATCCTGTGAACTGATGGTGACAGAGGACAGGCTGGCACATCAACTCTTGTGATGTGCTCCTGATCAGAAAACTGCTGAGCAGCACCCTCAGTCGTGGTCAAGACTGCTTGCAGAGCTCAGACGCCAGGACTGAGATGTATGGGTGCAATCAGAGCTATAGTGGGCTGATTCAAACAAAAAGGGCTGTAAAATCTGTCTTGCAGCCTCTCAGAGACCTTCCCCCCCGACAGCCTGGGGTGTAGCTGGCAGTTCCCAAAGTGCAGCCTTAATCCATGCAGATCATCACTGCTAAGAAAAATGCCCATTTCCAGCATTACCAGCCAGCCTGGTTCTTACTGCAATTCCCTGTGCACCACCCTGACAAAGTGCTGAAGGAGTCAAATGTCTGACAAGCCCCGTTCCACCCCGACTGACCAAACTGGGCCCATGAATGCACGACCTACAGAGCCCATCAAAGCCAAGTAGGGTTTGCTCCTTCCATCCGTAAAACAGGGCTGGGATGGCTGCAGGCAGGTTGTTAAGGAGGCACCTGCAACTCCACCCTTTGTGACAAAAGGCTTCTCAAGTCTCCCAAGTGCAAACTGAGCAGCACAGAATCCCTGCAACAGCTCCAGAGCAGAAAGCTGCTGGCAGTCAGCTGAGGTGTAAAATGAGGGCCTAACTGCACCACTGGGAAGCTTGTTCAGGGACAGCTAATCTAGAAAATAACATAAGGCTAAAGGATGGGGCTCCTCACTGCCCTGCTGGCTCCAGTGTGCTCAATGACAGGATGGCTGCTAGGTGGTCACTGGGATGCAGAGCCTGGAGCAGCTCAGATATCCACTAAATGGAAAAATGATGCTGGATAAAGTCCTCACCCAGGCCAAAGCAAGCCAACAGCTTTCCAAAAGCAAAATCATGTCACCTTTAGAAGAGAAGTAGCATGTTACTGGTGCAGAATAGTACGTCAGAGGAGCCAAAGTGGAAAACTCTGCTTCCAGAGCTCAGATTCCAGGAGTGAGATGTATGGGTGAAATCAGAGCTATAGTGGGCTGCTTCAAACAAAAAGTGCTGTTAAATCTGTCTTGCAACTCAGCCTTACGCTCTTTGCACCCACAGCAGCCTTTCCACCTTGAATGGATCTGTTTCTTGCTCAGACTTGACCTACACACCACTTGCACAGGGAAGAAACAAGGATCACTAAAGCGAGGCAAATCAGCAGTGATGGTGATGAGGGAGGACAAGAGGTGACCACAAACCACTCCACCTTGTACGCAGCTGCAAACAAGCAACTGGCCTTGGTGCCCTAACCCAGGAGAGTCTGTGCAAGGGGAAGCGACAAGTATGCTCACCATCACTTACTGACCCAAATTATCCCCAAGGCTGAAACCTAAGTTGCTGCCTGCTGGAAAATCTTCTCCAGTCCCTCCAGACAGGCACTGGGACATACCACTCCTCTGGTTTGGGGTACACGGTGTGCCTCAGCGCGTTGTCCGGGTCATACTCAAAGGCCACGCCTGCTGTGGGGTTCCACTTGGCGTGCTCCTTCCCAAAGCCCTTCTTGGCATAGGCTCGCAGCCGGAGCTCCTGGCCCTTCCGCAGCTTCACAATGAGGATGTCTGCAAAAGCACACGCCAGTCTCAGAAGGTTGCAGAGGAGCAATCACTGTGCAGGATCACACTACAGCAAAGGCAGGGATTTTTGGCACCCAGGAAGCTGTAACCAGTGTTTGGGGTTTGCCTGGATTCTTAAGAGGGGTTCACTTGTGTCCCCAGAGCAGAAAAGTAAAAAGGAGCTGCACAGGCCCCCAAGGAACAGTGGACTGCACACAATTACATCTCTTTGCTGTCTCTAAGCTCTCACACGAAGAAGCACCCTCTGACAAAGAACTTTAGTTCTGGGGACAACATGTAAGTGCCATTAAGACAAAAAGTTACCCCACTGAGGCATCACCACTGGTGGCTCTGAACTGTCAGATTTACAGCTGCCTTGTGCTTATACAGATAGTGAAGGAAAAATGAGTTTAAAGAACCTGAGAGAAAAGTTAATTTCCTTCTCCAGCTCTTATTCCCAGTGACCTGCCACTCACCATCTTGCTCCACGTAATCATTGGGGTCGTTGTCTCTGCTCCGAGATGTCACCTGCAGCAGTAGAACAAAACCAAGCAAATTAATGACAAGACCAGCTTTTCTCTCCACATCAAATAGTAGCTGCCAACAAAAGTTAAAGATGGTGCATAACCCCTCTAGAGTGATTTACAGCAACTCAACCAGCCCACCATATTTAATGGGATTTGGGATAATTCAGGCAGCTGCAGCCAGCTATGTGATAACCCCACAATGACCTGCTCGCCTCCCGAGCTGCTCTCCCCACAGGATGGAGAGCACTCCAGCCTAACCCAGCACATCTGATTGCTTTCCAAAGGCACTCTCATGACTGCTGCAGATGATACACAGCACCCCAGACAAAGCAAGTAGGAGACAGTGGGCTCCAGGTGGCCTTTAACCAGGAAGACACTGTCACCAGGCAGCAGGAGCAGCTGTGGTGACATCCAGATGCAGTCTCAACAGTGTATAAAAACATTTTCTGTAAGTCCCTTTGCATCTGTCCCACTTTGATTCTACCAGTCCCCCACAGTGGGCAGGAGCTGTTTTGTAGCAGTGCCCTGGCCAGGGCTCCTCACACCTTGCTGGGCTGAGAGTCAAGAAGCAGCAAACCAGAGGCCTTGGGTTGCTACCAAGGGGCTGATCTTGTCTGAGCTCTGGCAGTGCATGGGCAGGGGAAGGCAGTGGCATGGCAGCAGGACACAGGCACACACAGAGTGTTCCAGGTGAGAAGAAGGGGCAACACTAAAGTCTTCCAAGAGTTTGGGATGAGGCCATACCACTTTGCACGCCATCAGACAGCAAGGACAACATGGCAAAGACAAGAAGGGCACTGGCATATGATGCTTCCACAGGTATTCCTGCTGTGCTCTCCCACTGTGGTTCAGGTGGAGCTTTAGGCAAGGTGAAACATGATCAAAGGCCTTGCTCTGTCCACATTCCATGTGTTTGCTACCTCAGCCTCAGCAGGAATGCAGAAAGGGCCAAGGAGAGGGATGGCACTGACCGGTATGACCCGGGGGTTGTTGGAGATGAGGTCGCGAGACGTGACGTGACGAGTCTGGTCCTCGTTGCAGCGAACGTCCAGGGTGAACTCCACGGAGCACTCAGGGCAGAACTCATCACACGTGCAGTCCTGGGACACACACACACGGGTTGAGACCTTCATGCAAGAAACTGCCATTGCTTCTCATGGGATCAGACACTCAACATCATCAAAACAAGCTCCCACAACCATTTCATTTGACTTACTCTGGAATACTGCATCTTATCCACAATGTCATCGCTGGTGAGCGGGATGAGACCTGTGGGAAATCAGGGGAATGTCTGAGTGAGACCACAAAAGCCCCTCACTTTCCTGCCAAGATGGGCAGAGGAACAGCAGCCTCCTGACACAGGTGTTTCAGCATTCCTGGACTGGTTTCACCTAAAACCCACCCTCACCTTCCCCTCCATGCCCAGCACTCACCCAGCCTGTGTGCAGTGTGTGCAGTGTGTGCAAGGTGTGCAATGTGTGCACTCACCCAGCCTGTGTGCAATGCGTAAAAGGTGTGCACTCACCCAGCCTGTGTGCAATGAACTCATCGTGGAGCACGGAGGAGTTGGCATCGATCTGGACCCAGTCGATGGCTGCAGAGGAGAAAGTCACAAGCTGAGAAATATTTATATGAGCAAAAGCCAAGCAGTTTTCGAGGTCACAGAAAACATTACAGAGAAACACTGAGACAGCACACGCAGTGCACGGTGCTGGCTGAGCACGGGGAAGGAGTGCTGCAAACAGTGGGGAGGTGCGGGAGAAGATGGGAGGGAAGTGATGGGGGAGCAGCCCAGAAGGCCGTACCTATGGTGGGGACTTCAGCGATGAACACTCTCCGAATGGAATTGGCCACCCTGAGGGAGGGAAACGCCCGTGTTTAGGCACGACGGAGGCCGCTGCTCGGTCGGCCCGGGGGTGCCCCCGCGCCCGAGGCGCGATCCCCGCGGGGAGACCCGGCCTGTGGGCCCGGCCCGGTGCTCACGCCAGGTCCGTGTTCTCGATGATGAACTTGACGTTCTCGTCCGTCAGCTCCGTGATGCGCACCGTGGGCTGGTTGGCGTACGGCATGGCCGCCCCCTCCCGGTCCCGGTCCCGGTCCCGGTCCCGGTCCCGGTCCCGATCCCGATCCCGTCCCCAATCCCAATCCCAATCCCGGCCCCGCTCCCGCCGCCCGGTCCGTCCCCGCCCCGCTCCCCCGCCCCGGCTCCGGTGCGCTCGCAAAAAGAGTCCGTGCCAGGCTGAGTAGGACTTTATTGGTGCCGGGAAAGCGCTGCTCGCCGCCGCTGCCGCCTCACCGGCGCTGGTTCAGCCCCGCCAGGTTCCTGATCTGCGGGCACAGGGAGAGCGGGGTTTAGTGCCGCTGCCGACAGGAGGCCCCTGTGCTGGAAGCCGAGATGTGGGGGCCAGGGGCGTCACTGCGGTCAGGGGCCCGGCGGTGGTGCAGGATGTCCCTGGACACAGCTACAGCCACCCCTCTGACCGGAGCCGGCTCTCCAGGTCAGGAGGGCTCAGCTTGGGTTTATTTCTGCGGCCACACAGACCCTGATAGTGTACTTAAGCTTTTGGGGCTTTCTGGTCTCTCGTCCATTTTGCAGAGACCTGGAGAGCTCAGGACACCTGTACAGTAATACACTCAGGGCACCTGTACAGCACCTCTGGATGTGGGGAGGTTCAGATTGTTTTCCCCTAATAATTATGCGTTGGGATGATTCTGTTCTAAAACATCTGGCTACAAAACCACCCGCTTCAGAATCCATCCAGTTCCTCCTGTTTATCTGTGCAGTGGATCTGCTGCAGGGACAGACCAAAAAGCACAAACTGAGCACACGGATATTTTTAGTGGAGGGTCCTTTCAGGATATGCAGGTGTCAAAGAGGAGAGAGGCTGAGAGACACTAAATTCCATAACTGCAGGGGGAAGGAGGTGGGAGAAATCCTTGAGAACTGCTTCATCAGTAAAAATTATTTCTAATTTATGTTCCAGCCTGTTTGTCTTGTTCTGATACAAGGAAAACATATTTCTGATAGCAAGGAAACCACTTTGTTGCTAAATGCAATGGGAGATGTCCAAAAATAGAATTACAGCAAGACCCTGAAGCCTTGCAAAAGTCACTGCTGGGTACACAAAGTGCAGCTCCCTCTGCACGGACACAAAGCAGTCCAGGACACTACCAAGAAGTGAATGAATTCTTGGAAGGACACTGAGGTCAACTGAAACACCTCGAGGAAGTTGCTGTGCTCTGGCTCAGGGACAGGTGCCACCTCCCAAGTGTCTATGGGGGCACGAACCCTCCATCAAGACCTCCAGCACAGAGCCTCGCAGAGGGAGAGATCTTGTGACAACCAATGGGAACAGCTGTATTTATTCTGATCACCTGTCTCATTCCTAAAGCTCACCCTGCAGCTTCAGACTTTTTTATGTTCTTTCACCACAAAATAGTGAACTAACCCCCCAACTACCCAGGAAATTATCCTTCAATATATCTAAGTTACAAAACACAAATCTTTTTCATGTTGTCCTCTAGATTTGGGAGGAAAAACCACGCTGACATTCATCATGGAAGGGGACAGAAGCTATTCTGGTCTCACAGCGCTGCTGGTTTCAGCATTACTTACAGTGACTGCAGCTCCCATCAGGCCCTGGACAACAGCTTCTCCAGTGGACTGTACCTGGGAGACACAGGGAGAACACAACCTTTTGCTTTCTTCTGCAGTTGCACTTGTGGCTCCCAAACACAGAGGTGTAATGCACAACAAACATCTATTTGCTACAGAAAGGTGCTGACAGCACTGCAGACAAATGACATCCAGAGATAAGACACATGGAAGAGGTTTCCTGGTCTGCCTCCTAACCATTGGGCCACTGACAAAGAGGGCACCTACATGTCGTACTAGAAAACAAATTAACATTTACAGATATTGAACAAACAGCAACCACCTGCCAGTACAAGGGGTTCTCTCAGCCTGTGTGGGATGTGCATGACGGAAGAGCCAGGTCTGCCTGCTTATGTCCTTGGGGAGAAGGGGGATGCTGCATGTGTACCTTGTCCCTCATGTTACCTGGCTGGCTGTATTGCTCATGTTCATGGCATCAGCTACTCTGTTTTCCAGGAAGCGCCAAGTATCCTCAAAGTCAGGGGACGAATCCTGCAGCATCACCAGTTCAGTGGTGTTGTAGATGCCCGTGAGCACAGCCCGACGAGTGTACCAGTTAAACTGCAAGGGCAGGAGAGGAGAGAGACAAAAGTGGGGCCTGAATGCAGATGAAGAGAATGGCAAAGGAAAACCACACAGTGACAGCACGTTCCTTCCCCACTTAAAATGTGTCCCTGTCTCTATGATGCAGTGGGGCACCAGCCAACACTGACTCCTGACAGAAAAGCTGCTGCTGTGGTACTGGATAGAGGTCACATGGATGGTGCCTAAAACTGCTGAGCAAACCCTCCCACCTGCTTCTGGCTGCAAGAAGGCATCTGCAGCAGGCAGCAAGGAGCCATCCTTGCCCAGCCTGTGTGCACTGTGCAGGAGTTCACCTTTCCTTTACAGGCTGCCAGGCAATGCAAGGCTCCAGTTCAGACCTGATTAGATGAGAAACACCCACATTCAGTACAACACCTGAATTGTGGCTCACACCAGAGACAAGCATGAAGAAAGGGAACAGAGCACAGAAGTGTGCAGGCCATCACACAGAGATACACCTTTTCCAAATCCTGTCCCTGAAATACCAGTGCTGCCTGCTGGGCCACAAAAAGCATCAGCACAGTGCTGGCAGAAATGCTGTAGGTGCATCATATCAGTGCATTACACAACACAAAGATGCACAAAATAACTCTAAATCCTAGTGTTTTCCACTGGCACTTGAGCCATTGTCAGGCAAAATATATAAACATTTTTAAAAACGAGTCTTCAATTTCATTTGGTGCTGTTACCTAGAAAAAATATTGGTTGTTCTATTGCTGATAACAAAGTAACAGAGAAATGAAAACACAGGCCTTGATTTTGAAAACAATCCTTGGGTGGAAAACTGCACTGTTGGAATCACAACCTACAAGCCTTGACAAAGGGAGAAACATGGGGGATGTTGCCACTTGCAGCTGAATATCTCAGGTGCCTGAGACCAAACTCTTTCTATTGATTCTCTTCCTCCTGGGAAAAACACACGAAGGGGTCTCTGAGGCCTGGGCATACTCTGCCTAGCTCCTGGCATTGGGAAGAGGGATCCACTGTGAGTGACTTTAAACACCTTAAACTGGGAAAGAGGGAGTGGGCTCACCATCACAGCTTCGCCTGAAAATTCATGAAAGCAGCCCAAAGGTGTGAACAAAACACAAACTTTAGAACCTCTTCTAATCCCTGTGTCAGTGAGGAGAACTTTAAGAGCAGTCCAGTGCAGGCACTGGCTCCGACACGTCGACTTGATTTTCATAACCCAGAAAGGACTTTCAGTTCCTGAAGCAATCATGTTTTTTCAGTTCTCTTCTGCTTTATTCCTTTAATTTTTTTGTCATCTTTATTTATTTTTCACTGCAGTAGCTTCTCTTTTATACACAGATAAAAGAAACTTATTAAAGTAGTTTGTTTAAATGGTTCATTTAGCTTTTTCCATCTCTCCCTGCATCCATAAGAATTAAAGTAATTTATTAATTGCTTTAATTAAGGTTATAATTTTCTTTTATTTCCTGCCAGAAAGATGAAAGCTTTAATGAGCTACTGGTATTTTTAGGTGGGTTCTTTAAAGGTTTTCAGATCAAGTCTGTAAATGCTACTGCTGGTGGAAGAGAGCTGTTTGACAGAGACACACTGCTCGTTTACTGAATACTGGATCAACTTCTTAGTCTCAGAATCTCAGCAATTTTGTCTGTGTCTTCAAGAATTAAAAAGAAGAGCACTTAAGAGCCTAGGAAAGTAGGTCCTTTTAATTTGCACTAATCCCATTGGCACTAATTTGCATTTAGCCTCATTGGCTCTTAAGTCTCTTTAGAAATTAGACTGTAGTTTATAAGGAACCTTGAGTGCTTCTGAAGTGTCTTCCTCATTCAACAAACACACCATTTCCAGAGGGATGTGGCCCCAGGCCTACTAGAACCTGTCATTTTGCTGAAGTGCTGAGGGGTAGAACTAGCCTGTCTGTAAAGCACAAAAACTTACATCTGTGGACTGGTCCCCAGCATAATGCCAAATATCATCGATCATGCTGGTGAGGAGGCTGAGGCTGGAAGGGATGTTACGTGGGAGCAACAGGATGCTTAGGGCCTGCAAAGGAAACATAAACAGGAGACTCAAAGAGAGAAGGGTGCATTATTAAAGCAGACCAGCAGTGTTTTGCTCTGTTATCATTTCCTTGTTGCTGTTGCCTTGCCTCAAGGTCTCAGTGACAAGCCCTCCCAGCTCTTTGCAGCCAGCACTAGTCTTTCCAAGCAGTGGGATGTGAAAGGAACACACAGTGTGGCAGCTGAGCTCAGGTCTTGGCCTTTGCTGGAGCCCAAAGCTCCCTGCTCAGCTCCAACACCACCATGTTTCTCCTGAGCTGCCTCCCCAGCATAAGAGCACAGGCTGAGCCGACTCACTCTGTGCCCCTGTGGGCAGGGAGTCACCTCTCTCGTTTCTCTGAGTTTGACTTTGAACTCAGAGCAGCAACCAAGGGCAGAACAGCGCCAGCCATAATGGCCCTATTGGCATCCTGCAGCCTTTGAACGTAATCACACAGTGCTGGGAGAGCCACAAACCACCCACATCCTTTACAAGGCAAGTTATGCTAATCTGGAACAAGAACATCAATCTTGTGCCTTCTCTCTTTGCATGGGGTGCTGGATTCAGCTACCCAGAGGCCAGCAGTGGTTCTGGACAGAGGCTGACTTTGCAGCAATTTTGAAGCCCAAGGTTGGGAACTCTTTGCTTGTTACTGCAGCTGCAATTCAATTCCACCCTGGGAAGAATGGCTTGAGAGTTAAATCTGAATTTTGAAAAATTGAGCCCTCTCAGTTCACAGCTCTATCCTCAGGTTGCCAAGGGTTTGTCAGTCCCACAATGGAAGGGGTAGTTTCTGCAGCAAAGCAGTTCTGCATTTCCAGGTGTCAGGTGATACCAGTGCAGCCAGAACAACCCCGCATGGAGCCTGACTTGCAGTGACACTGCAAACAGGACTGAGTAGAGACACAGCTTATCCCCTGGGGATGCCAGATGGGTGGAGTGAACAACAGATCGTTTTGCCTTTCCAAGACTGCGAGAAATAGTTGTTCTAAGGTCACTTTTAACTGCCTCCTTCCAAGGTTGGTCTCCTCTTGAAGGCTACAAATCATTTGAAACCAGCAAGGATTTCTTTTCCAGCCTTGAACTAATCTGGTGGAGAGACTATGTTGAAAGTCACAGGGTGTTTAAAATACATACACAAAAAAAGAGACAATCTTGATATTACTTTTATACCTGGGGCCATTTCTCAATATATGGAATCAGCATCCTCAGTCTAGCTTCCACAGCATCTCTCAGGAATTTATCTGTAGGCTTCTTCCTGGATAAGAAAAAAAAATTTAGAACAGCCAAGGTAGACTCAATTATGATCAATCTCTATGTGCCTCAGCAATAGGTAAGCAAAATATTATGTATCATTCATACCTTTGGGTATGAATGTATCTGGGAATGTGGTTTTATTTGGGTAAATTATACTTTTAACTTAAAGTGTCTATGTCTCAGGTGGCCCCCCTGTCTACCCATTTCCCAAAATTTGCCAAGGAAGATTAATTTTTCATATCCAATACTCACTCTGCTTCGCCCAGCTGCACTAGTTTTTGCTCTTGCTCCAGCAGCTCAGACAGCTTGGTATTGCACTCAGATGCAAAGTGTAGGATCAGTTCACTGCCATCACTGTGAAACATCCCTGCAGCAGCAACAGAGAGGCCGAGGGTCTACAGGGAAGAAGGGAGGAGCACAGACCAGGTCATACACTGCTAAGCAGGATCCAGCTGGGAAAAATGTTGTATTTATTTTGTGAAAGATTCTATATGAATTTAAACAACACAACACTGCATTAAGAAGCACTTTCTGTACATGTTTTCTTCTCTTTAGGATCACTACATTGTGCCTTAACTCTGAAGGGGTTATCCTGTAGCAGCTCGGATACATTCCTGTCCCACAGCATTTGCTGACTAGGGTGCATCGCCCAAGAGTATGTGGGGGAAGCATGCAGGCCTGGCTGTCTTTGCATTTCAGCTCCATCCAGTTTTCAACTGGTTTGTTGCTTCTCTCCCCACATACCTTGGCTCCCTCTGCAATGGCCTCTGCAGTCCAGCCATGTTCAGGCACAAACTCCAGCGCCGCTGTGAGGATTCGATGCTGCAGCTGCTCCTCGCTCTCATAGTCCTCAGACTCCTGGCCGCCCTGGCCAGTGTAACTATGAGAAGGTATTGTTACTGTGAGGGGAATGTCACCACCAAACATTAGCACTCTGGACTCTGCCACTGCTGCCTGCAGGCACATTTTGGGACCTGCTCATTATAAATCTGGACTCCTCCTGTAAAATCTTTCCCTTTCCAGAAAAACGATTCTTAATGAACCTTTGCTGTGAGAGAAAACTAAGGGAGGGCTCAGTGTAGGTGCCTAACACGGAGACCAGTCAGCCCCAGAATCCCCCTCCTTTAGAGAAAAGCTAAAACATAAGTTTTTCCAACACGGACTTTATAGTTATAGACATATGGACATGTTGTCCATACTTTGTTTAGATTTACACAAAAATCCAGAAGCGAAGACTTGCACTTGGCAGACAAGAGAAGCTCCCCTGTGGAAGCAAGTCCCATCCTGTCTCCTCGGTGGACAGTGGACTCTGCACTGTCACAGCAAGCCAGCTGCTGCAGTCTGAGTCTCCTCAACTCTGGGTCTCACTGTCTCCAAGTTCCATATGTGAGTCTGAGGAGAGCAAAGCCCTCTGACCATAGTGCAGGCAGGGCTGTGCTGGAAAGAGCTGCTGACTTACCTGGGGCGAGGGCCCTGGGGCTCCTGTTCAGGCTGGTGACCAGCCGGATGGGAATTGAACTGCTGCTGAGAGGAGGATGTGGAAGGCTCCTTCTTGTGCTCATCGGAGACTCTCCTCAGCGCGGCCGAGGCCCGGAGGGCACGGAGGGGTGGGTAATGCTGGCACCTGAGCACTGAGAGGGAAACCAGCAGGGTCAGCGTCTCCTTCCAGCACCAAAGAACAGAAAATTAAGGAGGAAAGGAGATTCGTGGTGAATATAGTTGAAAGGAGCCTAAATTTGGTTGAGACTTTTCTTATGCTTCCAAGGAGTCTCACTCTCAGCTGAGCTCACATTTACTTGGAGAAAACAAAGCAAGACTGTTTTGTGAGGGAAACAACAGTGAGAATGGCATGTACCACAGTGTCCCAATCCTGGGCTGGACACGAGGCACCCCAACACGCCCTGTCCCCTTTGCAGTCCCTGGTTCAGCAGTTTAGTGAAGGTGCCAACAAGCCCCGAGCTTGGAGGAGGAACAGCCGCAGCAGCAGCAGCCCTAACACGGACAGCTGACACCACGCGGGGCTCTCATGTGACTCAAAGGCACTCTGGGGGAACTTTTAACCACTGCGAGGTTTGGATTCTGTGGCATTCTTTTTGGGTTTGGTTTTTTTATTTTTTTTTGAAATAAATTCACTTAGCACGGCCCACACCTCCACNCTCCCCTCCCCGCGCGCGCCGCCGCCGCCGCCATCTTGGAAGCGGGCACGGCGGCGCGATGACGTCACGATGACGTCGCCACGCTGTGCCGGGCCGGGTGAGGGGAACGCTGAGGGCGGCGGGGCGAGGTGAGCGCTGAGGGCCGAGCCAGCTGGCCTGCTGTGTGTTTTTCCCCTCACATCTCCTTGAAAAGTCTCTGCTGAGGCCTCGCCTGAGGCGGCGTGGGTGCAGTGTGGAGCGGGGGTGTGTGTATGTGTATGTATGGGTATATATATATATACATATGTATATGTAATTCCTTCACGAAATTCTCTGGCGTATCCCGTTTCTCCTTCCTCTAAACCATCCCCGCTCGGTGACCGATGGGTTTATTCCGCCTGTTTTACCGGTGTTTAAAGTGCGCACCTGCTGTGGGGTCCGCAGCCTTGGACCGCGTCCCGGTCCTTGGAAGCGGGAGCGTTCCCGGCCGCTGGAAGCCGGCTGTGGTGTAGTCTGAAGCTCGAGTTCACAGTCCTGATGTGCCACAGAACCCTGGAGTGGTTTGGGTTGGGAGGGACCCATTCCAACGCAGCAGCTCTCTAATCTGTTGTGCCCCCTTGGATGTTTAACCCCGTTCCTTGCCCTGCTCTTCAGGAGTGCTGAGTTCGGTGTGTGTGACGCTGAGATAAGGGCCTCTCCTCGCCCCCAGCACACCGCCTGTCCCAGGTCCAGCCCTTGGCCTCCTCCTGCATCTCGGGGAGCTGTTGACTGAACCTGGTGTTGGTGTTGATGCAATTTGGGCTCCGACTGATCTTGAAAGGTCACAACTTGCTGTTCAGAGAGGAAGGTGTGACTTGGGGTTTGTCTTAGCCTAACAGCTTATTATCTTCTGCGATTTTCAGCCTCCTTGGGAAAGGTGACTTTTTAATGGGATTAATATGTGTGTTTATAAGTGTTACTGTCTGTTGTAGCTGCTTGGCTTGTGTCACACTAGGAAGGCCAGCCGTGAGGTGCTGTAACCTGCATTGTACCTCCAAGATCTTCTATTCCTTACCTGGCTGGCTTTGTGGCTGCATTAATGTGAATTCCTACCATGGTAGCTCAGACGGAGCACAGAGTTGTCCCATCCTGAACTTATTTGCAGTTTCCAGGAGAGAGGGGATGTCCACAACACACAGAGCCAGAAGAACCGTGTGTCCAAATCCACTCCACTCCTAACTGCAGTTAAATTTGGTACAGCATATCCGTGAACTGTGCTTTCCTGACAGCATAGTGGCAAGAAGGCATTACTCAGGATGTGTCATGTAGTGATTCCTGGTAAAGACGTGGTTTACAACTGGCTCTCCCAAAAGAAGTGTGTGGCTTGCAGCTAATTGAAGATACACTAATTGAAGATACTGGTTACTAATGCTCTCTGTTCTCCATGGTCATGTTAAGTTAGAAAGACAATAGGTTTGTGTTGGATAGTGGAAAGAGGGGAGGGCATTTGCTTCAGTAGCTGTCTGCTATAAGAACAGGTGATGATGGAATATTATTGCCCCATCAGGAACACAATCTTGTATAAAGTACTAGTGGAGACAGCTTTCTCAAAACTGTTCCACTCCTCCCTTGCTGGAATTTGCTCACCCAGTGCCACCAATCACAGCGGTGGGAAGAGCCTCAATCTGGAATACTGGGAATGCCAAAAGTTGGTTGGTTTTTTTTTTCCTTCTCACATACTATGTAAGCAAACTTTGCTAGGTCATGTCCGGAGTAGGAGACACGAGACAGTGTTTCATGTCATATAGCTCTCACTAGTCTGGAAATCCAGAAATCCTGTGTTTGTCTTATTCAAATCTCTAAGGGAAGCAGGTAAGGTTTTGTTGTTTTCTTGGGATTTTTTAAACATAGCTTTCAGTCTCCCAGCAAAACTGGTCCCTGAACTGGAGAGAAACTGAGTTATGCCCTGAAGTGTAGCTCTTCCTTCATATCCTGTTAATTCTGTTCCTGTGGGAACTTTGTCCTGCCTGCCCCCAGACTGTTATCCCCATTTATTAAAACAAGTTGACAGTCATGATTAAGCCATGATCCACAGAGGTCCCTGATGTGCTCAGCACTTACTCCTCCTCTGTCTGTCCCCTGACCGGTTCCTCTTTCAGCCACTGCCAGTTTTGCTGCTGCCACCACTATGGGGGAGTACGGAGTCACACCAGGCCAGCGCGTGGCCATCGTCTGGGACAGCTCCTCGCCAGTTGAAGCCCTGAAGATTTTGGTGGATAAAATCCAGGCACTGGTGGGAGCTGATAGTCGTGTTTCTGTGGAAAACGTTAACCAGCTGTCTCAGTGTAAGAATGAGCTTAATTTTTCACTGCTTTGTTTAAAGGGAGAGGGTGCTGCTGATGCATGAGTGGACACCTTCCCACTTTGTGAATCTGCACTCAGAACAATGACAGCACCTGCTGCTGAGTCTTACCCTAGGCAGTGTAGCAAGGGAAGTCATACACCCTGGCCATGCTTCTGTGACTGGTGTCATTAATCAGTTACTGCTGTTGTACGCAAGCTTGAGAGTTGAGGGAGGTGGAACTGGTGTTTTAAGCTATGTGTGTACATGTATAAAATTGTCCCATCTTGCTCTTTCCAGCAGCTCACAGGGAGTCCAGTTTCGACGTAATCCTCTCTGGTATGGTCCCAGGCAGTACAACACAGCACAGTGTGGAACTGCTGGCTGAAGTAGCTCGGATACTTAAGCCAGGGGGCCGTGTCCTCCTGAAAGAACCAGTGGTCACGGAGTCAGGTGAGAGAATCTTGCTTCCATGGCATCATAGCAGTTCTTGAGAGGATTAGGCTGCAATGGAAAGCACAAGGAGGCCTGACCAACATTCAGAGATTTTTCATTCTCCTGACACACTAACCCAAATAGCAAGGTTTTTGCCCTGTGCTTAAGCTGGTTCCGTCAGAGTTGTTTGCAGTCACTGCAAAGCACAGGTTTTTGCCCTGTGCTTAAGCTGGTTCCATCAGAGTTGTTTGCAGTCACTGCTTCTATCAAAAATGCTAGATATGCTTGTTCCTAAACTATGTGGAAAAGCTCAGTGGACACTGGTTTTCTCAGGGTGCAGTGTTAAGTAGTTGCGGATGTTATGTTTCTGAGGAGCGTCTGAAGTGATTCTAAAAACAGGTGACAAATGCTGAGAGAGGTTGCTCCAGAAGCCAGTTGAGAAATAGTTACCCAGAAAAGGTTAGAAGTGTTTGGACTGAGTTTTAAGAGAAAAGCCAGAGCACCTGCCATGGGACAGCTGAAGGAGCCATGAAAAGGTGAACACAGAATGATTTCTCTGTCTTATGCTTGATTGGCATTCAAACCTTGTGGTACAGGGAGCTGGTTCAGGGTGGAAGTGGGAAATAATAAGCCACCTGATAAGAACAGAAGCATCTGTACTGATGGTACTTCTCTTGGCACAATCTGCAGCACTGAAAATGGTGCTGTAAGTGGCAGCAGAAATGCCTTTTTCAGGATGGGAAGTTTTGCCAAGGTTTTGAAGCTGGCAGTGGCTCAGTGGTTCAGGTGGTACCTCAGGGGCAGGGGGAAGCACCTCTGGGACAGAACAAAAAGCATGCAAAGTCTGGAGTAGGTGAGACTTCATTTTTCCAAAGTCACATCTGACAGGCTGGAATTTGGTGGACTTGGAAAAAAAGTGCAGGTGGAACAGAGTGAATGGATTCTGTTCAGCATAATCCTGTGCCCAAGCAAATGAGCCTGTAATAAGTTTTTTATTAAACAGTGACTGAAATAGATGTTGTTTATGAGAACAAGGTTCTAGAACATTGTTTCTCACTGTATTGTTCAGTTAGGAGTCCAGGCTTTGGAAACTTTGAGTCCTTCCCTTTATAGGTCAAAGTGTTTGGGGGAGAGTTTGTTTGGGTTTTGGGATGGGATTTTCCCCTTTTTTGATGGATGTTGATTGGGTTGAGAAAGGTTTTGACATATACAGAACAGATTTGGAGCTGCAATGGCTTTGTGGCCCCAGACTGGTGTTTTAATGAACAAGCTCATTCTGCTTTTTCTGGTTTGTTCCTGCTTTCAACTAGAAATTTTAAAGCAGAGGTTTGGCTTGAGGACTTCCCTGTAAACCTCTTGCTCTTCCAGGTTTTTTGGTGACCTGTATTTTTGTTCTTCCATCCTCCTACTTTCTGCTTTTGTGTCTTCCAGGAAACAACAGCAGAATCAAGACTGTAGCCAAACTCCTCACAGCTTTGACTCTCTCTGGGTTGGTGGAAGTGAAGGAGGTATGTATATTCCAACCACTTCCAGAACTGCCCTCAGGCTGTTGCCTGGGGACTTGCTGGGTGAGGTGTGTAGCTACCCTGGTTTGCTGTAAATATGAATGGATGCTACCTGGCACAAACTTTGGTTCCTGCAAGGGTAGTGTTTTGCTTTAGGCTTGAAAATACGGATTGTTCACTGGAATGCTGGACTGGGTGCTAAAATACAGGGTTCTGCATGAGGTTAAACTAAAATCTTATATTGCAGCTGCAAAAGGAAGCACTGACCCCAGAGGAGGCCCAGTCGGTCCGAGAGCATGTGGGTTACCAGGGCAATGACCTTCTCCTTATTCAGATAGAAGGCAGGAAACCCAATTTCGAAGTGGGATCCTCAAGTCAGCTCAAGCTTTCTTTTGCAAAGAAACCTGGTTCTTCAGGTAAGGAACGATGCATGCTAAGTGTCTGGAGTGCCTGGCTCTCAGTGACAGGCATCCATTGAAACAGGGAGGCAGTTCGTAGATGAGGAGTAAAAACTTGTGAAGTGGGGCTTTCCAAAGTTGCTTGAGCTCTCTTTACTGGGAGTAGGTGGGGCAAAGGCTGGAATAACTGCTCTTTCTTCCATTGTTTTGGCTCCAGGAAAACCCTCTGTGGACCCAGCCGCTGCCAAGCTGTGGACACTTTCTGCCAATGATATGAATGATGAAGAGATGGTATCTGGTTTTGTTTGTGAGGCTTTGCTGTTGTTCCTTCTCACTTTCATATTCTAAATAGTTTCAGTCATGCCTCTTGGGAAGATTTACAACTTCAGAGGTAGAAAAGCCTCCCTAAGGCAAAAAATCTCATTTACTCTGTGGGGTCTGGAGAGCCCAGTGGTGTGGTGAGGGTGGAGAGGAGACACGGATAAGAGGGCACAGCTGCAGCACTTTGTAGCCAGTGTACAGATAGCACCATTTCTTTGAACCTAACTTAGAAGTATCATTCCCTACTGACAAATCCATTTCTTCATGTTGTCTCCCATGGTGTGTTTTCAGGATCTTTTGGATTCTGATGAGCTGTTGGATTCAGAGGATTTGAGAAAGCCAGATCCATCATCCCTCAGAGCTCCCTCCTGCAAAGAAATGGGCAAAAAGAAAGCCTGCAAGAACTGGTCAGTGCTGGAATTAACATAATAGTGAATCTTTCAACTGCAGCATTGAACCTTTAGAGCTGGAGGGATTTTAAACAGATTGTAGGCAATTTGCTGTTCTTTAGACCCTAATTCTCTTAGTTCATGTCCTTTTTCAATTATTGGAATGTAAATCCAAATACAGTGTGGATTGACTGCTACAAAGTACTGTGATGATATATGTGATCAACAGCTATCTTGAAGGTGGCTACACAGTTTGTGTAGCTTGATTAAGATCCTGTGTTTTTAGATTTCAGGCAGAAATAGCACACATAGCAAGTGCTGTAGTGTGATTTCCCACTCAGTTTAAACTTGAGGAGTGTTTCAATACTTGCTGTACAAACCCTGGTTTTGAAGAGCAAAGTGAGAAGCGTGAGCCCCAGAATCCGCTGTGTGTGACAGAGCGAGGGCTGTTGCGTTTGAGTAGGGCTGGAACAAGTGCTGATGACTCATGGCCTTTAAGCAGAAAGGTGCAGGTGACTTCTCTGTTTTTCTACAGCACGTGTGGCTTGGCTGAAGAACTGGAACAGGAGAAGAAGAACTCTCAGCCCAAATCTGCCTGTGGAAATGTAAGTAGTGATTTTTGTCTCAATGCTGTGGTTTGTGGTACATGATCTCAGTGTAAGAATTGTGTTCTCTAGTGACTGCTGACTGAGCTGGCTCACTATTTCCACACACTACCTGTGCAGCTTCTGCAGAGCTTCCGCCTGTTGTCCTGTTCCCATGTGCTCTGTAACAGCATGTGCTGTCTGTTTCAGCACAAGTGCTGCCCCTGGAGGAGTCATAACAGTGAGCCTGTCACTCCCTACTCACAGGCTAACCAGGGATCTGCTCAAGGAGGATCTCTCCATAGGAGCCCACAGGGCCCTCATGATGGTCAGGGGGCTGCCCCGGCCTGGGCACACGAGGTGGAGTGGAGACTCACTTCCATGAGAGCCCAGTGCCCAGCACAGCTCCGCTAACCAGATGTGTTGAGAAGGGGGTGGAAAGGAAATGGTCTCTATGCGAATCAATGCTGAGCAACATGTCATCTCTTGAGCTGGAAAAACTGTATCACAGGGGAAGAGCCCTGAAAGTGGCCCCTGATTACAGACAGTGTTTTACTTTCTCTTGCCAGTGCTACCTGGGGGATGCATTCCGCTGTGCCAGCTGCCCTTACCTGGGGATGCCTGCCTTCAAGCCTGGGGAGAAGATTGTGCTGAAGGAGAACCAGCTGCATGATGCCTAACAAAGATATCTTTGGATGTCCTGCAAAGGACTCTGCTGCCTTTCCATCACTCTGAGGTTCTACCTGCAGTCTTCCTCATCCTCTCAAACTCATGCTCTCTGACCAATACTCAGTGTGGGGAGTGACACTGCAGGCACTGACACTGCTGTGAACTCATCACTTGTAATTAGCCTTGGGCTGCCAGATAATCTTCAGTGACAAGTCACATACTAGACTTGATGTTACACTTTGTTTTAGCTGATTTGATCCTGGACGCTGGCCGTCACAGTGTGTCCCGCCAGCAGAGGGAAGTAGAATCAAGTGTCAGGTTGTCCTTGTATGCCTTTGGCAGGACCTGTATTTCTCCATGCACATGTAGTACAGCTCTAATTTGCCCTGATTTTCCCTGGTGTTGCAGCAGTTCTGGCTCAGCTCCTGGGGTTACACTGGGCTTTGGCTTCCTTTGAAATTTGAACTTGCAGCCCCTTACCTCATGAAGGTGGTTCAGCAGCTCCTGTTGCAAGTCAGGAGCAGGGAGTATACTTAGCAGTATGTACTCTCAGCAGCCTGTGTGATCTTCTTGGTAAAGTCTGGCAGGCATGATGAATTTCCAAGTCTTTTGGGAATTGAGCCCTTGTCCTCACCTGTTTACAACAAAATGACAAAGATTCAGTCCCACTTAGAAAACTCCTGCCCTTTAGGCAGGGAGCTAATGAAACAAGATCTGTCTTGTCCTCCCACAGCTTTCAGTCCAAAGCAAACTGATAACACAAGGGCAATCTGAGACTGTCACCTCTCTTGGTGGTTACCAAGTGAGTCACCTGCAGTGTCCAATACAAAAGAACATAGCAATAACTTAATTTTTAGATGATCTGTGGTTGCCATCTGCTCCCTCTCCATGAGGTACTATTTATTTGTGTAATTCCTGCTAATGACGTGTCCTGCAGGTGTGGGTTGAGGGAACTGTTCCAGTTTTGTGTGGGGCTTGCTTCTCATCTGGGGAGGGAGAGGGGGGAAACCCCCATCTAGTGTCTGAGGATTGCTTTGTTTGGAGCTCTTGCTCTACAGGATGTGACTGCTTGTTGTGTGCTACCTGAGTTACTAAGTCACAGAGGGGGCTGGGATGAAAGGCTGTTCTGTTCTTGAAATAAAAGTGACCAATAGTTAAGCCCTTGTTTTAAGGCTGGTATTAGTGGCATTCTGTATGTCTCTCCATCTCAACCCCTCAGTGATTTCCGGAACTGTTCAAATATTGAGTTGCATCTTGGAGTTCTCCATAAATTGCTCCTCTGAAAACTTGACTTGAACACATGATATGCACTGGAAAGAACAGATGTTAAGGAAAATTGTTAAAACTTTCCTTTCTGACCATTCAGATGGTACTCTGGGGGTCATGCTTGCACCACTCCAGACTGTCACTGCTGGGGCCAAAGCCCTTCATGCCAGAGCCTGGCTTTCCCAGAGCCCTTCCTCACTCGCCATCCCAGTCCCTGCCTCTGTCATCATTGAGAACTCCCAGGAAGTCTTGTGATAAAACAAACTTACTGCTCCTATCTTGTGATGTAAGGAAATGGGCAAAAGCCTCAGCTCACTTACAGCCTTTGGGGATTTTATTGCCTTTTCTCGGTCCCACTGTCAGCTGAAGATCAGATCCTGTGTCTTCACATGCAAGGTCCCTGATAAGGGCAGCCCTTAACCTGAACTAGGCTTTCCTTTCAGAAGTAAATAAGATAAGAGAGGCAGGAGGCAGGCACAGAAGCTTTTGTTTTACACTGATTGACTTAACTGGAATTCCCATAAGCTGGAAGCACTTTCAGCTACTGCTGAGTTCAGTCAGTGATGGTTAAGGCTGTATAATCTTGTTCTCTTTAAATAACTTTACTCAATCTTGCTGTGCCAGGGGCCCTGGAAGGGTGACAGTGTGGCAGTGGAGCATCTGCTGGGTGGGAGTATGATCCTGTCAGGCTGTTTTCAAGGAGTATTTACCCTTTTAGCCCCCTTCCCTAGGGGGTCTCCGCAGATACTGTAAACCCATCCTGCAGCAGAGTTTAATTTGCACCTTCAGCCATTTGCAGTGAAGCTTCTCTGATTTTTCTCCCAGTAGCTGACCTGCTCCCTATTCCTCTGAATTCCATGCTCCAGGCAGCCAAAGCCACCCCCTTTCCAAGTGACCTGGGTTGGACACAGTGCCAGGTATGTCCCATGGGGAATGCAGGACTGGCCTCACATCTCAAAGGCAGCTGCTGAGAGCAGAAAGGACTGACAGCCCCCTGTTCTGTGACACCAAGTGAGCTGTGTGGTTTTACTTTTTGGGGAGGATTTCATCATCCATCCTCCTCTGTACATCCCCTCTATACCCCTGCTTCAGGGAGTGGTTTATGGCACTACACACAAGTAGAGCATGCAAGGGCTGGGAACTCGAGCATCTGCTTGTCCACTTCGTGGTGGTTGTATGTCACATCTCTCTTCCCTCATTGGTTCTTTGGCAGCCTCATCCTCCCTGTTGTTCGTCCTCCAAGCCAGACGTCTGTGCCTTCATCAGCCTGAGCCATTTTCCTCCCCCAATGTCTTCCTCTTCTGACTATTCTGGTCTTTTCTCTCTCCTTGGTGCATTTCCTTTCAGCTCTCTCTGTTATTCTTTCCCTAATTCTCTTCTCTTTTCTTCTAGCCTCTCTCCTGCTTTTTACACTGTCCAAGTGTACTGCAGTCTTCCTCACCCATCTCCATAATTTCCAATTCCTCCTCTTCTGCTCCTTGGCTTGTTTTATCATTTCCCCCTTTGCTTTATCTGGGTTTTCACACTGTGACCTAAGCCACATCCCTGTTCTTTCCCTCATAGATTCCTGCTGTTTTCCAGCAGGCAGGCAGCATGGTGGAGTTCAAGCTTCTGCCCTGACTTTTATTTCTCTGGTTGACTCAGGCTTCCTCTGCAGTGAGCAGAGCTTGTAGGGCAGCGGGGACACACACTGTGCTCCTGGCTCAGAGACCCATTGTGGATGTTTCACTCACCTGCCTTGGGCACACACGGGCAAGAGGGCCCTCTGTCCATACAGACGTGTTTGTTACTTATCTTCACATGCTTAGCTTCTTGTGATAGTATCTTTTTGAGAAGTGCAATTTGGAGGCTCAGCTCTGGCAATAGCTGCTTCACCTTTTTAAAAACAGGCAATGGACAAAGCTGTCCCCACCCTTCCTGCTTCCACTTAAGAAGTTGCCTCAGCTAGGTCCTCAAGCAACCCTGGCTGCATTTCCCCACCTCTTGCTCAGTCATGTAACTTTTCCAAGGCTATTTCATGGCTGCTCGCTTGGTTCCTTGTTAAAAACACTATCCCAAACCTGACCCCGTGCTAACCTTGATCATAAAGGTAGATGCAAATGCAGCACTATGAATGTCTCCACTTTCTTCACTTCATCATGTAATAACTCTTTCCTGGTGAAGCAATGGGCCACACTTTTCATTTTTCTTCCTCTTTAAGGTAGTTAAACAAACGTGGAGCCTTTCATAGCCCAGTGACCGTGGCTGCTTGTGACAGGTCACTATCTGGATAGTCTTGTTAAAACAACCCCAGCTCCATCAACTGTTCCTCATCAGATTTGTGGTCTAGACCCTTTCCCAGCTCTGTTGCCCTTCTCTGGACACACTCCAGCACTTTTCTTGTCATGAGGGGCCAAAACTGAACACAGGATTTGAGGTGCCTCACCGGCGTCAAGCACAGCGGGGTGGGCACTGCCCTGGTCCTGCTGGCTGTGCTATTGCTGATACAAGTCAGGATGCTGCTGGCCACCTGGGCATACTGCTGGCTCATGTTCAGCCAGCTGTCAAACACAAGGTGGACAGCAGACCCCCCACTCTGATCCTTGTTGAAATTCTGCCCCAGACCAGCCTTCCTGGCTTCCCCAGTGCCCCATCAGCAGGGTTCAGGATGGCTGCCTGCACGTCCCACCCAAGAGCAAGTGACAGGACTCCTTGCCATGAGGATATGGTAGGAGCTGAATGGTGTCTGCTCTAAGCCAAATCCCCTGGAGCTCCAGGACAATAGCGTGGAAGCAATCCCCAAGGAACAACAGACAGTGAAGTGTTCTGGAGATTCTCCATCTTGCTTCCTTTCTGCAGGCAGAAGGAGATCTTTTAATTTTTAATTTTCCAAAGTACAGGAAAGCTCTACATGCATGAGGACACCCAGCCACTCCCAGTGCAAAGCAGGTGCATGTGGATCATGGCAGTAGCACCCACAATGTGCCTCTATGAAGCAATCAATGCTTTTCCATCCTTGTCCCTTGTGTTGGTTAACCCACATCACAGCAACTGCCTTGTCCAGAGAAAATCCAGAAAATTGCCCCAGAACATGGCCACCCTACCCATCATGTCCAATACCAAGGGGGCAAGTTCTTCAGGACACACAGTGCACAGTGACATTCCAGAAACTTGGAGTAAGTAGTCAGAGGAGCCTGTCAGTGACCAGAGACAGTGAAAAGAGTTGCTGAGGCTTGGTGGTGCTTGGAGATGCAGAAGGCAAGGGGAAAACTGGCTCAAGAGTCCTGTCCTCACTGTGAGACACGGCTTCTTTCAGGGGAACATACAGCACAGTGGTGGAGCCATTTGGGGGTAAATAGGTGGCTTTGGTCACCAAAATTGCACTTCTGAATGAGCTAACACCTAGTTTTTGGGGAGAACAACCCCAACAGATGTACAAGCTGCTCACCCTCCCTTCTCCTTCATTTGCCCTCTTCACTGGTGGAGACATCCACCTCTGTGCTGGCTGCACAGGCATCCCCATCACACTGCTTCTGTTGCAGTGGCTTGATCTCTGTGTAAATGATCTTGGAGGAGGCAGGTTTTGTCCCCTTCTCTTCAAACTTCAGGTTGGCATAGGTCAGGTCCTCAGTCCCTGTCACCGATGCTGCCTGCAGAGACAGAACAATGTCAGGCTTTCCCTTCTGGGTCTCCCCTGCTAATATTTTTCCCACTGGCACAACTATTTGCACTGCCCAAGCATTATCCAGCTTGCTCAGAAGTGCCACCTACTCAGACACTCATAAGCCCCTATTTAATAGGAATTAATAAGTGTTTAGGACCATGTTTTAGAAAGCAAAGCTGCTTTTACTCTGAAATTCTTTAAGTGGGTATTCAACAGCCAGCACTTTTTTTGACAGGAGGAAGCAATATGTGCAAAGCCCCCCCCAGCTTACCATGCTGAGCTGATTCCCCTCTTCCAAATCACTGCTTGTGAGCTTTCCTGAAAAAGGAAGCATATTTTAAATAGTTAAAATTATAATGATCAATATTTTAAATTAAGAAAATAAGGAGAAAATGAAGCAAACATCTGAATCCTACTTTTGTTGTGACAGAGGATGAGGTTGTCTAAGCTGTCTGCCTCAGAAGACAGCCAAGGGGCAGGAGGGGTTGTGAAGGGCTTAAAAACCCTTGGAGGGGCTGGAGAACAGCTCTGAGGTGGATACTTTTGGAAATGAGGTGATGCAAGACCTGTTCCACTCACACCACAGACTGTGCCATAACTGGGCTTCCACCAGCAACTGGACAGAAGAATGGGAGGGGGTGACCGTTCTCTCCACCCCAGGACAGCTTGTCCACAAGGACAGACTTGTGAAGAGAACACTGAGTGAGCAGGAGCAGTAGGATGTCAAATATGAACATCTCCCAAGCCTGGGTTTGTTCAGACCAGCAGGTGAGGAGTAAATGCCAACCAGCCTTACCTGTTCTGTTCCTTCTGCACTGCCACAGCAGGAAGCAAAGTATTGGTGTGTAAATGAGCGTCCCCACCGCCAAGCCAAACAAGATGCACAGGAGGTTGAGTCCTGCACACACAACATCACAGAGGCACTCGTGAGCCACCATCCCACCATGCAGGGACACACACACTGCCAGTGCCATCTTCATGGGGGTGGGGGATGGTTCTTTTCCAAACCTGGGCTTCCACACCCTGAACTACCCCCAGTTCCCCCAGCCCTGGGGTGCTGACAAAATCCTGCAGGTAATGGTCTCAAAATCTCAGACAGGGTGGTTGGGGCATCAGAGCCCCTTCCCAGGGTCACAGCCTCTGATCCACTCGTGCCTACCCGGGTTTGGCAGTGGCCCCTACACCTTACTGCTCCTCCTTTTTCCCTGAAAACTCCTTCAGCCCCCAACTCTTGCAGTCCTGGGGCTGTGGGGACGCACCTGTCCAGATCTTCTTCTCTGTGACACTGGTCTCAAGTCCTGCAGGGCAACATCCTGAAAGACAGAAAACATGAGTGAGAGACTGTCCAGAGGCAGAGAACACCCTGCTCTGCTTTGGGGCAGGAACCTGGACTCTATAGCCCTGAATGTGCTGCTCGTGCCACCACAGCTCCAGCCACCTCAGCATTCAGCTGATGTGCTGCAGCTGGAGGATATGGCAAGTCCTATTTCAAGGAACCAATGGCCCAGCAGCTCCACAGTGAGATGCATCTGCCAGAAGGGCCGTGCTGGGTTGGCCCCTCCAGTTCCTCAGACGCTTTCCATAGAAATGGTGGGTGGGGAAACAGGGGAGCATTGGACATAGAATCCTTCTCTGCCCGCTCATCACCGCTGTGAAAACAGACACACTGCCACTTACCAAGATCTGTCTCTTGTGTGTTGTTTCCAGTGTCTGTTGAGTTTATTGTTGTGATTAAGACCTTAAATTCACAGATCCCCACATGGGCTGCACTCGTGCAGAGCCTGATGAGATTTGTACAGTTTTTTTTCAGAGCCATAGTGTTGGTTTGACCCCACACCACTTCAGATTTGTACCACTCCACATCCACCATGACATTCTCCGACAAAATCTCGAACTGACACTTCACAGGGATGGCTGACTCTTTTGTCTGGTTGGCTGTCCCTGGAGGAAACAAAACCAAAAGTGGTAACTGAAATACAAGTCAATATGATCTTGACAAGGTCATATTCCACCTGCACATACTGGTCATGAAAGACACAGTGAAGTGATTGCTCTTTCCTCCAGCAGCTGATGCTCTTTTCCATATCTGGCTGCTAACCATTCCTCAACACTGAACATTGAAATGTTGCACACTGATTAGTGCCACTGGATGCTGTGCAGCACACAAGCTTTTCTGTGTCTCAGGAAGGACTGAAAATGGAAGACACTTCCTCCTCCTGACCTAGGCAGAGGAGTCTTATGGCACCCAAGCAGGAAGTGTCACAAGCATGGGCTCCACCATTTCATGGAGCATGAGGTGAGACTGGAAGTTGGCTATAGGGAATGGTTAGTCCCAGAGAAGCTAAAAAAATGTAGTAGACAAGTACCTGCAGCCTCTCTGACTTGATCCCATTCCCTAATGCTCACTCTGGAGTACTTCAGAATCACATCTGAAACTGAGCTGAAGTCACGTCACATCTTCTCAGCCTCTCACCTCTCCTTTTTCAGTCCTTTCTCTCTGTTTCTGTGGGTCTTGGTGAACTTTTGTCCCTTATCACCCTTGCTCTGTTCAGAACATCTGTTCCTGGATGTGTTGTGTTCTCCATCCTGCATGTGCTCTGTTCACGTTGGCAAAGATGAGCTTAGCAGAATCATTTTTCATCTCCACACCACCTTTTGATTTTTTCCACCGTTTCAGGTGACATTACACCATTTCACCTGCCCAGCAGTGCTCCTCAAGCCTGCCTGAAGCAGACTTTGCAAGACAAGATCTAACTCTACTCACACATTGACTGAGGCGGAGATCTGTTGAGCAAGTCAAGCCAGAGGACAGCAGAGGGTTGGGTTTGTTTTAAGGAATATGCAAATCCCCCATGTGAAGCTGACCCCCTCCACTGTCATTAGGTTTATAAGCATTTCTGTTTCCTTGCCCCTTGACAGTTTTCTCTCCCTGCTGCTGAAGGCAATGCTCGTTCAAAGCCTAGAACCTGATACTGGGTCCCTGTGGGCAGAGCTCACAGTCTGTGCACACAGAGTTGCAGGGGAGACCACTGTGCAAGGCACATGGCAAGGTGCTGGTGCAGAAGAGGAGGCTAAAAAGAGAGAAAAAAGCAGCAGCAGCCAAATCCAAAACCTCTTGCAGGCATATACAAAGAAAGAAGAGTTCAGAGCAGAGAGAAGACCACAGAGGGACTCACCACCTGACAGCCAGGTCAAGAGCAGCAGAGACAGAAAGCCAGTGGCCAGCTGGAGCTCCATGATTCCCAACAGCCTCGTGGTGATGATGCTGGGCACCTGGTTGGATCAACCAAGGGGTTCCCTCTTTCCCTGCAGCAGCAGGGTAACTGATGAGCAGAGATGAGCTGAAGCCCTGTCGGAACTCCCCTCCTCCTCACTCAGCAGGCACTTCCCTCTGTGCTCACAGGCTTCCTCTCTCTTCCTCTTCTCTTGCTCCAGCCCAGTTCTTATCTCCTCTCTCTTTGTTGCATCCTGACCACATACTCTCAGCCCTGAGACCCCTGTAATGCATGCAGGAACTGCTGATGGCCATTTCCCAGTGCTCCAGGGTCCAGCCCAGCAGCCCCCCCTTGCCTGCATGTGCAGGCAAGGGGGGAAAGGGCTCCCCCAGTGTCCTACAGCACCACCTCCCCACACTACCCAAGTCCATTTTATTTTACACCAGGGAAGGGACCCCTTGGAGGAGGCGGTGCTGCTCTCATGGCAGGGGCTGGGGTGATGTCCACACCCACCTGGTGTCCTTGCTGAGCTCAGCTGGGGACCCACACACCCTGCCAGCCCCCAGGCACCCAGGTTCAACACGGGGATGGACTTGGTCAGAATCTTCTGGTTGTGGGATCTACAAGCTCCAGCCAAGCAGCCCTGTCCCCTGCCCTGGCTGTGAGTACCCATATCCCAGCTCCTGCCCTGCAGAGATGGGGTGCTGCAGCCCCCTATATCGCCCTGCCACCTCTGGTGCGAGGGACACCAGGACAGGAATGCCCACCAGGCCAGACAGCTTGTGTCACCCCTGCTTCCAACGGCACATGGGCAGCACAGTCAACAGGGGCAGGCCCCTCTGTGTCCCCAGTCTCTGTGGGGACAATCTCTGCTGCTCCTCACTGCATGCCACCACTCTTCCTCTTTTGTACTCAGACCAAAACATGCTCATGCCTGCCATTTCCTCCCTGTTAGTTTCCTGTCAGCATTCACAGTAACCACCGCCTACACCATGTGGGGCACACACAGTCCAGCCACAGGCATCTCCTGGGGGAGAGGATGTTCACTGGAGCTCTTTTCCACCACCCAGTGGAACGTCCTGGCTGCAGCACAGCTGAGATCTCATCTGGGAACCAACCCACCTGAGGAAACAGCAACAATAATAGGATATTTACTGATGAGAGGGTCAGAAAACTAAATTCTTGCGGTACATGATCCAGAAGAATGACAAGCAAGATGCTCTGTGTCTCTCTTGCTCTCTTCTCTGGACTACTTCATCTCTTGCCATGTTCTTTCTGATGTTCAGTTCCCCTCTACACTCAAGGCTTCCCCTCCTCTCACCTCATGACTGGACAACGACATGTATTTGTTGATTCCTTTCCTTTCACTTCTAATTCTCATGTTTGCTGGCACTGATGAAGCCAATTGGCCACGAGGGGAATTCTTTTACATATCTCAGAGATGTTGGCTCCGTGGATCCCGGAGCAGGTAATCCTGTGGTCATCTTCTAAACTCTCTGATGCAGAGGATGGACAGGAACCATTCTACTCCAGGTGTAATGCACATAGGTACAAGTTTGGCCTTTAGCAAGTGGGACTCTTCTCTCAGTTTGGATCTTTCTCTACATTCCAATCAGTAGGGTGGGGAAATGGGCAGGTCACTAGCAGAGCTCATTAAACCAAGTCATTGACAACAAAACCCACGAGCCTTTTCCATGCACAACCTCCTCCCTGGTGGATCTGCAGGCACCTCCCCAGGAATGGGGCTCAGCAAGGCCTTCTCCAGCAGGCAGTGCGTTCCCAGTCTTCCCAACTGCAGTGCCTGCACAACTGAAGGTTCATGTCTTGCCTTCTCCTCCCCTACAAGAGCCCCTTCCAGCTCCACAGCAACACTCCAGGAAGCTGCCAAGGAGGAAGGGGAGCAGGAAAGGACAATGATGTTAATAACATGGGATGCCCCATATCAGTAGACACACCAGGCACTACACAATGTCTGAAGCAAGAGGGAGCCTGTAGAGTTCCTCAGCAGCAGTTCCTCCCCACTTCCTCGAAGTGAACCAGGGAAGTACAGGAGGTGCTAAGGAGCACCCTCCTGATGACCTGACAGGGAGCCTTCCTCTCCCAACTGCTGGGAGCTGGCGAGGAGCCTCCTGTGCGATGCTGGGAGACGTGGAGAAGGGCTGTCCTCAGAGGGGGCAGGGTGGCTGCAGGGGAACTCCGGGGAATGCCACAGCCCAACCTCTCCAGGCGGCCGGCAGGAGACTGACATATCTAAGGGCCCGGAGCCCTCACGGAGGAGCCATCATCTGAGAACGAGAGCCCCAGGTGCCGGTGGGCACCGAGTGGCTGCAGTCACTGACTGGGTCCCAGTCTCCTTGAGGCAGAGAATCCTCAGAGAGCGGGTGGGGGCCACCCCCGGGGCCCCGGTACGAGGACAGACCCTCAGCCTCGGCCGGCTGCGGAACCCACAGCCCTTCACCTCAGCGCTCACCACGGCGATGACAACATTCCGAGCTGGCCTCCTGTTGGCTGCCGGCGCTGTCCGTCACGCGAGGTCCCGCCTCTCTCCCGCTTCTCTGCCACGGGATTGGTCATCCCCTCGCGCGGCGGGTGAAGCCACCGTGGGCGCCGCCATGTTGGGAGCCGTTGCCCGGCCGAGGTGCAGGGCGGTGCTGGGCTGCGGCGCATGCGCGGGCCGGGCAGGGGCGCCGCCCCGGGANGAGCTGCAATGGGCCAATGCTCTGAGTGGACAAACTGCGGGTGGGCCGGTGGGGTGGGGTGAGGTGGGGCCTCATCTGTTCAGCCCTGTGAGGGGCNGAGGCGAGGCGAGGCGAGGCGAGGCGAGGGGCGAGGCGAGGGGCGAGGCGAGGGGCGAGGCGAGGGGCGAGGCGAGGCGAGGCGAGGCGAGGCGAGGCGAGGCCTGTCCCACAGGTGAGGAGGGGCCAGGTGAGCCCAGCCCCGTGAGGAGCAGCTGCCCCGGCCCCGCAGCCCCGGCCAGCGCAGAGCCCCATTCCTGGGGAGATACTTGCAGATCCACCGGGGAGGAGGTGGTGCATGGAAAGGGCCCTGCCATCAGCCTCGTGTGGTTTCCAGGGCATTCCTGCTGCCGCAGGCTCCGGCGTGGTCCCCTCTGCCACCTTTGAGCTGGGGGGGGGCCCTGTGGGATGCTTCGCTGCTGTAGCTGCGGACAGGAGGGACAGCGCTGTACCGGGCAGGGCTGGAGGTGCAGGGGGAGCTGCTCCAGGCTGTGGGCTCTCCTGCGTTATCCCACAGCCTGCTGGCACTGCGTTAGAAGCACGTTTAGTAAAGAAGGCACGTCGGTCTCTGAACAGCAGCCCATGAGCCATTTCATGCAGAGCCTCAGGTATATATTTGTGTCAGAGGGCTGGATGAACAGTTTGATAGGAAAAAGTAACTTCATGCCATGGAGGTGGCATCGAGCTTCTTAGAGTGGTCTGGGGAAGTTCTCCCAGCTTTATTCCTGCAGAGACCTCACTGGATTACAGAGGGATGTCCTCAGTTTATACCAGCATTTCTGTCACCTTTGCTAGCCTGTGTGCAGAGCTGACAGTCCTGAGGGAGCACCTGTGCTCACAGGAGGTCTCTGCAGTGCAGTCAGGTCACAGGGGTAAGAGCCCTGCTGCAGAGTGAAAATCTGAGTAGTTCCTTTGTAAATTTTGTCAGAGATTCTCCTTCATCCTTAAGATCTGCAAGGATGTCACAACCAGTAACAACTATACTACTCGTACAGCTGTTGTTACAGTCTTTGCTTTCTTTGCAAGTGACCCACTGGACAAAAACAGTGCCCCTGATGCTGGTGTGCTCTTCCATCATGTGCCTTGCCTTCTTTGGGACCAAAGTGGAACTTTTTAGGATAAGTTGGAGAAGTGTGAATTGTTTCCTTCTCCTGCAGAGAGTGTTATCCTGACCAACATCTTTCTGGACACCAGGTGTTGTTCTTTCACTGCCTTTGGCCACCTGCAATGCTCCACAACAGTTTCTGGGTGCTATAATCCTTGACTACACTATTTAGTTTTTGAGACTTCTGCCTTCAGAGTTCCCTGGCTGCTTCAGCATGGAGTTGAACTGGATCTTGTAGTAATCATCAGGTTTTTCATTGCATTGGGTCACATAAATGCTTATTTCTATGTGTACCAAGAGAGTCAAACAGCTCCTTTCTGTGGCTGTAGGATGGGGCTTCAAACTCTCCATGAAATTCAGCAACAATGGAAGCATTTTGTGGCCACTGAAAGGAGTGGTAGCGCTCTAAGTGCTTCTGTTGGAAAACTTAAGTTCAGAATGATGTTGCAGGATTATTTCGCTTCTGTTAAAGGATGATTTTCATTTCCTGACATGCAAGATACCTCTTTAAGTCTGTTTTTGCTTAGCCATAAAAGATTCTGCCTTTTGGGTTTTCTGGGAGAGAGTTCTCAGAGACGTGTTCATTCCAGCGGTTGATCATCAGAGAGATTAATGCACAAGGATTTTAATTTCTGAAAGCTTGGCTTATAGAAGGCTTTTCATTATTATTGTAAGTAATTTGCTGAGTCTTGTTTGAAGGTTTGAGGCTTGCTGGATTCTAGACTGAGTATGAAGAAACTGTACCTAATTCTAAACTGCTATTGGTTGAAGTTTCAGGAGTTTCATTCTCACACAGGAAAAAATAACAGTTAAAATGAGTGTTACAGAAATTAGCTTATCTGAGTAGAAGGACTCTTCTGCTGCACAGGCTGCACTGTACTCTTGGAGCACTTTCAAAGACATCAACCTTTTCTAAACTGTTGTCATGTTGTGTAAGTGTGACAGTGTTGAGCACATCCATGTGATGTGGTGTGAGCAGGCACACACTTGCCTGGTCTCTGTTCCACCTTGCTTTTTGTTTCTTAAAAAAGAAGATGATGCTCTTTCTAGTGTAAGCATTTTTAGTTCTTTCAGCCCATAGACTGCCAAATATAGATGTGTGTGGACTTCAGCAGTTATACTTGCTGTCTATCCAGTTGTCAGATTTTATTTTCATTTGTGTAATTTATATAAAACAAGCCTGGCTACAAGCCATCCTTCTTGTCAGTATTCCAGGATCCCACCCCTTTATGTAGAATTGTAAATATTTTCATGATCCTTTTGATCTTGGTTAGTACCTTATTTGAGTATTGTGCTAAATGTCATATAAAAAGGAATTTATTCCAATGAACTTTGTTCATCTTTATAAAGAATGACAAAGGCAGTATCGCTGTAAACACTGCATCTCACAGAATAAGGAAAAACATACTGAATTAATTAAGCTAATATTTCATAAGCCATTTTATACACATTTGTGCATTTTGCAAAATAAATATCCTCAAGTGCTGCTGTTTTTGTTTCCGAGTTTAGTGTCAAAATACCTAGAAATTCAGCTGCAGTTGCATATGTATATAACACATGCTGGGCAGAGTAGGCACATCCCAGACTAACAAGATGCTGATTGCAGACAAAGCACTTGCACTGTGAGTGGCTTGACTTGTGTGCTGGGCATACTGAGTGCTGTGTCAGGATTTGCTTTCATGTGCTGTAACTTAATGAGGGTATCTTAGAATCGGAAGGTGAGTAACCCTCTCTGAAACAGATTGTGATTCTTGTTGCTAATGGGGATCTTTTCCAAATGTGTTGATCTGGTGCTGGTACCAGTTCTCTTTTTAAATATAGTCTTTTCTAAAGAAAACCAAATTTGTCATGTTTTTCCATCTAAAAAAAAAAAATTCAAGAAAGGTCAAGAGTGGGTGTAGTAGATGAGAATTCAGAAAGACACAGAATAAAAGCTGGATTGTAGGTTTCTTTGGCATCACAGATCAAGGAGACTTCTGACATCTCTCCTTGAAGTTGGTGCTATAAAGGCAGTTTGGCCACTTGTGGTCAGCAGCTGTGCTAAGACAGACAGGCAAGTAGGAATCGAAGGAATTCATTTACCAGGAAATACTTAAAAGAACAAAAGACGTGTGAGTTACCCAAATGTTTGTGTGTAAGGAATGTAATAATTCTGTGCAAACCCTGGATTCCTAGAGATTAAATAGCATAGGCAGAAGGAGTTATATTTAATGGTCCCAAGTTAAGTAAAGCTTTTAACTACCCACAATGGACACAAAGGAGCGCCCTTTTCCTTTCTGGAAAGCAGTTTGTTGTGTATATAAACACTGACAGTCTCTCTTCTTATAGCATTCTCCTCCCCAAGCAAAACAAGCTCAGTGAATCCAGGATTTCCCCACAGGACATATTTTATAGATGTTCTCTGGAGCAACTTAACAATTTGCCATAAAATTGTTAGGGCCGAGGAGTTGTTTTTAGTTTGTGTATTTAATTTGGAAGAAAGATTTATGTGCCCCAAAGCATGCCTATTATTTCCAGCTATCTCAATTGGTCTAATAAAAGATATTACCTCATCTCACAAACCTTTATCTTATTTAGGGACTGACTTTATCACAACTACAGCAGAACTGCTTTTACTGCTGCTGTGTTAGACTGAGTCCTGTTCCTTTGGTGCTTCCTGTCGCTCCCGGTTTGTGGCTCACTGTCTCTGTTTTATGCCGTGTGCTCATGTGTGTTTCTGTCTGTATGTGCTGAGTTTTGAAGCTGAGGAGATGCTCACGACTCTGTTAGGCTGCATTCTTACTACTTCTCTGGAATAGGATTCTTAGACTTAATACTGTTATCACTATGGACTGCAGGTTTTTGGGTTTTTATTAGGATGTTTGAGAATGTTGAATGCCATACAAAGGACAGAAGGTGGCGTTCAGGCTAGATGTGTTTGATCCCAAAATGTGCCTTTTGTTGATGGTGACTTCAAACTTTCCATGTTTTAGGAACTGTGGATGAACAGCAAGCTGAGGAGCCGAACATCTTCTCAAAGGCCTATGTGTAGACCCTTATACTTGAATGAATGAAGGATGAAAATGCTCCCTGGAGTGGGTGTGTTTGGAACTGGCAGCGCTGCCCGGGTCCTGGTGCCCTTGCTAAGGGCAGAAGGCTTTTCCATTGAAGCGCTTTGGGGGAAGACTGAAGAGGAAGCCAAACAACTGGCTGAGGAAATGAACATCTCCTTCTACACAAGTCGGACTGACGATGTCTTGCTGCACCAGGACGTGGATTTGGTTTGCATCAACATCCCCCCACCGCTAACTCGGCAAATTGCTGTGAAGGCTTTAGGTACCTCTTTATCTTTGGAGTCGGACCAAAAATGCATAGCTCGTTGGTAGATTGAAATTTGAAGCTGTTACCCCAGCACAATTCTGGTTGCAACAAAGGGCAAATGCAGTGCTAAAAGTTTTGTGTGGAATTGGTAGCACTGTCTGAGGGAAAGGTTACGTAGGTTTTTTGTAAAAAAAATGTTAATAATCGCTTATAGCTCTGCTTGAGCCAATTGGGCTGAAATAGCTCGTGTCTTTGTCAGGCTGACCTTATGGTAGAGAGTTTTTAATAAAAATTAGCTGTATCAGAGGTGATAATGAGAGGGTAAAATGTTTTTAAGCTCATTAAAAGAAACAAAGCAACCAAAAAAAAATCCCAAACCAAAACAACTTAAGTTGTTCAGCTGATTTCAAATTTTCCTGTGTTCTTCACTAGAAGACCAAGAATTGTCTGGGATGGGAGAGTTGTTAAATTCTAATTTCTCTTAGCCACACAAATAAAACCAAACTTGGAAGTTGAAAGCCTTTGAAGAAATGTTTGCAGGCTCATGATAGAATCCTGTGATTTAAGATCTAAGAGACTTACTGTTTCTAGCTGTGACCCTGGCCACCCCCTCGAGCTTTCTTGGAAAATCCATGTCCACAGCAGATTGGTGTGGTCCCAGGTGGAGGAATCCTTCCACCTGATGCAGGAGGGCAGATGTTGGGCACAGCAGGAGGAATCCAGCAAGAAGGGCTGGGTGAAGGTGTCTGGGAGAGAAGGGATGACGTCCCAGACTGGTTGGGCAGGGAGGTGGGAACCAACTGCCTGGGCATCCTGACATTGCTTAATTCTCCAGTGTGACTTTGTAGTGTTAATGTCCTCTCCTTTAGTACAGCGTGGGTGTCAGTTTGCATGTAATTCTGTAAATAACAAGGGTGATATTTTTACTGTGTTTACAAGAGATCCACATGGGTTAATTTTAGGATGGATAGTCTCTCAGACCATGTGAGCCAGGGTGGTTTGTTGTTCTTAAACTCTTTGCTCTACAGTAATTTGTTTTGGAAGTAAACAACTCCCTGCACAAACATTTGCAATGCCATTTAGATATGGAGAGAGAGATTTCGGGCTATTTTCCCCCCTTCTTTCAGTTTTTATTGATTTGGTTAGATTTGTTTGTTTACCTCGTTAAAGTACTGTCCTTTGAATTTAAGATATTCTGATTTTTGACTATTTGAACTGCAAGTTAGAATGTATCTTTAAATATGCTATAAGTTCTTTTAAGCATTTTTTAGGTAATAGTGTTTCACAAGGTCTTGTTGCTCTTGATGATCAAGTGAGCGAAAAGGAGAGGATTGAATCTTCTCTGGTTAATTATTAACTTAAATTATCAACTTCTTTGAAGGCTGGGAACCTGTAAGATGGCATTATCCAGAGGAGGCAAGGGAGGTAAAGCTGGTGCAGCAGTGCAGAGGTAGCATGTGTGCTTGACTATAGGTTCAGGAAGTGGAAGGCTGAAAAAGCTGGGGAAGTGGATGGATGTAGCAGGAAAGGGTAACTATGTCTTCACTTCATCTATCCTAAAATGTTCTGATCTGCAAACTAATGCAGGCAGCTCAGACCTTGTCTTTCAGCTTTCCAGGTTTATCATGGTGGTATTTGTAGAGATACTGCCAAGTAGGTTGTGACTTACTTCAAGCCAGTGTTGGGTGGTTTCCTGTAATTATGTGTTCTGAAGAAACACAGAACCAGGGTAGGGCCAAAGATGTCAAGTACCTTTTCCCCAGAATTTGAGATTGATACAGTGATGGTTATAGCTGGAGAATTATTGCTTCTGAATTGTGTATTACGGATCAGTGTTTACTAGCCAAGAGGAAAGCCTAGATGTGGCACAGTGATAATGGTCTTGTGCGTTGTGATTTGTTTTGTTTTGTTGAGGTTTGTTTGTTTTAAAATGCTGAAATTTGTATTACTTATTTCTGTATATTTTTATACTTTTTTAAATTTAAAATGTGCTTCCATTTTTGTACCTGGCAGAGGAGAAACACCCAGTTTTTCTAGGTGGTGCAGTTTGCTTGCAGAAGTTTCTTACTGACAGACATCCATGAACAGGCCTAGGTACAACTTTGGCATGACGGGGACAAAGCAGTGACACTGGTTTGAGGTCATGAACCAGACAGAACGGATCAAAGCCTGGAGGATAGTCATTCACAGTGAAATCACTGTAATCTTGTGACTTATCTCCACAACAGGCAAAGCAAGAAGCTATCCTAAAATTTGTGCTTCTTTTGATCTCAGAGATACTAAATTAATATCACAAAATGTCTGTGTTGTGGTTCATGTCCCACAGTTAAATGTACCTACCTTTGCATGAGGTGAGCACAGAGTGGAATTACTGGCTGGCATGGAGTGTAAAATATGCAGTATTTGTCCATGAGATGAAGTTCAGGCAGAACATCACAAATCCTCAGAGTAAAATTACTTCAGGACACTAAAGATAATGCTGCTGCATGTACTGAGCCCAGCTGACAAATGGGTGGGAGTAGATGATTTGTTTAGGAAATCCTGGCAATGGTGACCTTCTCTCTTTTTTCCCCCCTGCCTCTTACTGTAATAGCCAGTAGAATAGCCATAAACAGGAGAACTTGAGTGGAGCACTGGTCTGCAGAAGCTGATGTTCTCCCTGCAGATGGGGTTTGCTCTGAGGAGTGCACAGAGCAGGTCCTGTGTTGTCATCAGCACAGCCTGTGATGAGCTTCACCGCAGCCAGCGGAGCTGCTGCTGTCCTTGCTTGCTGCCTGTAGGTGAGGAAACAGTTGCACAGCTCCGATTCCATCCTTTCAGGACTGCAGCCCTTTCTGTGGGCTCAGACCCACCTGTGAGCTATTTTAACCTTCCTGCTTGGAATGAAGATTCCTTTACCAAACTGGGTTCAGTTGGTGATCTGACCTGGCTCATGGAGAGCTCCAAGGAGCACCAGAACCTTGTGATGGCTCTCATGTCTCCTGGCTGGTGAGGGCCTCAACAGAAAATTTTGCATCTGTGGTTTAAGAAGACAATGCAGGACAAAACTCAGGTTGTTCATTACCAAAACAATAGTAACAAGGTGAGGGATGTAAGTTGCTCTGCCTTGGAAAATAAAAGGCATGACCATTACATTAGCAAGGGACCTTGTAACCTTCTTCAGCTGGGCCCTTGTCCTTACTGCATGGGCATCTCTGTGAGCCTGGGGACAGCTGGAGGGATGTCCCCCTGATGGCAATTGCAGGATTATCCCAGAGCTGTTACAGTGTGCCCAGGTCTCTGTCCTGGCACTCTGGCTGCTCATGGCAGGTGGCATCACCAATTTTAGCTCCTCAAGTGGCTCAGCCAATTTTAGCTCCTCAAGTGGCACAATGAGCACAGCACTGAGTGAGGGTGAGGCTGGGCAGCAGAGCAAGGGCAGCCTGGCATGATGAATCAAGGCAGCACAGCAGGGAATCTCTCTAGGCTTGACCCTCTCTGCTCTCCATGCCCCACTACAGGGACCCTGGGCTGTGCAAGGGGAGAGTGGCACAGGCAGAGCACTGGCTGCAGAGCTGTATCCTTTGCTTTCTGCAAGCTTTGACAACTGTGGATCTGCTCAGGGTGCTCTGAGTTGCTTCCTCTGTTTTGCTTGTCTTTTTCTGTAACCTGGTTGGAGACAAGTACCATGTAAACGAGAAAGCAGATAAACCAGGAACTGAAGCAGCTCCGGATGCTTCTCCAGATGCTTCGACTATCCCTGCAAAATACTGAACAGTGTGTTGTGTCTCACCTCAGCAGCAGGACTGGGGACAGGGGAGTCTTGTTCCCTGAAATGGGGGGTTACCAGTGGGTAGCCAGTGTCCGCTGGGAGTTTGCCCTTCCCCTTTGTCCATTAAAGCTGCTGTTTACTGACCTTGATTTAGGGGTTTTCTGACTTGTTGTCTTCTCACTTTCTGACTGCATTTTGCTTGTGTCTCTTAGAAATAGAGGTTCTGAGTCTCCTGTAGCTGTCCCCTGGGTGAGCTGGGCACGGTGTGTCACGGGAGCCGCTGGCCCCTGGCCAGCTTGGACGGTTCCTGAAAGGCTGGCTGGGCGCAGCTGGGAGGTGGAGCATCGAGAGCAGGAGCTGCAGGGTGGGATCTGCATTCCCCTCCGTGTGAGACACTAATTTAAGTGCCTGTGCTGTTATCGTCTCATCTGGAGTCTATTAAAAGCTGTTCTGGGCAGGGACCACAGTCTGCTCCTGGGTAAGGAGGAGCTTTCAGAGAGGTACCCACCACTGTGTGTGGTGATTCCTACCGTTCTTGGGCAGAATATGTGGTGTGATGTGACTGACCTTCAAGTCTGACATCACCAGTAAATGCTTGAAGACTTTTAGGTATTTCCCTGATTGTTACATTGAAAAATGTCTAGATTAGTATTTTATCAGAACAGATATAAAATAGGAAAAAACCAGGAAGAGTAAGGCTCTGTCATGAGAAAGGGAATATCAGCAGAGCTCTGAATGTAGGCATTGGTTAAAGCTTGTGCTGTGATGCTCTTTTGTATTACTTTATTTCTGCTTTAAAGTTTAAAAGTTGAACTATTGACTGCCCCTATTGATTCAGGCTGAGCACAATGTAAAGTGCATCAGTAGCAATAAAGCTGCACTGGGTCAGCTTGAGAGTGCAGCTCTTGTCTGTGTAACTCAGTCACTTTTTGTCTGATTGTCTGAGTAGGCTCTATGTGCAGAATTGTTTTGCTTTCTAATTGGAAATGTTTTTAAAACAGTCTACTTACATTATTTCTAATTCTTGTGTTCTGTACACAGAATATATAAGAATGTCTTTTATATATATAATAGCTATACATACACTTTTATTTATATACCTATCTAGTAATTTTTGTTAATCTATTTGAAATAAGAAAATCATAGTGATGGTGAAATACAAAGTGAAAATCAAATCTCCGCTTCCCTGCAGGATACATAACTTTCTTTTTCCCCTCTAGCTGTACAGGTATTCAAATAATTTTATACCTACAGCACACACGTTTTGATGCCATGTGGTGCCATTTGGACATTTATCTTTCATGATGTAAAAATCCTCTCTTTATTTGGAGCCTGCCTCTGTGGGAGTGTGAGCTCTGCAACTGGAGCATCTGGGAAGTATCACTGAGTCTTGCTGCACATGGAGTTCCCGTTTTAGCTCCCAGATCTTTGCCTGTGAAATTGCAGTAAGAAAGCCTGACTCTTAAGAACACCATTTCTTGACAACCTTTGGGCATCTGAGCATGTTTCACTCATGTGTGCTAAATATGTATTTTTTCATTTGTGCTGCAGGAATAGGGAAGAACGTGCTCTGTGAGAAAGCTGCTACCTCTGTCGATGCCTTCAGGATGGTCACAGCTGCCAGGTATTATCCCAAGCTGATGAGCATTGTTGGCAACGTTCTGCGTTTCTTGCCTGCCTTTGTGAAGATGAAGCAGTTGATAGAAGAGCACTATGTGGGCAATGTGATCATCTGCGACGTCCGAGTGTACGGGGGAAGCCTACTCAGCCACAAGTACAACTGGATCTGTGATGAGCTGATGGGAGGGGGTGGGCTGCATACCATGGGCACCTACATTATCGACCTCCTGACTCACCTCATCAGCAGGAGAGCGGAGAAGGTCCATGGTTTGCTCAAGACTTTTGTGAAGCAGAACACAGCCATAAGCGGGATCCGCCATGTCACCAGTGATGACTTCTGCGTTTTCCAGATGCTGATGAGTGAAGGTGTCTGCTGCACTGTGACTCTCAACTTCAACATGCCTGGATCATTCATCCATGATGTCATGATTGTTGGGTCTGCTGGGCGCCTCATAGCTCGTGGGACAGACTTGTATGGACAAAAAAACACCGCGCTCCAAGAAGAACTACTGTTTACAGACTCTCTGACTGTCCACAAGGGCCTTTTGGATAAGGCGTTTAAAGACATCCCACTGCTTTACCTGAAAGGAATGGTGTACATGGTGCAAGCCCTGCGGCAGTCTTTCCAAGACCAGGAAGACCGTCGGACATGGGATCATAAACCTGTCTCCATGGCAGCCTCTTTTGAAGATGGTCTGTACATGCAAAGTGTAGTAGAGGCCATCAAGAAGTCGAGTAGGTCGGGTGAGTGGGAGGCTGTGGAGGTGATGACCGAGGAACCAGATGCCAACCAAAACCTCTGTGAGGCACTTCAAAGAAATAACTTATGAATATTCCTACCTTGGAAGATAGGACAATTAACACTTCTGGCAGTAATGTAAAAAACCTCTGTTTTTAAGATATGTATATTCTTATTTAATAGCCTGAGTTTCTTGGTTTTTTTAAACATGTAAAATAATGTTCTGGTAGGAACTGTTCTGGTTTAAATTGTTTAAAGAGTTTTATGTTTCTGTTTTTAGCAAACAATTTTTGTCTTGGAGACTGGTAGGAAAACTTGAATTGCCCTTTGCACTTGCAGTAGCTGAAGTGAATCATGGGATCTCTGCCATTGCACGGCTTGGAAATGGGACACAACCCCTGTTGCACAGGTTGCTGATTTAACCATGACAGCACATAGAGCAAGATCAGGGAGTATCTGTTGTTCAGCTGCCTTTTTTTTCTCTCGGAGACTGATTTACATTTTAATCCTCAGTTTCTAAAATGCTATAAAAGAGTTTAGTGATGTAAGAGGTCTTTAAACTCCTGTAGGACAAAAACTAGAAGGAATGGATTTTAGATATTGTAACATGAGGAGCAGCCTTTTGGCTTCCTGCACATGGCAAATGTCTTTCAAATTCATTTAAACTGGTGTTTTATTTAAATGATACTATAATTCTCTGTTGTTGGTGTCTTGGCAGGAAAATCTTCAGGAAGTCTGTGATACATTGTGCTATTCTTCCATATCTGTAGATGTTATTCCCTCTACTCAAGAGGCTGCCTGCATCCAGCAGGGTTTTTTCCGTAAGCTCTGTGTCTGTCAGTTGTGTTTACAGTCTGGCAGCACTGGTGCCATGCCTGTGGGGCCACATTCTCATTTCTGTGACTATTAATAAATGCCTCACAGGGTCATGGGATTGCCATGATGTCGTGGATAATGAAGTTGTACAGCATTAACCTTCCTGGGACCTGAAGGTGGAAGGAAGGAGGTATTTCCTACCTCTTGCAGCTCTCTTAATGTGCTGGCTGGGTAACTGTTCACACTACACACATCCTGATAGTTGAGAGAATAGGGACTGAACTGCCATGGGTAAATCTGCTCCTGATCTCAAACACTGGCTATTAACCCTCTGGTCCTTCCCATCTTCATGTCCTTCTGCAGCTTGTGTCTGGTGGAGAGATTTGTTGGCAGATGATGGGTGGAAGTTCATTCCTTTTGAGAAATGCTTCTCTCTGAGGCAGGTATGTGGAAAGTATAGTCCAGTTTTATTATGTTTATTTTGTGTACTTGAAAGCTTTTTTTTTAAAAAAAAAATGTTTTCCCACTAAATTGTAACCCTGTGTATTTATGTATATTAACATGCACGCTGCTGTTTGATAAGCTGGACCTTCCTGAAAAGTATCATGTTTTCTACAGAAATAAAAAGTTGTGTTTGTTGAGGGCATTCTCTATGCACCTGTGTGCTCGTGTTTGCTTTGGTCAAGCTAAAACCATCCTGATAAAAGGGAACGGGGAGACTGAGGGCTGGGATTCAGTACCTGGTGAGTCCTTCCCTACTGGTGTGATCTTTTGCTGCCAGGTGGGTCACTTGGGTGTGGAAGAAACTGTGTGATAGCTGGCAATACAGCTGTGCCATCCAAGTGTCATCAGTTTATCACCAAGGGGAAGTAAGTCCCACCAGAAAATTTATTTCTCACCTCCTTGCTCTTTCCTTCAAACCACAGCTGTTGAATAGCAGGTTTTGGAGATCTTCCTGCCTATCTTAGGCTCACCACATCAATTTCTGTTAAAAACCAGAAAAAATCTTTATTCTGCCTGACTGTGGAAGTTGCTGGAAGACACAAAGAAAGAAGCAAAATCCTTGCAGTATTGATGGGACCGCTTTCTCTGCTTGGTGTGTAAATCAGGTATTTACCTTTGGGTGTTTACTTTCTACCTATTAAAACTGACAAAAACAGGTCTACTAATGTGCTGTTTTAAAGGGTAGGAGCATGGCTGCTCCTGTGGTCTGCACAACCTCATCTCTGCTGTGAGGTGGGAGAAAAAAGTGAAAGGTTAGGTTGGATGTTAGGGAAAGGTTTCTCAGCCAGAGAAGGGTTGAGCACTGGACAGGCTGCCCAGGGAAGTGGTCACAGCACCAAGCCTGACAGTTCAAGAAGTATTTGGACCATGCTCTGAGAGGCACATGGTGTGATTCTTGGGGTGTCCTGTGCAGGGCCTGGAGTTGTACTCAATGATCCTTTTGAGTCTGTTCCAACTCAGGATGTTCTGTGACTTTATGTTTTATGATTCTATTCACTGTTCCCAGCTGTAGCAGGTGGGGCAGTGAAAGCTGCATCTCTGCCAGCCTTCCTTCACACGGAGAGAACTGGTGTTCCTGCCATAGCTCTGAGCATCTGATGTCTGTGGTGTCTGTGTGCCGTGTACAATGGGTGAGGTAATGTCTCCTGAGCTCACCTGGAAGCCACCACCTTCATTCAGACAGCACACCTCTGGCTGGTTTAATGCTAATTTTGGGTCTGTTGTGAAGTTGTCCTTTGTGTGTCTGTCAGTACGTTCGTATTGGGCAGAAAAATCTAAAGTACACTTCCTACAGGAGAAGAAGTACAGTATATCTCCAGATCATCCTAGTGAAGGAAGCGGGGCTCGACTATGGGGCCAGCGCGCTGCGCGGTCCCCTGGACCCCCCGCCCCGGTGTCCCGCAGCCCTCCCGGTGTACCCCGGGCCTCCAGGTGTCCCTCAGCCCCCCCGGTGTCCCGCCCCTCGCGGCGGAAGCGGTGGTTGCCGGGCAACCGCGGGGCCGGGCCGGGCCGGGCCGGGCCTGCCCTGCCCTCGGCTGGCGGCGAGCACGGCTCGACTCGGCCCAACCCGGCTCAGCCCAGCCCAGCTCAGCTCAGCCTAGCCGGGGACGCCCCTCCGCCGCCCCCCTCGGTGAGTCCTCTCGGGGTGTCCGCCCTCCCGGGGCTCGGGAGCAGCGAGGAGGGAGCCGGGCCGGGCGGCGCCGGCTCTGAGGCAGCACCCGCGGGGCGAGGCTGGGCACCCACGGCACTGCTCCAGGGTGGGGAAAGCGGGTGGAGGTTCTCCGGAGGTGTCCCACATCGCCGCCCGTGGGCCCGGGCAGGGTCGGTGCGGCTCCCGTGCCAGCCCGGCCGGAGCACAGGCTGCAGGCCCTATCGCCGCTGCACGCCGGGGCCTGGAGTCGCAGCACGGGGCTCGTCCTCCCTTCAGGGAGGGACCCCACACGTTGAGGTGGGGCCGCCGTGTCGTCATCCTCCCCTGGTCCTCGGGGAGAGGGTTTGGCTGCAGCTCTGCAATACCCACGGCAATCCCTGCTCGCCTTCCACTGCCGAGCGCCGCCCTCGTCCACCTCCTGCTCCGGCTGCTGCAGGACGTGTGTCTGACTCCCCGGGTAGGCTGTCCAGGCTGGCTTTGTTCCTAAAAAGCTGTTGGTAGATACCTCACCGGCTCCCAGCAAACATCTTCCACGTGCAAACGCCACTATCGCACTTGGCTGTGCCTTCCCCTTTGTTTATGAGATGAAAATGGGTCTTTCAGGTGGGCAGGTGGGGAAGAGCTGGTGAGACCAGGGGGAACCTGCATGGGCAATAGTATTAAAAGGACAATATTTATCTCTCCCACTGCAGTCAGGAAGAGGAAAGCTTAGGCAGGGACTGACTCCATTGGGTAGGTTTACTGCACATTGACCTCGTTTCCTGACCCCTGATTCTGCAGGAGGAATGGTTGCAGATCCAGGTGCTCCCCTGTTTCAGTGCAGCTTTCAGGTGTGGAAGTTATCCTGATGTGACTTTGCATTTCAGCTTAAACTCTTGATGAAGGAATCAAGCATGCAAGACCAGCTGCATGGAGATTAGCCCTTTGATTTGCTGCAAATGACATGGCTCTGCTTATCGCAGCTTATCGCAGCTGTGGGATGCTTTTTCCCATGATTTTTGCAGAGATTGGCTCATGAAGGCAAGAAGCTGGGCTGGTCTCAGCTCTGTGTGTGGTAGCAGGTTCCTGGCCAGAGAGCCAGGAACAGTGAAAATGTTATCTGTGAAGGAGAGGAAATGCTTCAAATTCAGATGCTGTGGGTTCTAGGGTGTGAAGTACATCTTCCCAGGCCTTGTCTGTTCCCATGTTTTGTAGTTTACTTCAGTGCCAAAAATAAGCAGCAAAAGGAAGCTATGGCTCTTACAGGCTCTGAAAGGCGTCAGGGGTACTTATCCCAAGGAGCTAAGTAGCATTTTTACCACTTGGTCAGGTGTGGCAAAGGGCACAAAGAATCAGGTTAATGGTTATTAAACTTACAGGGACATTCTGGGAGACAGAGGGCTGGAGCCTGGATTGCTTGACTCCTAGGCCAGCATTAAACTGTGGTCCTGGTGGGGAAGTGAGTAGTCCTTGAGGCTCAGCCAAGGTGAGTGCTAAAGTTGTTAGGTTACTCTGGAAAGTGCCCTGTGCCTCCTGTAGCTGTGCAGGGCAGAGAACAGGGCTGGGGGCAGCCCTGTGGCTGCTTCCCTAGTGAGTCTACAGGCTGGGGGAGTGGGGGATAAGAACAGAGAGGAGGTGCACACATATCTGTTTACCTAGACTTAACCAACCTGTTTTGCAGAGTCTGCCTGCACCTCACGGCTTGTGAATGCATTAAACGGTGTCTTTCTGGCTGCAGCAGATCAGGTGCTGTATTGTTGATGTTTAGGTTTCTAAGGTGGTGATAGAAAAGATGCTTTCCTTGGTGCAGACAGTGATTAGGTCTGCCCAAGAGGACTGACTCTGTTCCTCCTTCTCTCTCCTCTTTATGTGTTTGTACACACATGTTTCTACTCTGTTTCCCTGGTGGTTGCTCCAGGGCTTCTCTGATCCCCCCGTGGAGGCAAAAGCCAAGTTACTTTGGGATGCAAGGTTACATGGAGAGAGAACAAACTCAGCAAAAGAAGTGACTTTTTTGATGGAGGAGTAGTGAGTGGAATTGGCTCAGCACAGGACTGTTTGTGCTGCAGAGCTGCCCCAAGAGACTAAGCAGACCGGAATGGCAGTAGAGGAGGTCCACACATCCCCCCTTGGCAGAAGTGAGCCGTGAGGTTCTCTCACTCATGTCCCTCAGGTAGACCCATGGTCATCAGGAGCAGAGCAGCAGCTTGGAAAGCCTGTACCAATGGTTGGTAGCTGAGGTTTGGCACCTGCTTCCCAGGGCTGGGACACTGATGCTGGGGGCTGGAGTCCCATGTAGGGACGTTCGCAGTAGGTATTTAGATAGGCAAGATGCTTGCTATTGTAATGAGTTTGTCTGATCTGCAAGATCTCAATCCAGAGGTGATGTGACTTGTAAATCAGGGAGTGGGTGTCATTTACAAATTCCCTGCAGCAGGGCAGGGTGCAGTTGGGATGTGAAGGTATAAAACGAGCCTTCATCCCCCGCCTTCCATCAATTTGCCTTTCCTCCTTCAATCCCCAGCAATAATTGTCTGTTCTGTTACAGGTCTTGATTTCAGCCTGTCATTTTGTGTGTAAATTACTGGGTTGGAACACAAGTTCAGATCAAGATCAGATGTGTATTTCAAGGCCAGTAGCTATTCTGGAGTGATCTCATGGTGAATGCTTTTCTGGTTTTTGGTGTTTTTTTTTTCTAGAATAAGAGAGCCTGTTCTGGCTTAGTTGGATCCATTATCGAGGAGATTAAATAATACCAAGCCAACATCCTTTTATCTGGCTGAGAGTCTGTGCCTGCTGTTCAGAAATAGCTTTCCCAGAGCAGCTGGATGCAGACTGCACATGCAATGCTGGTGTGCAGTAGTCAGCATTGCTTACATTGCCTCTGGTGTTGTGTCCAGGAGATGAATAACAGCGTTTTGCTAATGGGTCTCATGTCAACAGGGGTGATTTACCAAGGAAGACTGCAGTGCATTAGTTGCTATGACTCAGACTCACTCAGCCTTGTTCTGATGGTTTATTGGTTTATAAATTAAACTGCAGATGCTGCATCCCATCAGTGCCGGCATGCCGAGGATCCTGAAAAGGGTTCTTCCCGTACAGTTGTCTCAGAAACCTTTAAATTATTGCCTCAAGAGTCAGGGCATGCAGGTTGTAACCCCAGCTCTTACAGCAGTGACTCCATCCAAGCTGCCCTGGTGCCTGTCAAAGTCAGTGTGACTCTGATGAGGTCGTGAGGCTGTTGTGGCATCTGCTGAGAGCTCACCAGTAGGCTGTGCCTGCTGGTGTGGCATCCAGCATCCTCATGTTCTGAGCAGAAAGCAAGCCCTTCAGGTTTCTTGTAGACACAAAAATGCTATTCAGGAGATCTTGGGGAGCAGGACAGATCCTGTCCCTTCCTGCTGGAAGGGTCTTTGCTCCTCCTGTCACGGGGAGGGGAAAAGCAATAGGGATCAGTGTGGGCCAGGGCAGGGACTTGCAGATCTGTGCTGTTCTAAAAAGTCCTTTAGAAATTAGAAAGAGAAACCAGCTGGGCTCTTCCCCATAAATCCAGTGTCTGGGTCTGCATGAGTGTTTAGTCTTGGGTTCTTTTAAGGTTCATCCCCAGCCTGCTCAGGGGTGGTGACAACAGAGGTATGTTCCCAGGGAGGATACAGCCATGTGGGGCACAGGCTTCAGCTTCCTCTGGGCAGGTTGTGTTTGAACCACAGGAGCTGTTTAGAGGGAGCTCAAGGTGCAAGATAATTCAAATCTCAGGCTAAAACCTGTCAGATGATGGCCAGCTACCTTGTATGTCCTGTTTACAGAAGGCACACAGGGACACTCTGTGTTGGCATTAAATGTTTCTGTGTGGGAGAACAAAGCCAGGAAGAATTTTCTGTTTTGAAGGTAGAGATATTGCAGCAACCATGGACATTTCAGGTTCTGTGCTGGTAAAATTGCTAATTAGACCCAAAATAGGGACAGTGCTGCTGGACCCCTTGTTTCACCTGCATGGGGTCCAATTCGGGGTGGTTTCCTACTTGTAGATCATGTCTGTAGCTGGGGGTGAGCTCTTTAACAAAGGTCAGAAGTTCCCCTATACGTATTTATGTTTATCTTAAATGTAACTTTTCAGTGAGCCCTGTTAATTTCTGTTCTCAGTGCTGGTTGGTTTCTGTGGTGGAGGCAGAGCAAGGTGTGGCAGGATGTGTGAAGGACCTTCCAGGATTTCTGGACCCATTCCTCCAGATCCTACGCTTTTTCCAGAGTATTACAAACACCCCTTCTCAGGTGAGTCCTTGATGCTTTTTGCAGATGTGTGGGTTTGTGCTTTGGCATGACACAGCTTGCCCATTTGATGTCCTTATCCTTTGGCATACTCAGCAGTCTCCAGTCACACTGGTGCAGGTGCTTCTGCTGCCTCACAGATGGTGATCCTAAAGGGGATCTGTACAGCTGGTTGAAAAATGTTTGGAGAGGGTGTCTTCAGCATTGTTTGTAGGCTGTGGGTGAAGAAAACACTATGAGGTAAGATCATTTCCTGATAAGGTTCTCCTTTTACTTTCTCTATAGCTCGAAGGAGGCTGGAAGGAAATGCTCAGAAGCTGTATTTTACCTCCAGGCCCCTGGACTCAGTTCCCAACCTATACCCTGATTTGGGCAGTGCCCACCAGGCCCAGCCAGCCTCTCACATTCACCCCAATGGAAAAGACTTCCTGGAGAAGGGACAGAAGGGGACACTTGACCTCCTGCTGCAGTTCGAAGGGATCTCCCTTGATGGGGCCCTGCCAGTGAAGAGTAAGTACAGTTGAGTCAATACTGTCCTGAGTTGCCTTTTGGGCCAGGGATGAAGGATCAGGGATTTGGGTGGACTCCTTGGATCTGCTGCCTGAGAAGAGCTTGAGCTTTACTGGGCCATTCATCCCATCTCCAGTGTTTGGCCTGGCCATGGTGTCACCTGTGCTGGAGCAGGTGCTGTTATGGCCTCCCTGGCTCCAACCTGGACCAGGTCTAGAATCAGAAGAGGGACTTTAGTCAGACTTATATATGGATCAAATGAAACCTTAATGTATAGAGGATGTTTAACATGGCAAGTTCCATGTTGGTGAAGCCAGGCAGGATGTGGGAAGAGTGTCTGTGTATGTGGATACTGAGAACATATTTGAGAAAGATGTCCCCTTCTCCAGGGATGTCACCCAGAGTACATTCAGAGGTCCAGGAAGAGGATAAGGCTGAGCTCTGGGTGTCATCCAGTTTGCTTCATGTTCTGGTACTGCCCCCAGCCAGGGCCAGTGTGGTGAATGTCAGCTTGGTGACTGCCACAACTGCAGTGCCCAAGCAGAGGGGAACGGACAAGAGTCTGGTTGTGTCAGCTGAGATCTTCCTAGTCTTGGGAAGCCCAAGAAAGGATAACTTTTAGTTCAAAACCAAAAAAACCCCCACAATCCATAATCTTGATTATGTCCACTTGAATGTAGGACAATGGCTGACCCTGAAACCAGGAACAATGCAAGTTTATGGTTCTGCAGATGCCCTTAACCAGCCTTCTCTGCTTCATCACCATGGGATGCTGATTCCCATAGGATGGGAATTGACCTTCCTCTTGAGAGGGTGCTGGCATGGCTTGTCTGGCATAGTCCAAGATGGGATAAGTGGGCCACTGAGAACTAGGGAGGCTGTGAACACCAGCAGTGTCTACAGAGCTGTGCTGATGATCATCTGGGCACTGCAGGGTCCTCTGGCAGAAGAATCAGTCCAGGAGCATTCACTTAGTGTGGAAAGGATGTAGAGATGGTCTGCAGGAGAGGGCAGAGCTTGCTGATTCTGTGGGCTGTTGGGCCACCTTTGGAGACAGAGATGTGGGCTCTGGTGTATGTGGTCTGAGAGCCTTTATCCTTTGGCAGTGTCTGGGACATGAAGGTGTGTCCCCCCCCTTGCTGTACAGGGAAAGAGCCCAAGGACTACAAGAAGGAAAATATGAGGCGGATAAAGGAGATTCAGAAGAGGTGCAAAGAGAAGGAGCAAGCCCAAGAGCACAGCCAGCCCAAGCCTGTGAAAGCTCTGTGGAAATCCCAGAAATATGAAAGCGTGGAGTCAAAGGTGAAGGCCAAACTGCAGGTTGGTACCTATGGAGCTCTTAAATCCTCCTGACTTGGGATGTGATTCAGCCATGAGGGATGGAGGGATGATCAAGACTGGGGAGTCCCAGAATCTACAGGATCTGGGGGCATCTTGGTGCCAAAGAGCACAACGAGCAGATGTGGCAGCAGAGCTGTGAGTCAGAGTGTGTGGTTTGGGCAGAGAGAATGAGTGCTGCAATAGTCCCTGTCCTGTCTGGCCAAGCAGCCCCCCATACAGGGGAGGCAGAGAAGAGGGAAATCTCATCACAGGTTGTAGGTTCCAACTGGTTCCCTCTCGCAGCATTCCCTGACTAGGGATACTCCCACCTGGCTTTTCTGCTTCCCAGTGTTTGGGGCAGGGTTTCTCTGGGGTTTGTGCCAAAAGGCTGTGGCATCTTGCCCCACAGATCGTGGTCCTCTGGTCTGCAGGCTGTGTCAAGCCTCAGTCCAACTCTTACCACCCTATGGATACACAGCAGGCACTGTATCTCCAAATTCTTCTCCCAACGATTGTTCTGGTGAATAACCACTGCCCAGTGGGGGCACACAGACATCTCCAGGCAGTTAAGGTGGAGGCCATGTAGATCAGCACAGCCTGTAAGGGTGCACACACCTCCAGTCCTCTGCACACATGCATGTGGGAGAAGGAATACAGGACTGTGCCTGGTTTTCTTAGGCTTTCTCAGCTGTTGAAGTGAACAGATGTCTGGCTTTGTGAAGGTTTTGGGTTGCTTTTTGTTTCTTCCTGTTTCTGGATAATTTTTGCTTGTCCAGTGGGTTCCTGATGTTTAAATGGTGCCTCTCTCAAAGGGTTTTGCTAAATGCCTTGATAGAAGTGTACTTGTTTGCACAGAAAGTGAATTAAGGCCCTGGGAAAAGGAGAGATCCATCACAATCTTGGGTTGAACCGTTGTCATCATGTAGATTTGGGAGACCCCTGCTATCTAGGTGACTGCTGTGTTTGGTGAACTTCTGCAGTTCCTATGCACAGGGTGGGTTCCTGCTGTACAGCAGCAAGCAGAGGGGAGTCGTGCCCACCCTCATCATAGGGACCTCCTGGAAGAGAGGTGTCAGGGCTCCTTCCCACCTCAGCCTCATGTGCAAGAAGCTCCTTCAGTAAGGGGAAGTGCAGGAGTGCTGCCTTGGCCAGTAAGCCATGGGCTATCCAGAATAGCCTTGAACTGTTGGATACAGCATTTCCACTTTCCTCAGGATTGTTGACTTTGAGGGCTTTGTCCTCCTGTGAGTCCCCGGAAGCCATCACAGTCTCCATCTGTGTCCTGTCTTTCCAGCCAGCCAGGCTGTGTGGACAGGAGTGACACTGGGAGCTTGTGCAGTTGGTGGGTGCAAGCTGGGTGACACCTTGAGCTCTTGCACAAGACCTTTCCCCCACTACTATTCCCATGCTGATTTGGAGTCTTCAAGTTCCTCCTTATCTCTGCATTACTTCCCTTTCATCTGTGGCCAACTTTTGACACTAAAATGATGTGCATTGATAACAACTGCAAAAATTGGCAAGATGATTCCCAAGCCACTGGTTCCAAATGCTCTGTCCCTTCATTGTGGTGTGCCACCAACCTCTCCGATGTCAGTGACCCTTCCACACATGGGAGCAAACCCACATCTGCTTTAGGAACATGAGCCTACGCTCATTTGACAAATCCAAGGAAGATTGAAATAATTTCTGCCTTTGTTTCAGGGGAAGGGGGTGGTCTCTATGCAGGTGGTTTCTGCGTGGTGCATTACTTGTGCTCTATGGATTCCTCTAGAGAGGTGACAGGTGGTCCTGGCACTGACTCATGTAGCATTAACTGTTGCTGTGACTCTCCTGGAGCTGAGGTTTTCCCTTTGAAGGATCTCCATCTTCTGTAGAGCTGTTGCTGCTGCTGCTCAGAGTTTAAGTTGATTCTGTTAGATCTTGAGGACTAGTGCAGAGTTCCTTTTCTCTCCTCTGTCCCTGAGGCTGTTGACTGTAGCAGCTGCCTTGGAAAGGGCTCTGGCAGTCCCAGTGCCCCCGTGGAGGGAGATGGGGCATGCTATGCTCTACTAGCACACTCATAAAATCACAGACTTACTCAACTTCAAGCCAGCCTTGCCAGGCAAAAGCACGTCTCATTAACTTACTGGAGAGATCCAGGTCTTCAGGCTCATGTTGAATCAAGACTGATCATCTTTGGTGCATGATCAGTCTGAGCCGTGCTGAGGACATCACATACCTTGCTCCTTACACCAAAACCACCAAGTGACTGCTCAATGCCGCCATGGTCTGCAGCTCTGCCCACTAAAGAGACCAGGCAAGAAGGAATCTGCCCCAAGGGGCTGCAGTTCAGTCAAGAGAGCAGCTGAGACCTTGGATACCTGTAAAGATCTGGGGCCTGTCCTGTGCAATTCCCATCACTTTCAGGAGCAGAGCAGTGCACTAGTTACATTTATCACAAGGTCACCTACTAGCCACAGTGTCAACTTTCAATTTTCAGGGTTTATTTGTAACAAGACTGCTTGAGATAGTCCCAGAGCTCCCAGAGCACCTGCTAGACATTAAGTAGTGTCACCTTATTCCAGTGCTAACCACATTCTTAGAAGATGCACTTGAGAACAGCACCTCAGCAGTCAGCTTTGTGCCTACCCATGCCACTGCATTAAAGCTTCCTGTGGCAGGTCAGCCCTCCTCTGGATCTGTGGAGGTAGGGTGACTTCTGGAATTTCAAGGTCTCAAATATTGCAAACAGAGGAGATGCGTCTCCTGCCTTTCACCACAGTTACCCCTTGCTGCCTATCACCCTTCACAGCAAGATTTCTGGCTTTTGAGGAGCCATTGTCACTGTCAGTATGGAATGCCCATGGATTTAGCTTGTCCTCCCCCCAGTAGGTATCTTTTGGGTTATCTGGAGTTGCTCTCCTTTTGTGCCTACCAGATTAGCCAGTAAAGAGGGATTCTCCACTCAATGCTGCACATACATTTAATCCAAATGTGTGCTTCTGCAGATTTTCCCTCTTTTTTTAAGCAATTTTAAAAAAGGTTCTGTTGCCAGGGCTGGATTTGTTGCTGTTGGCCTTTGCTGGCTAACTACACATTGCTGTCCCCCAAGAACTTTTGCCAGGTCATGGCAGAAAGCATGTGCTGTTGTGTGCCTGCTGGAAACCTGTGGTTGAGCTCGTGGTTCACTACCCAAGTGAGGTTGGGTGGGTTTCTCTTTGCTCCAGCCTCCCTTCAATAGTGGATCTTTTCTTGCCTTTCCCAGGAGACCTCCCTACCTCCAAATCCTGAGGCTGTGAAATTCTTGAGAGCATATTCTCGCTGTGGCTCCAGGACCAAGCCCTGCAGATTGCTCTCCCCGAGGCCTGTCAGAGCCAAAGCAGAAGCAGACACAGAGGCTCTAGAGGCACAAGGTGCTGAAACCAAGGTGAGTGGCACACTAACTGCATCCATCCCAGGGATTTATGGCACTCCCGCATCCCAGTGGTTTCCTGGGTCTGTGTGTGTCCAGCCAGCCCTTCATCCCTCACTCTCTCTTCTTCCAGATCCAGATGGAGGGCAGGAGCATTGACTTCATCAAGCACAATGCCTGCAATGCCAAGCGGGCCCCGCTGCGGCGCTCCCAGTCCCTGCAGGCACTGTCTGAGCTGCTGGCACAGAAGCACCAGGAGCAGGAGGAATACAACACCAAGCAAAAGGGCCATGTGCCTCAGTAGTATGTATGCCCCCCAGGAGACTCTAACACCCTTCACTGCATCCCCCAGCTTCTACATAGAGAAACAGGGACTGGGGACAGAGGTACACTCGCCCTGTGCAGCAGGGCATTTCCTGTGGCCTGGGGAATTAACACTGCCCCTCCTGCTTTCCTGACTTAATGAGTATCCCATGGCCAGCGTGACTGGGCTCAGAAGTTTTGTCTCCTCCCTTGCTTGCCATTGTACAATGATGTTGACATGGGGCTGCTCTGTGTGCCTTGAGAAATGTGCTCCTGCGCCTTTGTGAGCCTTACCCCACAAGATGGACCCGTAGTATTAAAAGGTCTGGTTTGGGAGAGGCAGAAAGCTTCCTCTTCCTCACAAGTGTTCACCCTGCCTTGAATCTGGAGTCTGAGGAACATCCAACTGGTGCTGTGCATTTTGGGGTTCTGCATGGAAAACAGTTTTTGGGTGCCCCTGTCCTGGGACTGAGCGTGGTGTCAGTCCTTTGGCTGTGCTGTTACCTGCCAGCATCCCTGGCCAGGAGCTGCTCTGTCTGACTTCATTCTGCCACTGGCCCACAGATGGTTTTGCAAGGACTCAATGAGCCAGAAACGAGGAGCAGCATCCCTTGTCTCCAAGGACCATATGCTGGCCTGAGTGTGTCTCTTCCAGCAGCCCTTCAGTCCACATGGAGTGCATTTGCTCATCCACACATGTGGGTTAAACCCGGCTGTATGCTCCATGGTGAGGATGTGTGCCAGCACATAGGTCCCTGTGGTCCTCAGACAGTGACATGGAGTGTAGCAGGGTTTGAAGGGCATGATTCCTGACCTCTGGCTATGTCCCTGAGCTCCCCCTCCTGCCAGATGTGCCAACACCTGCTCTCCTTTCCCTTGCAGCCTGCTGGAGAGAAAGGAGCTGTGGTGCAAACAGATGGAGGAGCGGCTGCAGAACCTGCCAGATCCCAACACACCACCTGGTCATACCATGATGCCAGAGAACCAGCGGCTGGAGACCCTCAGCAATTTGAAGCAGAGTAAGAGAGTTGAAAAACAGGGATTCCAGCTGAGAAATCACAGCCAGAATAGGGGAGAAGAGAGTTCCAGGGCACAGATTCCTGGAATAAGGCATATGTAGGCAGGGTGTGAGCTGTGAGTGTGGAAAGAGCAATCAGTCTCCTGCAACTTGGTGGGACCTGCAGGTTACAGGACTGGCTCTCTGGGGCAGGCTTGTCCAGAGCACCTGATGTTAGAGTTACTATTGCTCCTAAATGTGAGAAAGATTTTGGTTGGAATGGACCTTCAGAGGTCTCTAGTCCAGTCCTTGGTTCTTCAAAGCTGGAGCAGGTCCCTCAGGTCCTCATCCAGCTGAGCGTTGAATAGAAGGATTCTCAATCTATGTTTCAGTGCTGCTATCATCTTTATGGCTGCGGATAGGGTGACAGTGTTAGGAATAGGATGGATTTATTTGCTCTTCAACTTACACAACTTGTCTTTTCTCTTTTTACAGGCCAGAAAGAGTTGATAAAGGACCTTGTTCTGCTGCCAATGCGTGCAGACTCCCTCAGGATGCAGAATAGGCGGATAGAGCTGGAGAGGAAGCTCTCCCAGATAGAAGAGGCCATCAAAATTTTCTCGAGGCCCAAGGTCTTCATCAAGCTGGACTCCTGAGCTGTGCTGCTCTGTATGAACATCCTTCCTTGCTGGGCAGGAATGGACATCACTTTGGGAGGAAAGGAGAGGAAGGCATGTTCCAGTACCTGGGCCCATGCAGGTGCCAATATGGTGTCCAGTGTACAGCCTCCAGTGCTCACCCTCCAGAGTTGCGTCTTGTCTGCAGAAAAGGGAGGGAGGTGACCTAATATATTCCCTGCTCAGTGGTCTGGAGAACAGTTGTGTCTGTGCTGCTTGAATTCTCATAGGTCAGCTCTCTGCTCTGGATCAATGCCATCACCTCTCATTTTCCCATTTTTTCCCACTTCCAGAAACTGGTAGGAGGTCTCCTGTGTTGCTGCCTGTGGCGTTCCTTGTCACCATTTTTCTCCTCAGCTGGATCATGGTCATGGCTCATTCGAGCACCTGCAGGCTCAGTAGCTTGGGGACAGTTTGGGGACAAGGAAGAGGCTCAGAGCTTCAGTGCTTTCTGCCCCAGGGAGAGCTGAGATGGGAGGTGGATCCAGTGGGATATCTGGAGAACCCCTTGTTGTCTGTAGGGCAGGAGATAATCTAATAAATCATCATTTCCATCTTTCAGTGTTTGTGCAGCTCCTGGTGGGCAGCAAAGACCAGCAGGCATTGGGAGTGCAGGCAGGGGATGAGCTGTGGGTTTCACAAGGCTGGGTGCTGGGACACAGTGGTGGACGTGGAGTGGAGAATATGCAGGTCAGGGCTGGGCAGGTGCCATTGCAGTGAAGAGCTCACTGCCTCCTTACCTTCAGATGCCAGAGAGGGGACCTGTGCAGACCTTTGCAGGGTGCATGAAGCAAAGAAAGATTTAAGCTAGAAGAGATCACTGGAGGACTTGGTGCATCTCCTGCTCAGCAGAGGGGCACTGCTTGGAGACATGTCCAGATGAATTGGGAGAATCTCCAAGGATGGGGTTGCCATCCTTGCTGAGGCTCTGTCCCCACACAATGCCACCCTCAGGTGGAACACCCTTTTTTCTATAAAGTCCCATCAAACTTCCCTCATTGCAGCTTGTGTTGTTGCCCATTTCCTTTTGTTACATGGGGTGGGGGTACTGCACATGGATCCCCAAGCAGCTGCCTTGTTGCAGATGTTGCTCCATCCTGGGCTGGATTTTGCCAGGTGGGGATGTTGTGGACCATTCCAGCCCTGCTGGCACTCTTTGGTGCACTGGGATGTCAGGCCTGGGCCGACACCACTGTCAAAGACCAGGGAAACTTCTGGCACTCAAGGGCTGGAGGAGGTGAGATGCCAACCAGAAAATCACCCCCCACACCCCTGAGACTGCCTTGGGGCAAACACCACAGCCAGGCTGAGCTGGCTGGATAAGAGCGGCCTGGGCCACAGGCACAGCCCTCGGGCACCTCCCTGCACAAAACAAGGCTAGGCTAACCAGCCCTGCTGTCAGATCTGCTCTCAGGTCTTTCTGGGCACCAGCTTTGTACTGTGAGTGTCCTCAGCCCTTGCTGCTCTCCCTGCCTGCCCCGGCTGGGCTGTGGCTCCCAATGGAGAGTTGGTGCTGGCTCTTCAGACCCTGAGAGCTGCAGGTCCTCCTCCTTGCCCAGTCCCACCACATGCCTTTGGTAGCAGGAGAGGTCCCTGTGTTTATAGGGCCCTTGGCAAAACAGATGGGAGAGCCAACACAACCAGGCCCTCAGTGCTGATCTAACCTGCCTGCTTCTGTGTGGCTGCTGGCAAGATTTTGGCTACAGCAGCACAGGGAGATGTGTGTGAATTAGGTTTGGGGATCAGCAAAGGCATGGGTTGCTGACCCCCTTTTCCTTCAGAGGTTGCCCCCCCTCCCCACCCTGAGCTTTGGGCTGGAGGAGGATGATTGAACCGTGCCATCCCCAGAAGCATTTGCAGGGCTGAGTGATAGCCAGGGCACTGCTGCAAGGCCAGGTGTGGCAGCAGATGGCACTGGGGTGTCCCCTGCATTAGCGAGGTATGAATGGGAGTGCCAGGCAAGGCTCATTGCACCAGGCCATCGTGCCAAGTGGCTGCCCAAAGGAGCCTGGACATGTGCCATGGGACAGGGATATTTAGGGCGAGGGATGTGCTTGCTCCAGCATCAGTCCAAACCTCCCCTTCCCATGATGGACCTTACTGCGATCACCCAGCAAAGCCACAACATGTGCCAAGGTCAAGGCCACTGCCATATGCAAGGGCTGGGATCCCCACTTGCCATCCCCCTCCTCCCTGTGGTGACATGAACCAGGGACAAGCACGGTGCTTTCTAGAAAAGGTTTTACTGTCCATTGCAATATATTAATTGATGATGCATATTTTGAGAAAACAATTAAAAATCCCCACTTGCTTGGAAGGGGAAGCAAGGGGGCTCGGAAGGACAGAGCCTGGCAGAGCAGGCACTGCAGGAGGGCTCCCAGGGACGTGGGTGGTGGGAAAGGACAGTGGGCCCCGGCCCCGGCTCCACCCCTGCCCGCCGGCCGCGTCATCACCCTGGTGCCCACATCCAACCGGGAGGAGTGGAAACCCAGCCGGCTGCCGTGTGGCACGGGACCCTATGGCTATAGGGTAAGGAGGGTGCCGTCCTCCCGCCCGCTGCCCCGGCCGGGGCTGCCGTCGTGGCTGCCCAGGGACTGCAGGGAGCCCCGCGAGCTGTGCGGGGACAGGCTCCGCTGGAGGGGTCCGTCCGCGGCGCCCCCATTGGGGCAGCCCCCGGGGATGTAGTGGGAGGCGCTGTCGCTCTCGATGACCAGGTCGCCCTCCTCGTCGCTCTCAGCGGTGCTGTAGTTGCTCAGGTACTGCGAGGCCGGGCTGGGGGTCTGCTGGCTGGGGGTGCTGTCTGTGGACATGCCAGAGCTGCCCGAGGCCTTGCTGCTGCGGATGACGTTGTTGCGCTGGTTGGCCGGTTTGACAGTGATGATGAGGTTGTGGCTGTTGGCCACCATCATGTCTGTCACTTGGTCCAGGGACTTGCCGGCTACATCAATGCCGTTCACCTCCAGGATCTCGTCACTCACTGCCAACAGCCCCGTGCTCTCGGCCAGGCCGCCCTTCACCAGGCGAGAGATGAAGATGCCGGGCACCTTCTCGACGCCCTGCGGGGCCACGCGCACGCTGACGCCGTCGCGGATGTAGAAGCCCAGTGGTTTGTCGGAGCCGTGCTTGTGGAGCCGCACACGGCGGTGGGTCTCGGGCAGGATGTCCACGTCGATGATGGAGGAGATCTGTCGGAAGTCCTGGGGCATCCCGATGAGGAGGTGAGGCTTGGTCCGGTAGTGTGCAGGGCGCAGCAGACCCTTCTTTTTCCGCTGCAAGGAGTTGGAGGCGAAGACACTGGCATCAGACTCTGCTGTAGGGAGCAAGGGAGGACACCGGTCAGGCACTGCAGCTGCCTGGGGACACGACCGTGTGCCCTGGGCCCCAGATGTTTGAGCTGGCAGGAGATGGGTCCTGCTCACACGTCTCACCGGCTTTTCCTCCCTGGAGCATCACTCTGGGTTTCCCTGCAGCCTGTCTGCACTGGGGCCCATCTCCTAGGATTACCCAGAATACACAGGCCAGGATTAGTGGGATCGAGGCAGTGATTCAGCCTTAATCACACTTTAAGCCAAACTCTGCAGTTTAACACTAAAGCTGCCAGCCCTGATGGCCTGGGAGCTGCAGCCATGGCCCACTTTGGGTTTGGGGAGAAGGGACCCTCCACACAAGGGGTGCTGCAGGGGCAGCCAACTCCCTGAGGGGGAGACAGCACCAGAATCCCCTGGCCCCACTAGAGCAGGGCTATTGCAGCATGGGCTAGGGATGGCCATCAGTATGTCCTGCAAAACCCTGCCATCCCCAAAGTCAGAGGCTTCTCAGCTCCTGAAGATCCATCTCAGGGCTGCAGCATCCCCAGGGCCACTGAACATCCCAGGCTGTGATATGTGCCAGTGTCTCCTATTCCACCATCAGACTCCTTCACATGGAGTTTGACTCTCCTTCTGGACTCTGCCCTGGGGCTGCACTGTGGGGCATAGCTCTGACATGTCCTTGGCCCCATCCACCACGTGCTGGGAAACATCCCCTGGTTCCTCTCTGGTTTCTTCCTTTCCATGGAGGAGCCCAGATCCGGATGCTGCATGGTCAGCACATTCCCCACAGTGTCTCCCACCAGCACCCAGACCCTGCTCCAGCTGCAAGAGTGCTGGGGATGTCCCCAAGCCCAGAAGACATGGGATTTCTCCCTAGTCAAGCCAGCTTGCCAGGGCTCCTGGCTTATAAATATCTTTGTGCACACACAGGCTGGCGTATTTTTAGCTCAGGGAAGGGCGGCGGAGGCTTTCCCACAGCTATTTCAGCACACAAGCTCCTCTCCACAGGGCACAGAGTGCCTGGGCCAGGCAGGTCCAGCACCCCAAGGACAAGCCAGCTGGTTGCCCTGGCAATATCCCAGGCCTTCCCCTGCCCTTCCCATGAGCCTTGGCCCAGCCAAGGCAGGCCAGTGCCACCATCCCAGACAGGCTGCCCCATCAGGATGTCTTCACCCAACAGCGTGGTGGCTCAGAGCAGAACCCATCTGCAGCCCTTGCTTTTTGCCCTCCTGCAGGAGGACTGGCTGCTGCAGAGCCCACTGATGGGTGCACACCTATGTACACACCTGTGCACAGCTCCCTGTGCCCCGCTCTGTGAGAGGCTCTGCAGCCACATTCCTCAGGTGATCCAGACCGGTTCAACTACAGCCCAGCCTTGGGATGACCTGGATCCATTTTAAATCAGCTGTGACTCACCCAGGTCTTGCTCCTGGCCTCTCTGCACACCTCCCCGTGGTGCTGCTGGCCCCTTGGCCCCTCTCTTGAAGGCACAGCCAGGTGGTGGGGCTTGCTGGTGCGGCCTCCCTGCCCTCCTTATTGCACTGCTCGTAGTGCCAGAGCTGTGGCTCCTGCTCTCCACACTGTGCTGTCTTGGCATGGTCAGTCACAAGCCATTGCAGACTTTTTCCAGCAGCAGACAAGGTGGCTCTGGGAGCAGAAGCAATGCTTCCACAGCAGGCCTGGCACACCCATCCCTATGCCAGCTCACTGTGCCCCAGCCTGGATCTGAGTGGGATGGTTTGGTGCTGGCAGCAACAGCCCCTGAGCACAACACAGGTTCCAGCAGCCTGGATTGCCACTGCTGGCCCCCACACTATGTGGCCACAGAGAAAATGCATGTTCAGGGTGTCCAACACCACCTGATGCAAAAGTCCAGGAAAGCTGACACAGCAGCAAGGGCTGGCCACCAGCATCACCCCTCACACGGAGACTGTACCACTAAGATCAGCTGGAAACATGGAGTCACTCTGGATGCTGTGCCAGAGCAGGAAAACTGGGGCTCTGGGTCAGGTTCTGGCTCTGTGCACTGCTGACTGATGATGTTACTAAATAGAAAACCTCAGTGTTACTAAACCAAGTGGAAGGGGATGGGCTCTTTTCCCCTGTGAAGAGAAGTATCCAGTGTTTGTCACTGGGAGGCTTCAATCTTTGCCAAGACACTGCTATCTGGGTGCTTTGATGCACCTGTGCAACGAAAGGGCTCTCTAGGAATCTGCCACTAAGGTCAGGATGAGCCTCTGGGCTGCCAGGGAGGCACCAAGTCTCTTCCTGACAGCAAAAATACAGAAGTACCTGGCACACTGAGAGCCCTGCCAAAATGATGGCTGTTGCCTCCTCAGGGCTAGGAGCTGGATGGAGCTCCCAGTATGGTGCTCACAGGAATAACACAGGTGTTTTCCAGGAGCCCACGCAATCTTGGCTGGAAAACATTACTTCAGTGGGGTGAATTGCAAGGCTCTGCCTTTTCTCACCAGGTCGCACAGCGCTGGGCTGGAATGGGTGTCTGTCTCCTGCCAGGGAAAGCCCATGTGCGTGCCACAGCCCTGGCAGGGCTCTGGGAACCTCTCAGTGCCACCAGCTCCGCACCCATGCACCAAAGCAGTGCCTGAAGGGTATAATTCCACGGGATGTGGCTCATCTCTCTTACTAGGGAGGATGGATCCGGCACCCCTCTCTGCATCCCGCTTACCCTTCTTCTGGATGATGACCCTGAGGAGGGGGTTGGCAGAGGACAGGGCTTTGTGGTAGTTGTCATCATTGTTGATGGGCAGAAGATCGCCGTGGATGTCCGTGTAGCCCAGGAGCACGTCCACCCGTGGGATCTGGTGCACCGTCTGCAGCAGCCGGTAGAAGTCCTGGAAGCTGCCCGCGCCGGAGCGCTTCATGGCAAAGCGGCGGAATTCAGCATCGAACTGTGGAGGAGGAGGAGGAGGAGGAGGAGGCTGGGCTGGGCTGGGTTGGCTCTGGTCGGCAGGACTGATAGGGGCAGGGCACCACACAGAGCTGCCCCGGAGCAGACAGAGCCAGGCCCTGCCAGCTCAAGAGCCCAGCAACACGAAGGAGCAGCACCAGCTGGGCAGAGCCCGTCCCAAAAACAAAGTAAAAGGAGAGAAGCCGTTTTGCTGCCCAAACACCAAGGTGACAGGGCAGAGAGAAGTGCCCTCGCAACAGAGGAAGGACCCTCCGGCCGTACCACCAGCCATGGCAGGCTCTGTGCAGCCTGTAGGCCCTTCCCTGCGACACGGGCGCTGCCGTAGCACCTGGTGAGCAACAGCGTTAATTAATGCCTCCTTCCGTCACGAGGGGGAAGCCAATTAAGAACAGGCTCAGGAACTCTGCGAAAATCGCGGTGCCCGCGGGGGTCACACCCCAGCTGTTGGGACAGGCGGTGGCCACCATGCCCCGGGAAGGAAGGCACACTGCACCCCGACAGGGGTCCCAGGCAGGCAAGGGCACAGCTGGGCGAGTGCACAGATGCATAAGGATGCAGAAAGGGAGTGCACACCCCTGAGTAAGCACAGGGATGGTGGGTGGGCACAGGTGGATGCATATCTGGGGTGAGGGCACGCATCTGGGCAAGGGTGTGCCGGTTGAGAACACATCTGGATGAGCAGACACGTCTGCGAGGGATCACATCTGGGTGAGTGCACAGCCATGCAGGTGTGCCCATCTGCGTGCAAAACAGGGGCTCGTCTCCTGCTGGGGATGCCCATCTGTGTGATGGCATAGCCGGGGATGTGCATGCCTTGGCAAGCGCGCACATCTGGGTTGACAGCACATCTGGGCAAGGTGTGTCTTCCCCGGGGTGACCGCGCAGCCAGCGCACCCGCACCGGCGGAGCCATCCCGCACACCAGGGTTGGCCGCGCGGAGCACGGACGCCCTGCGCATCCTGCGAGCGCTCCGCCGCGGCGCTCCCACGGCCACGCCGAGCCCCGCAGAGCCCCCGGTGGAGGGACGCCGCGTCCGCCGGGCCGGGCTCCGGGAGGCTCCGGGCAGCGTCGCCACAGCGCAGGGAAGCGGAGCGCCCGCACGGCCTGGCTCCCGTACCGCTCCCCGGTGCGCGGTGTCCGCCCCACGTGTGCTGCCCTGCACGGGTTGTGGGGGGGGCGCGACGGCGCCCGGTCGTGACCCGACAGACCAGGCACCGGCATCGGCATCACCATCACCAGCCGCGTGCCCGGCGGGCTCTTACCTTGCTCTTGACCTCGATGACGGGCTCGGCGGAGCGCGCCGGCGTGCGGTGGTGCTTGGCCATGGTGCGGGCCGGGCCGGGCCGCGGGGCCACCGCCGCCACCGCCGCTCCCGCGGCCACCGGGGATTTTCACCGGCCATGACGTCACCGGCGGCACGGCCGCGCCGCGCCGCGCCAT
>VXAU01000441.1:257139-330023 GCA_013399695.1 Formicarius rufipectus | reverse complement strand
GGTGGGGTGGGGGGGGGGCGGATCACGGTCTCCATGGTGACGGCGTAGCCCCGCCCCTCTCCGCCATTACCCAATCAGCGCCGCCGCCTCCTCGCGGCGAAGCACGCGGGGCCTCGTCCCATTGGCCCACGTGGAAGGCCCCGCCCCCACTCCGCGCTTCGTCGAATCAGGGGCAGCCACCGCGGCCCTGCGGCGGGGCGGGCCGCTATTAAAGGCTCGTCGTGGGGAAGCTCCGTCGCTGTCGCCGCTCATCCAGCACCGGCAATGGAGGAGTCGCTGGCGCTGCTGGTGCGGAGCCCCTCGCAGCGGCACCGCGACCTGCGGCTCCGCGCCGAGCCCGTCTGGACCGTACGCCGCCTCAAGACAGAACTGCGTCAGCTCCTGCCCGACGCGCCGGTGAGTACGCCTACACACTGCTCATGAGGAGTGTCACGGGGGATCCCCCCTTGGGCCCGTGGGCGGGATCGATTGTGGCGGGCGGATCCCCCCTTGGACCCGTGGGGGGGATCGATTGTGGCGGGGGGATCCCCCCTTGGGCCCGTGGGGGGGATCGATTGTGGCGGGGGGATCCCCCCTTGGGCCCGTGGGGGGGATCGATTGTGGCGGGGGGATCCCCCCTTGGGCCCGTGGGGGGGATCGATTGTGGCGGGGGGATCCCCCCTTGGGCCCGTGGGGGGGATCGATTGTGGCGGGGGGATCCCCCCTTGGGCCCGTGGGGGGGATCGATTGTGGCGGGGGGATCCCCCCTTGGGCCCGTGGGGGGGATCGATTGTGGCGGGGGGATCCCCCCTTNTCCCCCGAGACCCTCAGTCCAGGGGGTTGTGGTGGGGGATCACTGAGTCTCTCAGTCCGGGGGGGTCACCGAGCCTCTTAGTCCTTGAGGGGACACCCCGACCCTCTCACCGAGGGGTTGTCGTGGGGGGACCCTGAGCCTCACGGTGCAGCGACGAGAGCTGCCGTGTGGCTCCCGAGGCTGTCACCTGCCCGGCCCTGCCCCAGGGTGTCCCGGTTGCATCAGCCCGGGGTTATTTTGGGGCTCGGTCTGTGGCCTGGCCGCGGTTAATCATTAACCACCCTCCCGGTACGGCGTGTCCTGCGGGTGTTCGTGGCCAGCGGGAGGCACTGCCCGTGCCGGGGCTTTGGGGGCTGTGCCCGCTGAACGGGGGCCCCAGCGGGGTAACGGGGCTGAAAAGCAGGAGAGTGACAGTGTCATCCCCCCCACCCCGAGCCGCCTCCTGCTGCTCTCCTTTCATGGGATCAGTAATACTCTAAGAAACCTCTAGGGTCGTCAAGTCCAGCCTTTGACCAAACACCACCGTGCCTGCCAACCCATGTTGTGAAATGCCATGTCTACTCATTTTTCTTTGGAAGGCTTCCAGAGGCTGTGACTCCACTTCCCTGGACAGTCCATTCCAATGTTTAACACTCCTAATATCCAGCCTGAACCTGCTCGGACCAACCTAAGGTTGTTTCCCATTGTCTTGTCCCAGTTGCCTGGGAGAAAATGTGACCCTCCCCACTTTTGCCACGCTCTCCCAGGGAGTGAGGTGACTGCTCGGAAAGAGGCTCAGTGAGCTTCCAGAGGCTGCTGTGGGGTGGCTCCAGGTGAAGAGCTGCTGGGTCTCACTGGATGGGGTGTAACAGATCTATTTGGCACCACCCACGGTGCTGATTAGATTAGCTGCAACCCCAAACCTCTGTTTCTAAGAAACGCAAATGTTTTTGTCAGGATTGTAAAAGAGATGGCATGTTACCAAATCCTTTGCCAGAGGGGCTTTATATCTCCTGCTGACTTGGGCCTCAGTATTAATGTCACACTTGGGCAGTCAGTTGTTCACTTCAGCTGAATTTAGATGTGCACAATTCCCTCTGTACCTTAATGTGTGGGTTGCTCCCAGCTCCGTGCCTCTGTCCTTTGGCTGCAAGTTGTGTTAGTAATGCTTGCATGTGCTTGCCAGAAAAGTCATCCTACTCTTTGTTGTCTTTCTTCAAAGCCTGAAGAGGACCAGAAGCTGATTTATTCTGGGAAGCTGCTGCTTGATCATCAATGTCTGAGAGAATTGCTGCCAAAGGTATAAAAAATACCTCTTACAAAGTACTGAAATATATCAAGAGGAGTAGTTTTTTTAACATGTTTTCCCTTACGTTTTTAGCATGAGGAATTGCATGCTCTTCATTTGGTGTACAAATTCAAGACTCCTGCAAGTGTGCAAGAAACCAAATCAGAGGTATTTAAGCTAAGTTAACAATCTTCTCCGAATCTTGCGGTGCTAACTAAAAATGCAAAGTGTTGAATGGCTATTTTAAAGTTCCCTGAGACTGCAGGTTTTCCATGTTAATGTAACAGCAATATTACTCTGAATTTGTTTGGGAAAGTGTGAATGTATTTGAATTAAGCTGTGTGAAAAGATCTAACTCTATAATTCATCAGTAAAGAGTCTCATAGTGTCTATTAAGAAATACCAGAACTATCATGTAGATGTATCACACTGCTCAGAGGAGAAGTGCTTTCTGGTAAGCTCAGTTTTATGGCGTGTCATGTCCCAGGCTCTCTTGGGCAGATTAAATTTGTGGGCAGAAGATACAGAAGTTGAGGAAGTGGTTCTGATCTATATGTGGGGTATGGGGAAGAAAGAAGGCTGGGAGCTCAGAGACTTTAACTGCTCTCATTAATGACTCATCTTTGGCTTCCTCTCTACGGACTGAGCTGTAGAGCCTGTACTCAGTACTTAACTGTTTTCAAGTGCAAATGGCTGAAACCAATTCTTACTTTGAAGTGGGTGGGCAAATGTTTCTAGAGGTGTGTTTCTGCTGCCCATTATAGGCAGTTTGAACTTACCCTACCTGTGCCTGGTTGTTGCTAGGCATGAGCCAGCTTACACAGGTATTACTACAGAACAGCTCTTGAAGTCTGTACACCAGGTTGTGCATGCAAGTACGAGCTTGCCATAGTAAAAAGCAAACTGTGTTGAGAGCAGTTTCCTCCAATTGCATTTTTATAACTGGATGGATGCTGAATGTGTGCACAAAAAATAATAGTGTAGATCTGGTGAAAGGGAAGAGTAACATCAAGTCAATTTTGCATCCCAGTCCTTTTTTTTTAAGGACCTTAAAAATACTCTTGGAGGTGCTTCTGGTCTGGTGCCCAAAAGTGGTATCAGCACTGAGTGGTGCTGTGCAGGACTGTGTGTGAGCTGTGGAGCAGTGTTTAAAAAAAAAAAAAATGTTGTGTGTAATGTAACCTTTTTGCATAAGGGGTGTGTGTGGTGTCCCAAGTAAATCTCACTGGCTGCATTGCTGTCTCTAGGGTAAAGCTGATCAGCCCAAGTTATCATCAGAAGCCAGTCAGGGACCATCTGTGTCTTCAAATGTTGGAGGACTGAGTCACTCTTCAGGTGGTCAGTCTTCAGCAGAGGCCGGTAATGGGTAAGTACAATTTTTATGTACATTTCAAGATTTAAAATGTTGTATTTATGTTGGATACCCGCTCCTTAGGCCACACACACTGTCTTGGATTGACATGATGTGGGCCAAATAGGAGGCTACATAAGATAGCTTCAGAGGACATAGGATAATTGGGATTGGAAGGGATCTTTAAAGGCTGGCTTCTCCAACCTTGTGTCATGAGGGGCACTTTCAGCTAGATCAGGTTGCTCAGAGCCCCTTTTAACCTGGCCTTGAACACTTCCAGGGATGTGGCATCTAAAGGAAAATGCACTACTCTGTTAGTTGAAACTCTTCCCTTTATTCACATGGGTAAATATGCGTCTTAATATTCTAGAAAGAAAAATTAGTTTTCTGTTTGGATGCACAAAATGGTAGAACCTGTTTACATTGTTCTGTAATAAATTACTCTTGCTGTTTGTCTCGTGTTTCCTAATGAATGTATTCAAATTTTGACCAAGGGTGGCAGCAACTGGGCATCCGTTCCAGAATGTGGCTCCTGGCTTCTCTGCTTACACAACCTACAGCATGCTTCAGATGTCGTGGTTCCAGCAGATCTATGCAAGACAATATTACATGCAATAGTAAGTGTTCTGTGCTGAGCTGCCAGTAGGAAGTAGAAACTGTAATACAAGAAGTTGAGAGCTCCTGGTGGTTCTTCCTCTTTTGATGTTGTTTAGAGACTCTTTTCCACTGTAACTTGGGCTAAATGGTGTGGGAATGTACCCCTAGTTGCCATGTGGTTCTCTGTTGCTGTTCAGCCCATTGGTTCTGAATCTTGCCCCCTGCAGATCTGACTCTGATCCAGAGGGTGTGTGTCTGTAGAGAAAAAGTCATTCTGCTCTCTTTGACTGCTCAGAGTAGCACCTAGCAGTGACTGGAGATCAGTGACAGAGGTCAAGCTGAGACTTGCAGAGGGCTTTTAGACTATCTGCAGGTTGCTCTAAATTTTTTTGTGCAGTATTGATGTTATTCATAAGTGGGGAGGTGCCTGGTTTGACTTGCTAAAGTCACTGTACAGCTGTAATGTGTAGAACTAAACCTTGTTTTTAACCCGCCTGTAGCCTCTAAACTTGATGCTTTCTACTTGCATGTGATCTGCCTCTGTTTTTAAAGACAGATTTTCAGTGATTGTGTTAAGTGTGACAGGACTTGACTAAGCCTCATTCTGTACTTTTTCCTCTGGTTTCAGCTTGGCCTCTGCTGCTGCATCTGGTGACCCATCCCATGCACGGCGTTCTCAGGAGGTACCAGTGGCACCAGTGACAACTCCAGCTCCTCTCCCAGACCCATTTCCTGCACAAAACCAACCTGCAAACCAGAATGCTGCTGCCCAGGTTAACGCAGTGGCCAACCAGAACTTGCGGATGAATGCCCAAGGGGGTCCCCTCATGGAGGAAGAGGAGGAGGGTGGCAATCGAGACTGGTTGGACTGGCTCTACTCAGCAACACTGTTATATGTTTTTGTCAACATGGTCTATTTCTACTCCAGTATCAGCAGACTCCTCCTGGTTATGGGTGGCACCATTCTCATGTATCTGTAAGTGTATGGGATTAATATTTACTATTCAGAAGTGTTTCACTGAAGTACTGAGCTCAGTGCTCACTTGGGTTCCTCACTGCTTGTGCCTAGAAAGGGTGAACCACTCCTGTCCTAACTCAGTATTTAGTAAAAATACAAGTATGACTATGCCTGGATCAAATGGAAAATGTGGTTGATAGTAGCTGATCTCAGTAGTTTTTTGTACTAATGTTTCTGTTTTGGAAAATTGCTTGAAACCAAAGTAGCTCCCTGTGTAAAACCCCAGAAATGTGGCAATGCAGAACAGACAGACCTGTGGGTTCAGTGTAGAAAGAGACAGTTGCTTGTTGGGAAAGAAGTAGTTGAAGTCTGGGCAGAGGGTCTCACACCTGCTGTTTCAGTCATGCACCAGTGCCTTTTTTTTCCTTCTGCTGCGTGTTGCCTCTGGAGAGCAGATTGGGCTGAACTGAATGCAGTGTCCTGAATCTCTCTGTGGGGTGAAGATCCCACAATAATGAGTGAACCCTGAGCTGCCATGCTTGGGATATCTTGGAAGGATAATCGGTGCTCAAAAATTCTTTGATCACCAGTAAAGCAAGTGATGTAGACCTCTGAATTCCTGTTAGTAGGTCTAGTAGTTAAAACTGGAGCAGTTCTTCCAAGATCTAGTAGACTTAGAGTGAAGGTTAATTGTTTCATTAAATGTGCTTAAATTTTACTGTTGACAGTTCTGAAGTGTAACTTGGAACAGCTTATCTTGTAGGTTACAAGGTGCAGGTGTGGCAGAGATAATATACCTTCTGTCTAAGGAGGTCTGTATGTTTTGTAAGGTAGTGCTTGTTTTCTGTGTTTGTCATGCCCTTTTTAGGGCAAGTACAGAGAAGTTACCCAGGGTTGTACAAACAGGGTAAGCATGCAGGCTCTTTGTACCCCCTGGCAGGATGCTGCGTGCAATCCTGGATGTAGTGCTGCCTGCTTGGGATGGGAGCAGATGCTCCTCTTCCCCTCCCATGTCATGGTTTGCCATGAACTGGAGGATTTGAAAGTACTAAATGGGTCAGGACAGAAAGCTCTTAATATGCTGCACTTGTTGCCTGCAGTTCTGAGCAGCCAGATGTGCAGCTATTGTGTAAAGGAAGAAGTGTTCAAACCACACTAACTAAAATCTGCTGCCTTCCCCAGGCACCACGTTGGATGGTTCCCATTTAGACGAAGACCAGTTCAGCCCTTCCCAGGCAATATTGCTCCTCAAGCTGCTCCAAACCAGGACCAGAACAATAATTTAGAGGTATTGTCTTGCTATATTTTTAAACCATGAAAATGAAACCCTATCAAGTTTCACTTTTGGTTCATTTATTATGTGTAGTAGCAAAAAGTTTTCTCTGAACTTTTGTAAGAAACTACCTTCCACGGAGGAATAATTTGCACCTACACCTCTACTGGTGTAGTAAATTCTTTTGTTCTGCAAAATATTTTAGGTAGAATGTTATCTTTTAGTTGCTTCTGTCCTTTAGGAAGTTGTAATGGAGAGTGGTGTGTCACAGGCTGTGACTGGGGTTGGGGTTCAGACTACACCTCTGTAGAACTCGGGTCTACAAACAGTGCGAGTCTTGCATTTCAAGCTGACACTTCTTGTTGATGTCAGTAAAAGCTAATTAGCTGTAAGTACATAAATCACCTGAGCTGGTGCTTCATATCTGTCCTAGACAGTGTTCTTGGACACACAGTGGGAGTTAACCAGGACAACCTGTGTGCAGCTTGTTTCTTTGACTTTGTATCTGCAGATACTTGGAAGATTTTGTATTCAGACAGTGACATCTGGGTAACAAAGCATGCTGCTTGAGATCTGATTCTTCTAATGCACTTCTGACATTCTCATTTACCAAATATGCTTTATTTTTACAGGGAGGAAATGAAGGCAGAGCAGATGAATCCGAGGTACCTCCTGATGAAGGACAGGCTTTACAAGAACTGCAGCAGGCTAATCCTTCACTTATGAGCACAGTGTGGGTGTTTTTCAAGACTTTCTTTGCATCCCTCCTTCCAGAAGGACCTGGAGTAACCCACAATTGACTTGTCACCAATCTGCTGGTGTGAAACTGCAATGGACACCTGAGACAATCTGATACCAACTCCAGACCAGGCGTGGAAGGCACTTCCTCTGGTTTTCACTGGCCAAGCAAATCTGCAAGAAGCCTTACATCGTTACAACCTAGAGACTAAAATGCTTGTCCTCATTTTCCAAAGAACTTTGTTCCTTAGAATTTACTAGGTACCTATGTAGAGGCTTGGCTTTGTGAACTTGTGCACCAAATGCACAGGCTCCGAGTGGGTGTGCAAAAAATGTTAGAGAAGCAAATTGCTTCTTCTGTGCAATGTGATTCCTGTTGGAATGTTTCAAATGCTATTTTAATTACACTGAGTGTAGGATCTCAAAAAATTGCTAGATGTGCATTAGCAGATTTTTAGGAAACATCTGCTGTTAAATTGCTTCAACCATATTTTTAATTTGCTTTGTAAATATTTTCCTTTGAAGGATGTATTGTGCAATCTCCTAGTTGGACAAAGTGGAGGACTGTAAGACAGTGAGCTGAATAAGGAGTTACCTCAGTGGAGCTGCAGGCTAAATGTCACATTGCCAAATTCAGAGAGTTCAAATTTGAGGTTTAATTCTCTTCCCCATGCCATTTCACTCCTGCTGCCAAATAATGGGAGAAGAGTATGTTCAGGACTGTTTAGCAAAAACTTACGCAATATTTAAACTGCTGGGTTTGGATGCAGAGTTAAAGCAGTCTAATGCCTGCATTCAACTTTGCATTCTCACTCCACTGCATCTCTCTTGTGTTACTTCGTTGTGTTCCCTTTAATTTCTGATATGGTTAAGGGCTGTGATTCAAATAAAATTTGCAGGCATTTATATCCATGTTTGTATACACTCTGCAGCAAGTGGAAGGCTATCTGTGCAAAGTACAGGATGTGCTCTGGCCTTACTTTAAAATTATGATAAGGGCATTGGGGTATGAGGGGAAAGATGCTCAGCCTGTATTTTTCATCAGCCTTCAGCAGTTGAAGTGTCTTGGGTAGCTTGTGTTTACTCACTGAAAGTGGCTGACGCAAGAGGGCAGGGACATCTTAAAGCAGGAAATTCTTCAGGTATTTGGAAAATCTGGCCACTTGAGCCCTGCTGGTGGCATTGCAACACACTGTCTTGGCTCAGGGTTTTAGTTTGGCTTGAAATGTTCTGTCTAGGAACAGCTGCCACTCATGGAACTTTGGAATGTTTTTCCTCAGTGTTTCCTGCACTTGGCAGGACAGTTTGTTTAGGAGTGTCTCATCAGGGCTGAGATGCCTGAGTTGGTACAAGCAGTTATAATAGGTAATCTTGATCTTTCCACTTCATATTAGGCTGATGTTAGACAAGTTTGTTGGTGTTTCCTGTAGCAGTGATCTAAATCCTAGTGTTTTTTGCTGTGAACAATTTCCAGGTCTATTACCAGGTTGGTTTTCTGCCACATTTTCAGTTTGCTGGAGACTTGGAAAATGGGTAGAACAGTGGTAAAATAGTTTTAAATATTTAGAATTAAGTGATTTGAGATGAGGTGAGTTCTGTTAATTCAGGTATATCCTGCATAAGCCTTGGATAACATAAGGATGTTCTTGAAAGAGATGCCTCCTGTTTCTTGACTTGCTAGTTCTCTGATTAGTCAGATGCTACTCTGGGAGTTTCAGTCACTGAACAAAGGCTTCCTCAGACCTGGGTACCCTCAGTCTGTGTTCCTGTGCCCTTTTGTAGGCACAAGATGGGTGCCAGCCTGACCCTGGGCATCACCTGCAGCTCTTAATGCACAGCTGCATCCTGAGCCACTGCACTGGGGGCATTCCACAAAGTGTTCAGTGGATGATGAATATTTTTTTCCTTCAGAGTGTGGCAAACGATCACTCAGGTATCTTGTCAAAGTGTCTAAATTAATTGAGCTGTGCCTGCACCCAGTATTGACAGGAGAGGGTTTTTATTGGCAGCCAGAAATAAACTTGGTATGGCTTAGGCAGCAAGCACAGTGCTGGATTACTTGAAGTCTCTAATCTGACAGCAAAACATCTGTTGTTGTCCTGAGGCTTTTGCTATTCCCATGAGCAAGCAGATGGGTTTAGAATTAGTTGGAAAACTAGTGAAGTGTAGCTAATGCCACTGGAGGGATGCAGTGAGGCTCCTGGGCCTCTTAGTGTTTCCTTAATGGCTCAGTGAAAGGCAATAACCTCTGCCATTGGGTGCTGAGAGTGCAGCAGAGGACACATAATGTGGAAGTAAATTCTCTCTAATCCTGCAGAGGCAGCTGCCAGCAGTGCACCCAGGCAGGAGTACCAGGATGTCAGGGAGCACTGCCTGGCTGAGGGTCTGGGCATTAGTGACTGAGCCAGGCTGGTGCTACCTGTAGTTGGAAGTTTGAGGTGGCCCTAACCCCTGTCACTAGTCCCTGAGCAGTGGAGGCTTCTGCTTTGCCTGAGACAGGCTGGGAACTAGCAGGGATGATTGAGGTGTGGAAGGAACTGAGTCAGCTCAGCCTGGAGGGATGGCAATGTAAATAGTGAGGTATGTAAGGAGGGAGGGCAAGGAAGTGGAGGGGGGGAATACAGCCTGCATGCCAGCTGTGGGTGACAGTATGAGCCTGAAGGTGAAGAAATCCAGGTTAGACACCAGAAAAAAAAAAAAAAAAAAAGCCTTTAATCTTCCAAAGCAAGGCTACTGAAAGTGTAGGAGTTCCAGAGAGGTTTTCTGGGAATAACTTCTGTCTCTTAGGCTGGGATGGAAGTTGCATAGAACAGAAGGAACCTTGAGGCTGTGGGTTTAGGAGGTTGGGTTTGTCTTGGCTCACACTTCAAGCTGTGTTATTCTGCTGCTGGTTTGGCTCTTCTTCACACTTGTGAAAACAGCAACATGTAGATGTGCTAGAGCAGCAGTGCTGCAGCACTGTACCTCTTCAGCCATGCGCTGTGCAGGGCTACCTGAGAGCAGGTGGTGCATGGGGTGGCAAAGTGAGCAGCAGAATAAAGCCAGTCTCTCTGCTGCTGTGTGTCCTGATATGCTTTGGCAGCTTCTACCAGTTCAGAGCAGTTCTCTGTCCTTACTGAAAAACAAGCTGGAGAAGAATGAACAGTCTGTTCTTCCCAGGCATTTTTCTTGTTGTGGGGTCTCCTACCAGGCAGCTTACTTGGGAAACCACTGAAGTCCTGTTTAGCACCATGGGTATGCTCCTGTCCTCAATTTGTGGAACATAAATCTCACAAGGAGGAGATTGCTGCAGATAAGCTCAGCAGTGGGTGTGTGACTTCCCCTTTTCTCTGAAGAGCTGTTTCACTTTTGCATGTGATTGTTCTCAGCAGCCGGGGACATCCCAACAGCTGTGCACTTGCCCAGCTGAGTGTTACAACCTCCCTCTGTGATCCATTTCTAGTGTGTCTTGTGCCTGATCGAGTGGCCTGTGCTGCAGAAGAACCACCCGAATTTCTTATATTAGCACTGAAAGTTGTATTTGCTGCTTTCAGTCTGGATTTGACAATGTAGAAACACAGCTGGCTGTGCTTCCAGCTCCAGGCCAGCTGCCCTGAGCAGCCTCAGGTGTGAAAAGCCTGGGCTCACCTAGGGCCTCCTGTGTATGCCAGCTTATTTTTTCATTTTTGGAGGTTGCTATGGATGATAGTGGTAGGGAAGAGAAGGAATTGAATTGTTTTAGGAGAATTTTGTTGAAAACTATGTGAAACTTTGTTGGTCAGCAAAGCCTTCTTGGGTGGCTTACATCCCAAGCCTGTGAAAATCTCACCATTCACAAACAGGAGTTGTGAATTTATTTGCTGTCTAACACCCAAGCCTGTCATAGTCATAACTTTAACTGTAAGAAAAGCTGAGTCCTTTCAACACAAGATTTGTGTTGCAACACAAGGGCAACACAAACCTGAACAATGCATGTGGTCTCAGCCTCCAAGGGCTGGTGCTGAATGTGTAGGACTGAGCAGGGCATTGTGCTGCTGAGCCCTGAGTGGGTGTGAGATGGTGTGGCAGGAGCACCAGCCCTGGCAGGGATGCAGGGCCCCCAGCCAGTGACCTGCCATCAACATCAGTCATGTCATGGCTGGCTCTAGTCTGACCCCATCATATCTGCATGGTGGCTGTGGTGGGGCAGAAGGTCAGACCCTGGACAGGGAGGGCTAATGTGGCCACATCTGACCATGGATCAGATTTGACTGGGGTAGAGATGGAGCTCAGGGAGGGTGGTCAGTGCAGTTGGTCCTATTTGAAGCTGCATTGGGGGACCATCCCCTGGGATCAGGACATTGCCAAAGGAAACTCTAAGATTGAGAGCCCTTGCCTTATTATGTGATTGCACATTCCAGGTTACTCTTCCTAAAATTTTGAGAATTCTTGAGTTGGTCAGGTAGTACCAATTCAATTTGACATCATGAATCTGTATTCAAATGCTGGTGGAACTTTAACTGGCTTAACTGGTTTTAAAGAAAAAAAATCTTTAATATGTTATTTGTCTCAGTTTTATAAGCCTGTGGGACAGATGGGATCAGCAACCTTTGGACTGACCATCGTGCAGTCCCTGGGCTGAGCTACTGTGAGTCCTGGCAGTGGTGCTGGAGCCAGTCCTGCTGATAGAGCGATGTGGGGCCAGGGTACCTGGAAGGCGATTTCAGGAAGCAGCTGCAGGGTAACACCAGATGTTTGGGTCGATGCAGCACAAAGATTAATGGCACTGTGATGTACCTCTGCCCTGGACATCAGGGGGAAAAACAACCCCAGTTGTAGGACAGTCCCCAGCAAGGTGGTGAGTACATGTGTGCGTGCGTGGCCTTCAGATGCAGCCTTACACAGCAAATATTTGTCAGAACATTTTCCAGCATCCACTTTGCAAGTACTATGCAGCAGCTTGGGTGTCTAACCTTTCTTTGGGGTTTAAAGCCTGCCCTATCTCCTGCTAGCCAAACTTAACCTTTCCTTAGGCTTTTAAATTTGACCTGACTCCTCCTAGCCTGACCTTGCACTGGGAGGAGGGTGGGCTGTGGAGTCCCTGCTGCCCTGGCCTCTGCCTGGTCACTCCAGGACAAGGATGCTCATGACATCTGTGTTCCACATACTTTTGCTATTGTAGGCAGAAAGTCTCCAGCCTTCCTGTTCCCACTGGAGGTCAATGCCCGGCAGTTCCCTGTCCTCCTTTTCTCTCAGCTCAGGTTGTCTGCCTACAGCAGACACTGCATCAATGATGGGGTGAGGGAACTGGTCTGTAAGGGGGCTCTGAATGCCCTGGATCTACCATTTTGTTCTGGATTCTTGGGCTTTTTCTGCCTTTGTCTACCCTGGGACTCTGGTGACAAATACCCCAGTATCAAACTGCCCATTTTTCCTTTCTTCCATGCTGGTATGTATTGTTGCCCTGGGTAAAGAGGTGGTTGTGGCCTCTTGGGTCCTGCTCGTCTTTCACTTGGTGATCAACACCGGCCTCACTGGGGCTGCTTCCCTGTTGCAATGTCTCCTCTGGATCTGCCCCAGTAAAACTTCAACTATGTGCAACACTCCTGAGTTTGTGTCCTACCATACATGGGATTGTGGTTTTCCTCTGAAAGCTTTGCTGAGGATGCAGGCAGAGCTGCTGGTGTGACATCCAGCTCAACAGCATCTCTGTCAATTTGTCATATAAGCTCAGAATGGTTTGGACTGGAAGGAGCCTTAAAGCTCATCCTGTTCTAACCCTCTGTCGTGGGCAGGGACACCTTCTACTAGACCAAGCTGCTTGAAGCCCCTTCTAATCTGGCCTGGAACACTTCCAGGGGTGATGTGCCCACAGCTTCCCTGGGTGAGTGAAGTCAACCTGTGCCAGTGCCTCAACGCCCTCTGAGTACAGAATTCCATCCTAACACCTAATTTAATTCTCTTCCAGTATAAAAACATTTCCCATTGCCCTATCATTACCTGCCTGCATAAAAAGTAGCTCTCACTCTTTTTTTATAAGCCTCCTTTAGATACTGGAAAGAGCTTTAAGGTCTCTCCTGAGCCTTCTCATCTCCAAGCTGGAAAACCCCAGCTCCCTCAGTCTGCCAAATGATGGTTTAAGCGTCACTTTTAGTGCCTCACTACCTCTGTTGTGCTTGCACTGCAGCCCCTGGGGAACCCCCTCTTGCTGTGCCTACAGAATTCCCCCTACCCCAGCTGTTGTGACCACTGTGCCCACATCCCTTGAACACGAGAGCCGTGAGCTGAAGGCCAGAAAATAGAACTGTTGCATGGTTAAAGCCTCTTGAATTCAAATCCTTTTGTAACGTGCCTTGTGCCCCCTTATCCAGGGCACCGAGGACAGCCGTGGTGGCTGAGGCAGCGGTGCTGTGCTGTCGGGGGGAGCCCCACTGCTCGGACACTTGCTGTCTGTGAGTCGTGCTTCCAAACCATTAACTGCTGTTCATTTGTAACGCGGAGTGGGGTCGCGGTGGGCAGCCCGTCCTTGGCCACCGTGCGGGTCAGTGACCGTGAATGCCTCCCGCAGGGTACCCGAGGACATTCCCCTTCTCAACTCAGGAAGAAAACAGCGCTGTAGGGCGGGGGCTGTGGAGGAAACGCGCTCCCCCGGCACAGGGACAGCGAGGGATCTGCCAGGGAGGGGAGCGAGGATGGCACCTCGTCTTGCTCAGGGGGTTGTGTGTGCCTGCAGCATTGCCCGCTTCTCCTCTGTCCTTCTCCATCAGTCTGTGCCGGCAAAATGGTTCGCGGGAGCTGCTGCGAGTCTCCTTGCTGAAATGAGCCCCCTCTGTCCTGGAGCTCATTTTTGGGAATGGGATGGGCTCCAGAACCATAACAGAGGTGCGGGTGGGGACAGTGGCATACAGGGTAGGTGTGCACAAGGAGTGGATGTGAACTTGGGTCTCTGAAGTTCCCAAATGATAGTTGTGAGACTGGATACATAAAAGTTCCAGCTTAGTGGGTTCTTCCCCATAAGGAAGGTGGCACACCAAAGGTCATCCACAAATCCAACCAAGAGGCAGAAAGCACCACAGTCCTCTGGTTGTGGAGCTTTCCAGAGATGTGGGTTCACCCAGTGGTAGCATGAAAACCCCCCTTCTCAGAGTATGCCTCGGTTTCCCCACCATATGTCTAAAACCAGAGGACGGAGCAGCAGTTATTGATGTGGCTGTGTCTCAAACAGAGCTTTGCTGGGGAATTACTGCAGGAATGCAAAATATGGAATAGTTCTGCATGAAGAGCAAATGATGAACCGGCTGGAGGCAGCATGTAAGCTTGCTCCCTTGACTTTATTCTCTTCCACTCTCCATCCCCCTCCAGCTCTTTCCACCCACCTCGGTGCATCCATGTCCTGAGTTAAAGCAATCTTGGCAGGAGCTCCAAGCCCTGCAGCCCAAGTGCCTGCTGAGGGAGGAAGGCCGTGTGCAACTTGAAGAGTCTTAAGGAAACTATAGGAATATTAGGAAATGTGTGATGAATTTTGATAAGTGGAGGAAGCAGGTCATGTCCTGTGGGCATGTCGAGTGGGCTCTGCTGGAACTATGAAAGCAGCCCTTGCCACGGCCAAGAATCAGTCACTCTCATCAGTGCTCTCCTCTCTGGCTGAAGATGTGCTGGGCTGGCAGGATGATACTGGGGATCTTCAGGATCTTGCTAGTGCTTGTCCATGCATCAGGAGCCTGTGAGTTTGGGCCTTTCCCTTACAGAACCACAGGGATAGTCTGCAGGATGACCAAGCCCGCAGGATTGCTGTGTAAGTGCCTGCTGGATGGGGCTGTGTTTGCTCCAACTCTGCCAGAAGGTAGCAATATATCAGCCAAGTGAGGGGGTTTCTTGCTTCCCTGGGTCTTGTGTAAGCAGTTTATCTAGCAAGATGTATTAATACCTGCCTGGGAGCACAGGTTAAAGCATGAGCACCTAGACTGAATAGGCACAGCTTCTCAAAAGAGCTTGAAAATTGTCTCCAGCCCCTCTCAGCCCAAAGGTTTAGTATTGTTCCTTGCTGAGGGTTGGCGTGATGGAAGAGCTAGAGAAAATGTGTTTGATTTCTCTCTTTGTTGGTATCTCATCTCTTAGGGTCAGTATGCAGAAGGGGAAAACAGGTTTTCTGCTGCTGTGGGTTTATTTGCAAGGATTTAAGGGGGGAAGAATAATTAGTTCTTCTGTGAAGGGTGGGAACAGCTCTGTCCTGTCTCCTCTTATGGGGGTGCATGAAGAGAAGGAAGCTGGGCCAAACTGAGAGGGAATTTCTGGAAGCAAAAAAGTCCTATGATAGCATGTGCCTGAGGCTGGACTGGATAATACTATAAAAATGGGCACAGAAACTTAAATATCAGAAATTTTCAGTCAGAGACCCAAGAACTGACTGCAATAAAAGCAAGCAGCAACAGAGCAAAGCACTGGGGTAAAATCAACAGCCTGTGTGGTGTAAGGATAAGCACAGCCTCAACCTTTCAAAAATCTGCTTCTGAGGTGAGTGAAAACAGGGCATGATTTCCTGGAAGCAGTCCTGCTGGTGACTGTTGAACCAGACATGCTGTTGTCCCTTGCTGCCATCAGCTGTTAAAGTTAGGGATTTTTTTTAGTTTATTTTCAAACTCCTTCTAGTGCTCCCTTAATCTAAGGGAAATGCCACAGAAAAAAAAAAAAAAACAACCCTTCTGTAGTGCTTTAATCCAGAGTGCATCTCTGACTTTGCAACCAGCAGAGGTTGCAGTTTGGTGTCTTTGCACTCTTCTTCCACTAACAGTGAACCAGGAAACAGCACAGGTCATCCAAGCAGCCTTCAGAAATGCCAAATTCCCAAACATCACCGGGGAAAGGTCTGTGCGTCTCCTCGGCAAGGTGGTTTATGGGCTGAGCAAGTGAGTATCTCCGTGTCTCTGTGCCAGTGGAGATGGGGGCTGAGGGAGGGGAACAGCGACTGACCTCGGAGGGAGCTTTGATCCAGCAATTCCTGGTGAAAGCGAAGGTCTGGACTGGGGCAGAAACACTTCCTGCTCTAGTCGTTGCAGACGATTTGCACATTGAGGTCTAGGCTGCTGATGTGTTGTTTAAGAGCTTTTCCAACTCCGTGGGCAGCCAGCGAGGCAGCACGTAGGGCACATGTCTGACAGCGGGGATGGGGAGCAATGCCCCTGCGTGTTGGGGCACCTGGGGCTGTCGACAATAGATGGTGCCCAAGGCACATCGAGTGGCGAAGGGGACCCATCCGAGGCTGCCAGAACCACCCCTTTCAGCAGGATGTCATTTGGCTGGGCCTTGTGACAAACTAGGCTGGGTGTCGCTGTGTTACTTTTATCTGGGGACAACAACTGCAGCGGTGCATTTGCAGGACACATTTCCTGCCATGACCACAGCTGCACAGAGCACTGCAATGAAACAGGGTTGTGTTGCTCTGTTTCCTGTTTAATGCATCCCCCCACCTCGTATCTAAACATCACCAGGGAGGTGCAGTGCACCGAGGCTGAGCAAAAGGACCATTATCCGTGTGCCTGACCCCTGGAATTTGCAAAAGCCCCTGAATCTGTCACTGGCACAAGCCCCTTAGAGACCTCACGTCCTCAGGAGCAATCCCAGTCACAAAAAACAGCCCTGGCTGGAGCCAAACTGTGTTTCTCTTGTTCCCAGCATCCAGGTCAATGACTTGTCCATAGAGAAGAGCGATGTGGAGCTTAAGGAGGAGAATGCCATTCACATTGCCATTAAAAACGTGACAGCCTCCTTCAAGGGGACCCTGACCTACGGCTATGCTGGGGCTTGGTTGTGAGTACCCAGGGCTGGCTGCTGCTGAGCACCACAGCCCCAGCTGCTGCTGCTGCTGCCTGTGGGGACTGGCCCATGGCACAAGCAGATGCAGAGGGGCTGCACTCCTCAGGCTCTCTCTCTAGCAATGGCAGCATTGCTCACTGCCCAAGTGAGACAGGATTTTATGCACTAGCAGAGCTGCTCAGCCCCAGCATTGCTCTGCTTGTCTTGCATTCTGTGTTTGTCTTCCCCGTGCCTGAGGAGGCAAGATGGGCAAAGCTTGAGTCGACTTCTTCCCTCCCCTCCTTGCTCTCTAAAGTCTGAGTGGATAAAAAAGGGGTTTAATGCTTCAAAGTGCTACTAAGGCAGCAGTTTGCAATGATTTAAAGCCAGACTATCTGATAAAAGCTGTGGCATGTATGGGATTTGCCCACTGCAGTGCAAGGACAGACATGAGAGGTGTTGTAAAACTCACCCTGGGGCTGTCATTGGGAGACAATGACAAGCACCTCCCAGCACAGGTTGCTAAATGTACTCTCTTCTTGCCATTACAGTTTGCAGCTTTTTCATGCAGTTGATTTTGAAATTGAGTCTTCCATTGACCTCGAGCTGAACATTGAACTGAGTAAGTGACAGTGGGACATCGCTGCCTGCAGGGGGCTTTGTGGGTGGGTGGGTGGTAGGCAGCAACTCCAGGCCAGCTCTGCCCACCTCTGTGGGAACTGGGTGATGTATGGAGGCTGGGAGTGGTTCTCTGAGCCCTGTTCACACAGCATAGGAGACAACGTGGCCCTCAAAGACCTCACAGTTTTAATGGATCAAGAGGAGGAAGCTCGTATAAATCCCTTTAGCAAAGTAATGCTGATTTGTACTGCCAGTGACAGTCTGGCCTTCTGGACCCTCTTCAGGACTGGCTTTTCATGTCCTGTGGTTCATGTGGTTTTCAAATCATTTGAAAAAAACATAGAGTGTTTCAAAAACATGACCCCGTGGAGGACTTTGGTGCAGGAGGTCCTTATATTTCACCTTTTGCTGTCTCCAGTTCAAGGCTCTAAGAAACAAAGCCTCTTCCTCAGGGATGGCAATAGGCTTAGACTAGAAAGTTAGAGGCAAACTACATTGTTCCATCTCCCCTAAGGGATGACAGGGATGTGGGTTATCACAGGCACCAAAAAATACATTTTCCTGCCTCAGAATACATTTCCTTGGTAAGTCCCCAGGGGAAGAGCAGCATGAAGCTCTCAGTGACAGCGTATTGCATTTCCCAAACTTTTAGCAATATGACTTAATTCCCTCCCTGCTCTGGTTTGTGGGTTGCACACAGCACCCAGCTTCTCCTGGGTGATGTTCAGGGGCAGCTGAGTCCCTGACAATAGGAGCTAGGGAAGCTGGCAGGGATCAAACGGGACGTGAAAAAAGGTGACTGGTAGACTAACTCAGCTGGAGCTGCAAGAAGGCACTTTCCATACAAGTGCAAAGTAGTCCCTCTATGTCCCAACTTTGCAGAGTCTTGACTCTTATGGAAACATCCCCTGGGAGGAGGTATGAGGAACTGGCTGTCCCTCTGCAGTGATGCCCTGCTCCAGGCCTGCAGTTTCTGCAAAGTGCACCCACCCTCCTCAGCTCAGTAACAAATTAGCTATTTTTTATTTCTCTCATCCTGTGCAGTGTGCGAGGAGGAGCAACTGGCTGCTGATGCATCAGACTGCTACCTGACCTTCCACAAACTCACACTTCACCTCCAAGGAGACAAGGAGTGAGTCTGTCCCCCTTCAAAATCAAGCTTCATTGCCTCACTTGCCAGTCCCCAAATGTGACCCACCAGTGACTGTGCTCCCTGTCTTACACAGACCGGGCTGGCTGAAGCAGCTCTTCACAGATTTCATCTCCTTCACTTTGAAGCTTGTTCTAAAGAGGGAGGTAAGAACAGCCTGTGGACAGAGGAAAGGTCTGTGTAGCTTTGAAAGCTACACACTTTTCTGCTCACATGTGCCCATGATTTAGTAGCAGTATAATGTTAGTGCTTGTGAAAATGAAGACAAATAAATTAAATCCACAAAATAAAGGCAGCTTGGACCAAGTGAGAGGTATTGCTGACACTGATGCTGCTGCACTTTAACCAACAAATCTCACTGTCAAGCCCAGCTAAACTCTACAATCCAAAATCCTACCCCATGCCTTCATGTTTTTTCATCTTTTCCTCTTGTAGGTGTGCAAAGAAATAAATTCTCTTGCTCAGATGCTGGCAAATTTTGTACTTGATTTAGCAGGTAAACATCCTTTTTTTTAATGCTTTCTTTTATGTGCAACTTCTAAGATTTGAGCCCCAGCAGGGCAGTAGCTGCATCCATCAAAAACATCCTCCAAAAACATGCATGGGATCCTAGGCCCTCAGACAACAGCAAAATAAACTGTAGCAATATTATGTTTTGAATTCTCTGCATCAGCTTGGTTTTTAAGGCTGATTGCACAGATTGAAAGGTTCATAAGGAATTTCTCCTTTAGTATGCACTGACCAGCTGTGCAGGTTAGCTGCAGGACTGTTAGCTAGAACAGGAGCATGCACTGGAGTATGGATCTGAGATATCAGAGTATTTGAATCTGCCAGCTGAAGACTTTCCCAGTCCTAAATATCAGGGAAAAGGAGCACAACGTAAAACTGAGAGTAATTATCCCTATTTCCCAGTGTTGACATTGTGTCAGTGAGCTGTAGCAGCATCAGCACCAGCGCCCTGTCCCATCCCCATGTCCTTTCACAAACTCCCAGTCACCTTCTGCACCAAGTCCTAAAAGTGTCTGTTGCAAGCTCTGCTCGAGATATTTCTGGTGTGAGGTTTTTGTGTTTTCCTCCTGCAGCAAATTTTGTCCGTGATAAGGACATCGTCGTTGATCTCTCCCTGGCAGCAGATTCTGTAATAAAAACAGGTTATGTAGAATCACATCACAAGGTAAAGTAACCCAGGCTGCTCAAGGACTGCTGTTTTCTGGTGGTGGTGTGTGCTGGAGGGCTGGGAGGGGCTGGTCCCTTGCTGCCACGCCGAGCTGCTCTCTGTCCAGCCAGCCAGGTCTTTGCCTTGCAATCGAAATGCAGGTGTTGACATTTTGTGGCCTCCCTGCTTCTTCCTGTGGCCAACAGGCTTGTTTTCCTTTAAAGGGCCTTGTCCAGTACAAGAACTACTCCAGCACCATGAGTGACTCTGTTTTCTCCCCATCTCTGCTGACCGAGTCCCGAATGCTCTACTTCTGGCTGTCTGAGCACACCATCAACAGTCTGGCCTCTGCAGCTTTCTTAGATGGGAGACTGGTATTGACCATTGGAGGGGAGAAGTTGCAGGTGATTTCAGGGGTGGTCCCCTCCTTTACTCACACAGCATGTTCTGGGGAGAGTAAAAAATTCTCTAAATATTGTGTTGGCGAGAGCTGGTTTCTGTAGAAGGAAGAACTCTACAGTCAGTCACTACATGTGATCCTGAAATTGGTGCCCTCTTGTTGAGTGTGTTCACCCAGGCAATATTTTTCCTTGGAGTGATAACACTGGTTGATAGAAAACTTGCCTGCTGAATTGTAAAGGGGCATGACTTTCTGGGGCAGAACTGAGGTAGAAAGGGGATGAGTTCAAGGGGAGCTCAGCCATGCCCCTGGACTGGGCACAGGCCATGCCTCAGTGCTCTGCCCCATCCAGTCTGGATCAGGGCTAACCATAACCTGATGTTTTGGCTTTCCACAAGCTGTTTCTGCTTTGTTTCTGGAGGTGCTGTTTGAAACGGAGGACACGGAAGCGCAGTGGAAGGCAGTGCAGATGGTAACTTTTGGTCCTATTCTGAGCATTTTATGTCAAATGAGGAATTTTCAAATGCATTCTGTTGTACTATAGTATTTTGGGTGGGCCTGATGGGAAAAAACGGAGAATGATGGAGAAGTTGTTGTGCTTTGCAAGGAGGATTTTTCCATCCTCCATGGTGGTACAGCTTCCTTGAAACCTGGCTGAGTTATTTGCCTTGTGTGAATGGAGGGAGGAACGGGGGACTACAAAAGGAATGCACCTGCATGCCAAATTGGCATGAAATTGGTATGGAAAAAGCCTGACTCATCTATTGCCCCTTACTTGACCAGATTTTTCAAGGCACCTCCTACAATGACTCTGTGGCCAAGGTGTGGAGTCTCACCCATCCCCAAATTTCAATTCAGCCTGAAGGGACAGTCGTGAAGTCCTTGGTGGCAGTGGAGGTCAGCATCCTTCCTGCAGGACAAGAGTCCCTAGTGGCTCTGTACATGGAGAAGGTCAGTTCTTGCACCTCCTGACTGTGAATCCCTTGGGACAGGCTCTGCCCCAAGTCTGGACCACTCGTGGTCAGCAATGGCAGAGAACCCTTTGGGAAGGGTGGGTGGCTAAACCACAGGAGGTGGAGAAGGCATATCAGTTCCTTTTAACACTCCCATTTCTTCCCTCAGCATTTGAGGCTGGGAATGATGATAGTGACCATGTTGGCTCAATGCTTTCTCTATCAAGCCAGCCCATCAGCAACGTGCAAGGTGGTAAAAGCAGCAGAAAGTGCTGATGAGCCCCCATTTATCTGTATCAGACCCAGGGGGAAACTCCTGAGCCGAGGTGTTTTAGGAGAGAATGAAGGCACCATGGGAATGTATTTATTTTGAAATCTCCTCATTGCCAAATTCTATCCACTTAGAGGATAGTTGTCTCTGAAGATGCAGTTCTGAAGAATGTGAGGCTCAAAATATAACCTTTTCCTCTGTGTATGCCCATATGAAAGTTCCTACTTACACTGTATTTTACTCCAAACTGTTTTATAGTGAATCTAAGGAAGCAGAAAAAGGAAATGCCAGCAGCTTTCCTGTCATGGGTAACATCACAAGAAAGCAGTATGTTTGTCCAGTCTTGTAATTCTGGGCCAGGATGGATGAAAACCAGCACAAATCTCTGCCTGTAGGGCAGACTCTTTAATTTAAAGGGTTAAACTGCAATTGAGAATAACTCCCTCCTGCCCTCAACAAGTATTCCATGTTATCAGGTTAACACGTTATCCATGTTACAGGAAAGCACACACAACTGTTTCTTGCACTCCAAGTGGTATCTTGAAATAAATGTCAAGGATTTGAAATCATAGACTTGCAAAAGCACTGAACCAGAGGTTGTTCATAAAATCATGGCTCTCAGGACTGCCAGAATCCTGTTTGTGACCTGCAACTGCATCATAAAATCTCCTTTTAAATCAATGTTCGCATACAGGCAACAGCAAGAAAATGAGCCTAAATGACCAGAATTCAGAGATTGCTTTATTTTTCAGTTTGCTTTTTATTTGGTGGCTATTTGTGGTAGCCCTGGCTACCTTGGAGCCAGAAGGATGTTGAACTCTGACTCCTGGAAAACCAACCAAAATGCCCAAATGCAATTCCCTGCTACAAGGCAAGATGAGCTGTGCCTGAACCCTGATGTTCTTTCTGCAGGAAATCACTGTCACTATCCAAGCTGCCTATGCAGAAAAGAAACTCACTTTACAGCCTTTGAACTCCAGGTCAGTACTGTGCTCTCCTGAGCGTTTTTATTGCCTTTTTGGCCCATGCTTAAGAGCACCACAAAAAGAGGGTCTCGTAGTGACTTTCCCTTCCTCTCCTTTTTTTTCTTTTTTCTTTTTATGTTCCCTTCCCTTCAGCATAGAGTTTAAAGTCTTCAAATGCACAGCTGATCCAAGTGGGGTAAGTCCTTAAAAAAGTATTCTCTAAGCCATTTGAGGCTAAATTATGTGTTTAAAGCATTTTTGTATGAATTTTCTGCCTTTCAGAATGACCCATCCATACAAAACTTCATGCAGAATATGATCTCAGTTGCTGGGATCCCAGAAGTAATTTCAAGTGAGTTTTTCCTTTAGGGAAGTGCCAACCTACTCCATAAAGTGTCTAACCTGAGCAATGCAAAAATACATCAATAGCCCTAACAGCTGTGGGGGAACCACACCACTGTTTTGAATTTCTGCTGGATTCACTTGGGGAACAGGGAACCCTTTGTAAATGGCTGGGAGAAAGGAAAAGTCAGTTTTTCATCAGGCCAAAAGTCGTGGGGCGTTGAGACACAATTAGCTTTTGGCAACAGGCAGACAGGGTGGCAGCACATGATAAGCGGCAAGCTGGGACAGCCGTACCTGTAACTGGATGGGTTTGCTGATTCCATAGGCATTGAATCAGCTCTGACAACACTGATGAACAACAAAGGACTCAACCTATTTTATCTCATAAATCCTGAGATCATCACAAGAGAGGTAAGCAGAGCCCAGAAATGCCTGTCTCTCAAAGCTCTCTTGGGAACATGGCATGAACTAACATAATGTTTTTCTGTTTTCTCCCCCCTTTTTAGGGATATATAATTGTACAACTTGACTTTGACTTCCCACATCATCTGCTTCTTGATTTTCTTAAAAAAAATTTATAGAGCTGATCCCTTTACAGAGAGCCATAGGAACCTGTGTACAAACAGAAATGTTGCGTGTGAACCAATTAAAAGACAAGCTGATTAAAATTACCTTCAGTAGAATTTTATTTCCTTGTCCTGAGAAAACCTCCAAGTTCTGTGCAATAGTGCTCCTTTAGAGCCTTTCCTCTGCGAAGATCTTGAGGCCTGCATCTTGATGCATGCTGCTTTTTCAGGGTCTTTAAAGGAATTATGTGCTTAAGAGTAAGGGCGGAACTCCTGAAGCACATGGGCTGTAGGTTAGCCCTCGGGAGGCAGCAGAAATGGATTTTGATCACTTTTACAATCTCTGCTGTTAGTTTTGGAAACATAGCACTTTTTGTGTTGATCCCTTGTTTTCTTTCTGGTAAGAGCCTCCTGATGCTGACAAACTCCAGTAACTCAAATGATATTACCAAACTCCAAGTAAGCTCAGAAGCTGTACTTCTGGTTAGATCTGGCTGAAAAAAGTAAATGGGATATGAATTTACAGTGCAGTACAACAGCAGAATAATCCTGTGCCCAGCATGCTTTCTTTACAGACCATGGCAACTGTGTAGAGCTCCAGGCAAAAAGTTAAAGTCTGTGTTGTTGAAACAGTGACAGCAAACTTGAGAAAAACAATAACAACTATAAGGAAACCAAAGAGATTATAACAGAAGTTTTAAGGGTCTAATTAGGCAGCAGGTTCCTCTTCCTTCCTACTATAGTGCAATAATGTATCTGAAGTGACTCAGTTATTTTCCTCTACCGGTTCATGCCTTTTCTTTTGTTTGTTGTTTTTTGTTTGTTTTGCTTTGCTTGTTTGTTGGGGTTTTGTTTGTTTGTGTTTTTGTTTTGTTGGTTTTTTGTTTGTTGTTTTTGGTTTTTTTTTTTGTTTTGTTTTTTGGGGTTTTTTTTGGTCTTTTCAATTGGAGGAGTCCTCAGTCAACAAATCCAAGATTATAATGGTGATCACATTAATAAAGGCAGAGGATGAAGTTTTCCTCCTGCAGGGAACATTATTAAAGTTGGAGTTCCCACAAAGAGGCCCGAGGTGCTGATAGAAGGATGGGCTCAGTTTCTTGAGCTCCCTGGGCATGGTGGTTGCTCCCCACCACAGTGTCATGGATGTCCTCCCTGGGACAGGAACCAGATCCCATCAATGCCTGAGGTGCTTCCTTTTTCCACATGACTTCTGGGTTCAGTGGCCATGGTGCCCAGGCTGGGTGGGGAGGAGGCTGAGGCACACAGAGGGGGCTCAGTTCACATGGTGTCCATGAGACAGCACGAGCGATGTGAAAAGTGTGACACAGTGGTGTGACTGACCTGGTACACCAGGTAACTTCGGTACAGTAGGCAACTTTCCACCTCCCTTCCCACCCTGTTCCCATCACTGCCTCTGTGGGCTATTTCAGTACCAACTAAGAGCGTATCCATGCTCCCCCCTGCTCTAAAACCACCCCTGCTGAAGGGATATTTTGCCTCCCTGCATGCAATGTCTGCTGAAGACCATGGGAACTGGCTTCTGTCAAGACACAACCTTCTGGTTCTCCTGAATTATATCCTATTACAGTGATGATCACTAATAAAAAGGAAAGGGTAGCGGGGGAAAGTGCACTTTTTCTGTGTTGGAGGGTGTCTTGCCGCTCTTGGGACACTCAGTGGTGACAGACTGTGGGGACTGAGCTGCCCTTCCCTGGGGCAAAGGAGGGCAAGGGGGCTGAGGAAGGATCTATGGCACAAATCTGATGAGGAATAGCTGAAGGAGCTCTGGGGGTTCAGCCCGGAGAAAAGGAGGCTCAGAGAGGATCTTAGTGGGAGTCTCTATAACTCCCTGAAAGGAGGCTGTAGCCAGGTGGGGGTCGGTCTCTTCTCCCAGATAGCAAGTGACAATACAAGAAGAAACAGCCTCAAGTTGCACCAGGGGAAGTTTATATTCGAGATTAGGGAAAATACCTTCACCGAAAGGGGTGATCAGGTGTTGGGACAGGTTGCCCAGGGCAGTGGTAGAGTCACCACCCCTGACAGTGTTCCAAAAGTGTGCGGAGGTGGCACCTGGGGACACGGTTTAGCGGTGAACACAGAGGTGCTGGCTTTATGGTTGGATTCGGCGATCTTAGAGGTCTTTTCCAACCTAAACAATTCCAGAGGGGGAGCGAGGACTCCGCTGAGGGGGCGGAGAGGCAGCGAAGCGGTCGCTGTCCCCGCAGAGGGTCCCGGGGAGGGCTGCCCTCCTGGTTTGTGCGGGAGCAGCAGCGCCCCCGGTGCGGAGCCGCTTCTCATCCCCACGTGTTTTCCCGGCAAAGCCGCCGCTGGTTTTCGGGCGGAGCTGTCCCGGCTCCGCAGGCGGTGTGTCCGCGGCGGCACCGGCCGGACCAGGTGAGCATCGGGACATCGCGCCGGCCACCCCGGGCAGGTACCTACGAGGGTTTGGGAGTTGGAGGGGAGCGGGTCTGGCTTTGCCATTTGCCCCCCAGCCTTTAGAATCGACTTCTTTTTTAAGAAGCGCGACTGGAATAATAGAATTAATAACGTTGGGAGAGACCCCCGGGATCACTGAGTCCAAACTTCAGCAGAACAGGTAACTTGTGTTGCCAGGCACAAGGCGGTCCGGATCCGAGCAGGAGGTGGCAAAGCGGGGCAGAGCCTGGCAGCGGGCACTGTATGTGGCTGCCCCAGCTCCTCCGTGTCATCCCCGGCCCCTCTGCCCTCTCCCTGTTCTCTCGGAGCTCCCCCTGTTCCCTCTCCGTACTCGAGGCAGGAGAACCAGAGTTTCTGTCTGGAGACGTGGATGTTGCTGGGCCTGGGTATTTTGTTTTCTCGGATGAGCTAATTATGGCATAGAGTGATGTGTTATCTTGCCTTCTCCGGGACTCAGCTGTAGGCTCCATCTGATTTTCCAATGCGGCTTCTCTGGCATCCAAAGAAATATTGATAATATTTCATAGTTTGTTGCACCCTATCCAACTAGACCTATTTAGAAACCTGGGATCTTTTATCAGTTCATTGACATCTGCCACATTTTCACTTGAACCTTCTTCCCATCCCAAAGGAAAAAAAAAAACCAAACAATTTTTTTTTTCTCTTTAGAAATAGCGGAAGTGGGAAATGTTTATTTCCTCAGTCCCAGAACAATCAGATGTATGCTTCTAAATAAAAATGTAGAAATACTCCCATTCCAAGAGTCTTAACTACAGCCCAAGTCATCCTCCTTCACGGAGAGCATTTCCCTCTAAGCCCCATTTTTTGCACCACTCCCCTAAAGCTTTACTGAAATTATCATCTGACTATAGATTTCAGAACAGGACATCACCGTGATGCTGTTCTGACTACATATTTTTGCTCATCTCACAGATGGTTTACAGTTGGGGAATTCCAGGTTGATTTCACTTTCATTTTCCTCAGTCTTTTGTTCACCACGTCCTCCAAAGGCACAGGCAGGCTTTGTGCCTTGGGAGAGTGGTGGGTTAGCAAGTGGAAAGCAAGGCAGTGGATGTTGCCCTCCAGCTTGTTTCTTTTGAGACCCCCGTGTTGGTTTGGTGCCACTGCTCTGTTCCTGGGCTTTCGGTAAGTAGCCGGTGATCCTCAGAGCATGCAAGAAGTTGGTAGATTTGCAACGGGCAGTTTCACATTTCGGTTTAATATTTTTGTGGCTGCGAATGGTGTGAAGGCCACGTTTGGGAGGGGGAGGTGACTTTTGGTGATGTGTTTTAATGATGGTTTTGCATTTGAAGGGCAAGGATTGAGGCTGAAAAGTTTTCTGTGTTTCCTTGTGAGGTTTTTGTGCTTCATTTTGAGGTCTGAAGTATTTAACTGTAAGTCATTGCCCGTTGTTTCTGATGGCCTTGTTTAGCAGAGCAGTAGATTAGGAGCTGTGCTGTGTCTGAGCTTTCATGTAACTTTTCAGTGTTGTTTTATTCTTGAATATGAGTCTTTCATTAATTCTTATGAGTCTAGTCTTTCCCGGAATGGCTTTCCACCTTCGTTGGCATTAAGTCCTATTATGAAATAATTTTAAATATATATAATGCAGCATAACATAACATATATTTAATACAATACAAAAGTGGTAATATAATTAATATACTATAAATAATTAGAATTTATTAATTTATGTATTTATTTAATATGACCTTGTTAAGCTGGGTGTTCTTGGTCATCAGGGCAATAAGGTCAGAGCATTGCTACAGATTTCTGATTTTTTGGCTGGAAAAGTGTAAAATAAAAAATCCTGAAGATTGACTGAGAAATGGAGTTTGTTTCGCAGGAAGCCCTGTTATTTTGCAGTTTGTTTAAATTTGAAAAGCTTAAATGTTTTTCTTTTAAGATTTCCAGTTAATTGAAATATTTTTCTTTGTTTTTAATGCACATGTTAATTATTAGCATTGTTTATTTGTATGACTGAGAATATATTTTAAAAAAAGGACTAAAGTCCTAATAAGGCATTTTGAATGAAGACTTAGAGGTCTTTCCAGCAAAGTTTGGAATTTCAGTTTTTGACCACATGTTTGACAACAGTATTTGACAGCCTGAGGAGAAAACCAATTCTGGTTAAGCCAGATCTTTTTAATCATTTCACCAGGAACATTTTTCTTCTTGTTGTTAGAATAGTGAATGACAGGCATTAGAGTATTTTTACAAAACGGGGTTTTTACCCCCACTTTGCTGGGTCCCAGAGCTGCCTCACTTTTTACGTAACACATCCTTAAAGTTTGGAATGGGAAGCCAGGTAAAGTCATTCCTGCAGTGATACTGTATTGCAATAGTATATGCTGTATGGTAACCCACTTTGGCCTGAAGAGTGAGACATGAGTAGAAGAGCACAAAACATCCCAAACTGTGCTCTTTTGGAATGTCTGCTTGGCTTTTGGAGCACAGGAACACAGGAGGTTGATTAGGTCCTTTGCATCCAGTCCCTTCTGTGGCACTCAGATCACATCCCTTTACTGTGTAATTTATCTCAGTCTCAAAACATCCTGGGCTATTGGAAGAGACAGCACAAAGAGGGCAAAGAGTGGTGCTGGATGATGGGGGAATGGATATCCTCTCAGACATGAATGGGAGAAATGTCTGGACCAATTTCACCTCCAGTGCTCCAACTTGGTCCCTGCTTTTGTTTTGCCTCCAGCGTCTGGGTGCATGCCGTGCCCAGCAGCCATGTGGGGAGGTGATGTTCTCTCCATGCAATGCAGCCTTGGGAGTAGCATGGCTCTGCTCCAGCATGACCATAACTTTCTGTTAATTATGATTTGTGTCTGTTCAGATGGGAAAGTCTTGACTCTTTCTATCAGTGTCTTCTACTTCTGTTTTGAGTTCTTTCCTTGGCTCCATAGAGATCTCCTGCTTTCCTCGTTGACCAGATCAAGAAGGTGGCAAAAATAAAAAGCCTGAAGGGCTGTGTCTTACCTGAGTGGGCAGTGTGGAGGAGAGCAGGTCTGGGGAGTGAGGGCTGAGCACTAGAGCACATGGGCTCTGCAGCACGACTCCCGAATTCCTCCACCCTGTGGTGGTGGGGTGGCTGCTGCCGTTGGGTTGGGAATGTGTTTGCTCAAGAAACACCTGTTGCTGGGGAGTGGCACCATGTGCACCAGCCTCATTAGGGGATGAAATTACAGGGCCCAACAGGACATTTCCACTCAACACCGTTACTGGATTTTTGCTGAACTGAGCTCGTCACGGTCCTGCCCCCAGCCCACCTAAACTCGGGTGTTACAGCAACTGTAGGAATTCCTTCCACACCTCACCAAGTGTAGCAGCCCTCGACCTGGAAGGACTGTCCCCTCTAGGTGGAAGACAGATTGTTGGTGAGGGGATGGAGCACGGAGGTTGCCCTCTGTGGTTCCTGTTTCTCAGCCTTCCTTCAAACACTGTGACAGGAGTTGTTTCAACATCCATGGAGGGTATTGTCTGCTGGAGTCAGGCTGTTGTAGTCTGGACTGGGACCCTGCTGCACTATGTTTGGATGTGTGCCTGATAGTAATTGCTTTCCTCATCCCTTTCCCTATGGTAGGAGTCATTGGACACTGGCTGGCACCTGCTGCAGATTGGGGTGAAAGTTCCCTTTGCTGTCTCTGCTGAGAGGTGGGGAACTGCCACGGGGGGCTTTCTCAGCCTCCTACACTTGAAAGTCTTCCGTTAGAGCTGTGTAGCTGTGTAGCCTCAGAGGATCAGCTTCCCACAGTTGTGGTTTTTTGGGGTTTGTTTTTGTTTCTTTTGAGTTTCTTTAATAGTGTCACTGGCTGGTTGATTTGAGCAATCTGCTGCTGCTTCTGTATCAGCTTCCACTGCAAAGCTAAGAGCAGCAGGGCAGAACAAACCAGCTCAAATCAGGAAGTGATGCTGGGAAAGCTGTGATTCCCATGAAATGTTCCTGTAAAACTGTCTCTGCATCTTTAGGGCACATGGCTCAGTCCTGCGTTTTCGTCAGACTGCTACTGAATCTTCAAATGTCAAAACTTCATCATTCCTGCTGGCTTGAGTGAGAAGAGATGAAAAACACCACAGCTGACCTTTGGGTCAAAGGTAAAGCTCATAGGTCTGTGACCTGTGTAATTGCAGTGGCCTTGCATGTCTACATTCTCCTCTGTTATTGTCCCTAGGCATGCACTATGCACTGGGGTGTCCCTGTGTGCTGAAAAACTGCTGCTAGCAGACTGATTCTCCATCAGAATATGGAGCAGAAGCCACCTTTGCACTTGACAACTGGAGAGAGGCTGATCACACAACAATGCAGGTAGGAGATTATGTGCATGGCTTTGATGTGGGAAGGAGCTGGAAGCGGAGGTAAAAATGCCACCAAAGCAGAAAGGAGCTGTTCATCCCCACAAAATGAGCAGCAGGAACAGCTGACTGAGCCCTTTGTGCAGGGAAGTCCTGTACAGACCTGTGATCTGAGATACAGACAGTTGTTTAGGGAAAGCAAAAGCCACACACGTAAGTGAAGGAAAACGAGGACTTTGTTCACTGCTTTCCATGTACAAGCAGGTGTTCATCCATCTGCAGGAAGTCAGGGCTCCATCGCATGTGGCAGTGACTTGAGAAGACCAACATCATTGCTTTGAACTCCCCACCTTCTTCCTTCTTGTCCCCGATTTTATATTCTGAGCATGATGCCACACAGACTGGAATCAAATTGACCCTTGGGTCAGTTGAGGTCCCCTCTCCTGTCTGTGTCCCACCCCCAACTTCTTGTGCACCCTCCAACCTGCTCGTTGGCAGGGTGGTATGACAAACAGAAAAGGCATTGCCTACGCATGCGAAAAATACGTTGGATGTTATATTTGGGAGATGGCCACTGCAGTGATACAGACACCAACAACTTCTCCTTGCCTGTTTCCAGAGAGACTGACTCCTGTGGGTTGCTCTTGTCCTCACAGTCCTGCTGTGCAGACAAGGAGTGCTGTCCCTGCACTGTTCTGGCCGGGGTCAGATTTGCCACAGGACACTCGGAGAGTGAGGTGGATGGGAAACTCTGGGTTAGACCAAGGGCTGTGCTGGCTACCCAGCAGCAGGGCAGTGTAGGTGAATGTCTCTCACTCCTGTGCCCATTGCTATCATCCCTCTAGCCCCCGCTTCAGAGTGATGATCTAGACCTGGAAGCAGGTGTAGCAAGTGCCCGCCCCCAGCTCGTGGAGTTCCTCAGTCACTGTCCCGACTGGCTGCTCACAACCTCCCAGCGCTTCCTCCCAGAGCTGGCCCTCAACAGCCTGGATGGCATCACTGACAACAAAGCAAAAATCTCAGTGCTCCTTGACCTGCTGGAGAAAGCTGGTCCTGCCACCTGGAAACAGTTTGCACAGTATGTCTGCATGGAATGTGACCTCCCCCTGGATCTGGAGGTGGTGCTCATGAGTTCTGCAGGAGAAGGTAAGAGACTTCCTCCGACCAAACGTGGCCAACACCTCGGGTCCCCGTAGCCAACAGATCAGTCTAGGCAGTGACACTGCCAGTGCCCTCACTTGTGTGGTCTTTTTTCTTGGAAGCACAACTTCTGGCTTAGAAATGTAAACTGAGGTTAAAAAAAAAAAAAAAAAATCAGACATAAAAAGCCAAAACCAATAAAAACTGTGCACCCTCATCTCCAATGAAGCTGAGATGAAATTTTCAGATGAGTTTATTTTGAAGGAGAAAAAAAAATACTATCTTTTGTTCTATGGATTTTTAAGTGTCATTTTTGAAATTTTCCTGATCCAGAAAGGCAGGAAACAGAAGTCTAAAAATATTCTCCAAATAAGGAAATGAATTCCCCATATCTCTCACAAGCAATTGGAGGCAGTGGTTTTAGAGAAAATGAGGCAATTCATAAAGACCACAGTCAGTTACGGTGTGTTATCTGTCCGATTTACACAGTGTGCACATGCTCTGCTTTGGGAGAGTTTGTGGCACCAGTTAAGATGTCCCCCTCCCTTACTGGGTTACTTTATGTGGTGTTTCATTCTCTTCTGCACAAAGTCTCACAGGACAAGTCTTTCTCAGCAGTACTGTCTTCCACATCCTGCTTGCAGTAACTTCTTGTTAGTTGCATCAGTTGGATGCCAACCTTTGGTAACCAACTGCAGCAGCAGTCACTTTGGCAGAGATGAAATAGGGGAAAGATCAGACAAGCAACTGGGAACGTGGACTGATGGGGGATTTCTCTCAGGACTGAAACTGAAACAGTTTTCAGCCTTTTGATGCTATGACATACAATAAAAGATGTCCCTCATGTTGGTTTAGCTGTATTATTAACCGATGAGCATCACTGATCCTTCTGAAGGTGAATTGCCTCTGGCTATGCTGAGGGGGTTTTGTGGCAGCTGTGAGCCGTACAGTGAGTCAGACAAGGCCCTTGACTGGGCTGCTGACTCTGTCAGTGTTCATTCACAGCAAATCCTTCTTTGCAGGGATGGGGAAGTGTAGGGCTTCCCTTTTTGGCTACAGTGTGGCTTTAGATGAGCCAAAGCCGCCCATACTTCCAGTTTGCATGGCTCATAGAGGAAAGTTGTTTCACTTTCCCTTGAAAGCAGAGATTATCTGTATTCTAGACCAGTCTCAAAGGAAAAGATCACATGGGGAGCTTGAAACCTGGCTATGTTGCATCAGCCCTTATACTGAGTCTTGGTTTGTACCACTATCTATCTTGCAGGCTACTTGCCCTTTGACTTTGGTCAGCAGCACTCTGAATTTCAAGAGCATCAAGCTCACATTAATGGCATTTCATTTCCTATCCAACTCCTCTAGGTAACTTCAGCCAGACAGAAGCAGCATGCACAGATATGACAGCCCCGTCACCTGTGCCAAAAGGTAAGGCTGGAACAGACTCTGGGGCACTGTGTTCTTGGAGTTTATCTTCTCTGCCCATATCCTGGGCAGGGCTAAAAGTGTTCCAGCCTCAGTACTGGCCAGGAGTGGGGAAGCCACTGCAACTTCAGGTTTGATCTGTTCTTGGTGCTTTCCATTTTCTCTCCCTGAATTTCATGAGTCTTGCTGGCCCTGACTCTGCTAAGGAACTCACTCATTTTAGCTTCTCTAGCCAAGGGAATCTCCCACCCACTCTAAGGAGTTCCTGCTTTTTGTGTCCTGCAGAGGTACCTAATGTCGGTGGCAGGGAGTGGATTGGTGCTGGAATGGCTCTTGGTGAAAACCAGATGATTTGAAGCAAAAGCTGCCCTTCATTTTTTTTCCTGCTGTGAATTTGGGGACCAGGCTAAGGTGATGCTCACAGCAGCAGGAGGTTCTCACAGCTGGCTGTGGTTCTTGCTGAGGTTTGCCAATTCCCTCAGTACCTCTTAACGTGTGTGTTTGCATCCCCTGCTCCTGGCCAGAAGCACTGCATTCTCTGAGCACTGAGTGCTGCCTGCCCTGCCCATCTCTGCTGGAGTTACTCATTTTAAATCATAGTTCCCAACCTACCCTTGAAGTTCCAGCTGTTTGTAGGGTCAAAGAGACACTTTTACCTCTGCTCTTTGCTCAGAGACTTCCTGTGAGTCACAGCACTGCAAACGTCTTGTGTGTCATATGCAGGTTTAAGATCTTGAAAACAAAAATGACTTTCCTATTCCACACACTGCTGCAGACAGAGTGCTGCTGGCAGCTGCTGTGCCACCCTAGTGAGTCAATCTTGCCAGTTGGTGGTGGAGTGGAATTTGGAAAATAATACAGAGAGGTACCAGGACCAGTTAAGAAAGGAAAGACTTGTGCCTCTCTAAACTCAGCCCATTCTCTCCACCTGACAGTGCACCATGAAGAAACAGAATTAACCACTATAAACAGCCCTATGAATCTGTGGGCCTGGTGTTCCTCAGAAGCAGCTGTTTCCTGCCTCATTTTCCAGAATAAAAAGAGAGTTCCTGTGTTGGAAGCAAAGCAGTTTCAACACCCAGCCTACAAAAAACACTGACCAGTGAGGTGGTTGTGGCCCATCTCAGAAAAAGCAGTTCTGTAAACTCAGCCTGAGTTTACAGATAGTTTTGTCCCTCTAATTTTGCCTCTTCAGCTCCCCAAGAGCTTTGCTGGAGAGTCTTGCCCAGCCTTAGTAAGCTGCCATTCAAAATGCTCTTTTGACACGTTTCTGACCTTTCTATTTTCAGGGCTTGGTTGCCGTCACAGCAGCTCTGGGAGTGATAAGGATGCCAAACAGCAACGACTCGGTAAGTAGATGTTCCAGAAGGAGCACTGAGTTGTGCTTTCCTCTCAGGAAGGACCTGTTTAACTTCTTTGCAGAAACACCCAAGAAATCAACTTCCAGCACTGAGAGAAACTTCTGTTTAGTAGCTGCATAAACTCTCAGTGCAACAGGTTATAAAGACAACAGGACCTGGCAAATAAAAGGAAATATCCATTTCCATTTCAGAGATACATTAAGTCTACCTGACCATAAGGGATGTAGATGGCAAAGGCTAAGGGCTGCCTTAAAAAGGGATATGCCAGTAAAACATTCAGTTCTGTGTCATCCCTTTATTTGTTTGCCTTTTTTTTTTTTTTAACCAAATCATCAGACTTACTGAGAATGCAAAACCCACTAAAAGCTTCACTATTTTTCTAGTACATTAAAAACTCATACAATTTCAGATCACTTTAAAGTGGAGAAATAACTGAATAAATCGAGTGGTGACCAAGTCATGTGTGGTAATTCTGGGAAAGATTCGGTAGGCTAAGCAGAGCTGCAGCCTGTGTAACACCAGTGTCCACATCTTTTCCTTCACCATCTGCCTTTCTTCACCCTGTTCTACCTCTGCTTTTTAGCCTTGCAATGCCCACAGTCCAGCCCTGCCAGGGGTCTGGTGGGGTAGCACAGTGAGCATGACAGAGCTGGCAGATGCAGCAGGGCTGGAGCCCAGTTTTGACTGAAAGTCTTCATACAGGGAAATCCTTGAGGACACACTCTCAGGAGTTCAGATCTTGTCTGTTGGCAAAACTCAGCAAACTTAACAGCAGCGAGAATAGGGTTTTTCAGAAGGTGCTTCCCCACCCTTAGTTATCATCACTGTCCTTTCTTCAACAAAGTGATGCTGGTACCATCAGGGATGTCAAAAGCAAAGATTGTGTCTGTTCCAAGATGCAGAGCAAGTGTGGCACAAGGCCAGCATGGGTGAGAGGGAGCTAGTGAACAGAGGATTCTATGCATAATACAGGGATACCTAACTCTCATCTTAAAGGGACAATAAGATTTAGTTTTCATATAAAGTTTTCATATAATTAGTTTTCATATTACATCTTCTCCCTGAATTTTCTTCTTCTTTGCCCCCTGTGCAAAAAGAGGAAAAAGTATGGGTTATGTTCATGTGTTCAAAATTTGTCATTTCCACCCAGCAACCTCTGATCAGGGCCATTGTTTCTCTGTCTACAAGTATTAGTATTTTGGATCTGTCATAACTCACAGCTAACTTTTGCACACTCATACTTCCCCTGTTGTCTTTTTTCTTAGATTCATCTGCAAAGTACCGGCATCTCCTCATTGATTCTGTCCGCCAGAGATATGGAAGGAGGAGAGAAGCAGGAGCAGCAGCACAGGAACAAACACAGTCACTGGCTTTCAACCGAGCCTTTGTCAACCTTGTCATTCGTCAGAGCAAGGCCCCCCGATTAAAAGAGAGAACAGATAAACCCCGGGAGGATGTGGCAGGTGCTCCTGAGCCAGAGGAATGTGCAGATACGGCTGTGAAAGTGTCCGATCTGTTTTATAGTCTGGTCCCACTGGGCACGACGAAGGTGATCTTTTTATTTGGTAAACCAGGTACAGGCAAGACTATGTTAATGCACAGGATTTATCAGAAATGGGCTGAAGGTGTCCTACCTCAGTTTCTCTTCACTTTCCTGTTTGAGTTTCGGCAGCTGAATTTATTAAAAAGAAAATTGACTCTGAAGGAGCTTTTGTTTGATGTGTTCCTGAAGCCAGAAGACAGCCCTGATACGGTGTTCCGGTGCCTCCTGGAGAGTGCCCAGCAGACACTGATTATCTTTGATGGGCTGGATGAGTTTGCAGCTAACATGGATGTGTCATCCTCTAAGGGAGGCCCAACTCTTACCTCCCCTAAGTCCATATCCCAGCTCTTTGCAGACCTCTGTCATGGGAAGCTCCTGCGTGGTTGCACAGTGTTGGTCACCAGCCGACCTAAGCGACTACCTGACTTCTTACTGTACACAGGCAGTGTGTTGGCAGAAATTTGGGGATTTGACCAAGAGAAGGTTGAGGAATATGTCAGCCACTATTTTCGGCAACATTCCCTCAAAGAACAAGCCATTGCTCACCTGAAGAACAACACGAAGCTTCTCAGCATGTGCCTCATCCCTGCTCTGTGTAATGTTGTGTGCATTTGTTTGGAGTATTTGCTCCTTAAAGATCAGATGAGCGTGGAGCTTCCTCAGACTATGACACAGTTTTATATCAAAATGTTTCTCATCTTCCTAATCAAACAGCAGGGAGAGTGTGCAGGTGATGAGGAGACTCTACTGAACTGTAACAAGAAGGCCATTTTGGGTCTCTGTGACCTTGCACTGAAAGGCCTGGAAGAGAAGAAGCTTGTGTTTTATATTGATGATATTCCAGAGCATGTGAGGGAATTTGCTTCCCTGCATGGATTGCTGACTGCCTTTGAGGTGAAGACAAGTGGCACTTGCCCAGAGGCTGGCTATGCTTTTGTACACCTGAGCTTGCAGGAGTTTTTTGCAGCACTGTGTCTCATGGTGAGTGAGACTGTGGACAAGAAGTACCTGAAGAAGAAGTTCTTCTTGAAGTCAAAGTGGACTTTAAAGAACGAGACAAAGACTGAGTTCATGGAGAGTTTTCACATCTTTCTGTCAGGCTTGTCATCAAAAGAATGTAGGACATTTCTCATGCTGCTAGCAGAACAAGATGAAGCCTGGGTGCAGGATAAGCAGGATGTGATCCTGCAGTCTCTCAAGAAAATGGCAGGCACTCATCTGACAGGACCTAAGGTCCTCGAGCTCTGCCACTGCACCTTTGAAACACAAAACCTTGAAGTAGCCCAGCACATTGGGAGCCTGCTGAATTTCAAGTACGAGTTCAGAAACTTTAGACTGACACCTCTGGACATGTCAGCTTTGGTTTTTGTCATTAACTCGGGCCAGGATTTGACTGGTTTGGATTTTGCAGGATGTCTTGTGGACATCGACTGTTTGGAGGTTCTGGCTGGCTGTAAAAGGGTGGAGCACTTGAGGTAAAGACACACTAAGTGTAAATGGGGGTTGGAAGGGCAAGCCTTGTGTTTGTTCTAGAAGGGAGAGAGAGAATATGTCAGAAATTCTGATCTGACCAGCGTAACTTCAATACTGAAAAAAAGTATGGAATAATGAATTTGTGAGAGGTTGAAGGGTATTAAGGTGATAAATCCATTCTGGTTATATTTTTGTATGTCTTTCTGTTTTGATTAAAATAATCAAACAACAGAGGAGTTAGTGCAAGAGATAAGGGGGAAAATGATAGGCATTTTTGGACAATATGAAGGCAGGAAGAATCCTGGAATCAAATGACAAAAGTGTGATCTAAATGAAATTACCATAAACCAGCTGACCAGGAGGTTACAGCTGCACTCAGAGATCTCTCTGTCAGTTCTTTGCTGTAATGCTAGAAGAGGAGGATCCAAGGAGGATTTCTTGGGATCCTGTTGTGGGATGGGTCTTATTCTGTACTTCTGTGAATTACTTAAAGGAATGTGTGTAGTTGACTAATGCAGAGAAGTTGAGGTGCAGTCAGGGTGAGAATTAACTTGACCTGAAGGAAATGATGTCTGCTGTGAAGTGGAGGAGTAGAAAAAGAGGTGCGAAAATTGCTGCTCCTGGATATTGATATCATTGTAAAAAGGGGGCCAATCACTTGTTCTCCGTCCTGATTAAAGTGAAGAGAAATACCATTTAATTTACTGTTAGAAAAGCTTACTGATGACACATCCTAAGTCTTAATCACTAATGTAGGCACAGGGCACTGTCCTTTCAAAGAGCAGATTGGGTAGGTGCCCGAGGATGGTTGGGCTGTTCCCTTACATTAGAACAGAGGATTTTTGAGGGTTCTTCCTGGGCTCATACACACTCTAGTCTTTGCTTGCTTTTATTTATGGCCTGCAGGGTACTGGCACTATGAGTACTGTCTCTTGGGTGGGTGGGCAACAGGCAGTGGGACCCCCAGCTGCATGAACAGAACTTGTCCAAAGAAGCAGCATCACCTCAGGCATGTTCCTAAAGACCATGGGCCATGTCTGCTGCATCACTGCAGCTCTGCAGCTTGTTCCTGACTCTCTCTAGTTCAGGGGAGGGTGGTGGAGGCACTTAGGGCAGCAGGGCCATAGTTGGGGTTCTGCTCTCGTGGGCCCCCAAATGTGCAATGCATCCTGTAACCAGCACGTTCTGCAGCTGAGTCAAAGGACAGCTTGTGTGCCTGAAAGCTTCTCTGTTTGTCTGTGTGTTTTCCAACACCACCAGGTCCTTCTATAGATGAGGTACTTTCCCAGAAAACCGTGTGTTTTTTATATTTTGGACAACTCTGGCTACTCTGCAATCCAAATTTAAAGTATCAGGCCCGAAATCAACCCTCTCATAACTCAGAAGGTTATCACATGGGAGCTGTTAGGCACTCTCTGTTTGTTTGAATTTGGTTTGCCTCGCTGCTCTCCAGGGTCCTGCCTCTGGTGGAGGGTGGAGCGGGGCTGACACTTCATTGGTGGCAGCACTTACACGTGGTGTCACTGGACTAAAAGGCAGAAACTGTCTCTTGAGGTGTTTGCAGTTGATGTGCAGGTTTAGTGTTGAATTTGAATAGATTTTTGAATAGTTTTTTTGAATAGATGCTTGAAAGGATAAAGATGCTGCTGAAAAGAGCACGATACCAAGGCTACTAAGAAGGAAATGCAGTTCCTTTTTTTTTTTTTTTTTTTTTTTAAAAAATCATTATTTAGCCTGCTCTGTGGGCTAGCTTATTTTGTGTTTTGTTGTGTTTATGTTTTTTCCCTTTTCTTCATGTTTTAGGTTTCGTAGCAGGAGATGTGGTGATGACTTTGCTGCTGCTCTTTCGAAGGCCTTACGAGGAATGGGGAACCTGAAGAAACTAGAGTAAGTCTTTGCTTGTAAAGTCAGAACCTTCACTCTTCCTGTCTGTTCTCGATCAGTTTAACTGCACTGACTCTCTCTGGTCTGGTCTGCTCTGTGCAGCAGTGTATGGGGGTAACACAGTGTATGCAGAGCAGCATGGATACACCTGGCTCCTGTTTTATGTTGGCATCAAGAGGAGTATTGCATTGTCCTGCATGAAGAGGAGAATAAAGTTGGTTGGGGTGCAGAGTCAGCCTGTTGCCTCTCAGTGTTGGTGTGCTGGGAGTGTGGTGCAGGCACATGAACGAGGAAGACTTGCCATGAACTGCATGGGATGCTGGTCCTCCCTCTGCTTGGTTTGAATGATTCTTTCTCTTTCCAGGTTGGCAGGCAGCAGCATCACAGCTGAGGGGATGGCTAACTTGGTCCAGGCTTCATCACAGTGCCTCCAGCTTGAGGAAATAAAGTGAGTGTGTTGTGGCAATGACCCGTGAATCAACTGTTCGTTCCTTGGGGACCTGGGATACTAATGAGAATGAACCTGTGCAGCTTGCAGGACAATCGGATACGGAATCCAGAGGTGAAGAGGGTGATGGATCTGTTTTCCAGAATGGAAAAGCTGAAGAAAATAGAGTGAGTAAGAATGGCTTCAACCTATTGAAAGTGGTAGCCACAATGGAGCCAAGCTCTGCATTATTGATTTTAAATCCTTCTCTGAGCAGAGCTGCTGCATGTCTCTGAGGGGCGACACTTGCTCTTAGAGATGTGTGGAACACAAAGTTGAGCCTTAGTTTTAAGTGCAAGCAGAGCTGTGCTGGAGTTCTGACTGTTTGGGACAGGCTGAACCTCACAGCTCTTACCCAGGTGTTTTTAAATAATCCCAAGGGCGTCCTGGCATTATTGACACCTCTGCAGGAATTACAATGCAAGTGCTCAACTCAGTGCCTTCTCCCTCCTCACTTCCACCTGGTGAGGCTCAGTTTGAGATGTATCACCCCTGATTAAAGGGGAATGGCTCCATCCCAGTCTTCCCAGCCTCCCCATTAGCCATCTTCTCATGTGCTCCTTCTTCTAACACTCCTCCAACAGCCCAGTGCTGAATGAGAGGGACTGACTGCGAGCAAAATGGATTTGCAGCTTTCAGGTGGAGCAAACCAGCCTGGTTTGTGAAGGGATTTAAAACCTTTGAAAAGCTGGCAGGGGCAGGTGAAGCAGCAGCTGCAAGTGTTGGAGTCTGAGTGTAGGTTGCGTGACAGGACAGGGATGGCCACAAAACTGTAGAGTCAGAGCACTACCTGCCCAACCCAGCTAAAGAAAGACTCTGCCTTCAAAGGTATTCCACATACCTCCAGGTGCAAGCAGGTGAAGCCAAAATACCTGCAGTTATTATTGGATCCTGTGCAGGAATTAATTACTGGCTTTGCAGGGTGGTTAGAAATGTTTAAAAGTGAGGCAGAAAAAGGAAAGGGAAAATGTACCTGCTCATCTGCTTTCCCAAGCACACTGGATAACAGGTCATGGAAAATGCCAACCTGCCCCCTGTGAAACAGTTCATCCCATGGAAAAGGTAGGAAATCAGTGCAATTTGCAATCCTCATTCCCTCAGACATCTCTATTATGCACATACAGTGTTGTTCTCCTGGAGGATTCCTGTGGTGCTCTGTGGCTCTGAGAACAAGCAGAGGATTTGTAGAGTCAAGACCCTACATTTCATATTTAATGGGGTCCAACAATTAATGAAACAGAATGAACATGCAATTAAAGAATAAATCCTCAGAGGCTGGAGGACTGTGTTTAGACCTCGTTGCTTTACTGTGCTGTACTTAAATTGGATTTGTTGTAGTGGGAGTTCAACTGCACTGTGGATTGGTTGTGTATTTATATGGGTATGAACCAGCTAATGAGCCTCCTGTTGCACGTAAAGAAGTTATCCTTGATTCTAAATTCATGGAAGCTATAGCTTGCAGAGAGCTATGATCTGAGAAAGATTTCATGGAGTATAAACGAAAAATTCAGAAGTTTCAAAAGAAGGAATGTGTGCTTCAGTGTGCTTGGGGTGTAGAGCAGAGGGCAGTTGTGTAACAGGAGTGTGCTTTGGGGTGCAGCAGCTGAGGTTATGTTTTTCCTCATGTTCACAGTCTCAGCAACAACCAGCTTTCCTTGAATGTTCTTCTCACTTTGGCAAAGGAAGTCGTCGTGTGTCAAAATGCTACTGAGCTGCATGTCAGGTATCAATATGTGAGAGCTGCTACAAGAGCACACAGGCTGTCTCTGGATGCTGACTTTTTAAATGGACACTGTTTTACAGCCTGTTAACTAATCAAAGTAAACAAAAATGAATTTGACTCCTTTTTCTTTTCTATTGGAAACAAAATATGAGTTCACCGTGTTCTTTCTCTTTGTATTTTTAATAAGTCATTTTATCCTTGGTCTATAAATTCATTTGTAGGGTGTGATATTTCTTCTTACATAATAGAATTTAAACTTGCTTTTAAGCTCTGCAATGTATCGACAAGGAAATTCTTTACCAAGTAGCATAAATTTGCTATAAATCAGCTAGGTTTACCAAAAATGTGTGGATTTAAGTAGCTCTAGCTCTGTGGTCCTTTCAGTTCCAGGGTTTGGTGTTCTCATATGGCCAGGATGAGAGAGAAAGGGTAGATTTTTTTTAAAAATCCTGGCTTTTATGGCTGTCTTATGTTCTAAGTTTAACAGGGCAAAATAATCTCTGATGTAACTCAAATTGCATACAGCTTTTTCTTATTTTTCTTGTTGGAATGGAGTTTCTACAGAACCTCTTTCCAAAAAGCTTCTGGTCATGCCCTAACATTGTCTTGGATCTCTTTCAGGAAGGACACTGTGATTATTTATTTTTCTGGCTCCTCTGAGAAAGTTCCAAGGTGAGAAACTGCACTTGGGGCTGTGCTGTATTCAGAGTTATACTGAGTCAAACCATCATCTTGGTGTCACTAGAAACCACTCCAGCAGCAGAACTGGTTGCCTCTGTCCTTGCATCAGGCAGAGGTGGGTCCACCTGATCAAGGTGGAATGTAACCAAATTGGCTGGGTTTTGCACACACCTACCAGCCAGTTCCACAAAGTCAGCACCTTCGTCCCTCTGTGATCTTGAAGTGCCATGTTTCTATTGCAAAACTGCTAAAAAACACATGAACATGAGGAAAACGAGGGAAAACACTTTGCTCTTTCTCTGTCTGGCTCCTGTGCTCTCCTTGCCTGTGCATACTTCTGTGGGAATGGTGGATTTGACCTTAATTTAGAAACTATGAAATAATGTCTTGTTCCCTGACAGGGGACTCACTTTGCCCTGTGTTGTGCAGTCCTTGAGGGACCTCACTACTTCGTGTGCAACCTGAGTCAGCAAGAAATTGCTCCTGTTCAGGTGCCTGAACCATCATTGTGCTGTTGTGGGCCACCTGGTGCAGGTCGATATGTTTATCCCTCCCTGTGGTGGCACAATCCCACATGGAGGCAAAACATCCCTCATCTTAATAGTGCCTTTGAATCGAGGCTCAGTTATCAAGTTGAGTCAAGTACGTGGTGAAATCCTGTGTGGACATCCCTGTGCTTCATCTCCCAACGAAACTCTGCTGGATTTTGGAAACCACTTAACCATGCATGGAATGGTTGGACAGAACAAAACCCTTGTGGTTTCTGCCAGAAAATACTGACCAGCACCCAAGTAATCAGATATTTCATGAAGGCATAATAAAGGCCAAATATTTTGCTTGTTTGCAGATCTTTGGATTTGAGGTGGGAAGAGAATAAGGAACATGTAATTCCAACTAGACACATAAAGTTACGGTAAGAGAAGGCATTGAAAGTCCTGCTGTGCATGTGATTTGCATAGGGAATGTACTACAGAAGGGCAGGAACAGCAGCTGTGTTGGTCCTTAATGACAGAGGAATTTTCTCTTCTGAAAATACTTGAAATAAACCTGAATCAGTAAATAAAAATAACACTAGAAATCCCTATCTGGCTCAGCCAGTGGCTTTGGGGCTGTGTTGGGCTCTACAGCCTTAGAAAGGCAGAGTTCCTTTGAGAGTTCCTGTCTTGCCACAAGTTCTACTGACTATGAAAAGCATGAGTCATAGTTTTCTTTCTTGCCTGGGCTCCAGAAGAATAGTGGTTTGCTGAAAGTAGAACTCAGGCATGTTATCTGAGATCTCAAAGCTGGGAAATGGCCCTCCCTTCCCCTCCTTCTCTTTCTCTCACCACTCCACACAACAGGAACAATTAGAGCCATCCCCTTCTCTGGGTTGGTGGTGCCAGGCAGCCCTCACACGAGGTGTTGCACTTACACAGCCCTCTGGAAGCACATCCCTGGGTTCTCCTTTAGCAGCTCTGGCTATAAAGAAACAGAGCAATATACCCAGAACTGTGTGGCAGAGCAGAGTAAAAGCTCCCTCTCTTGGTACTGCTTCTGTGTGCTCTTTGGAGAGATACTCCAGAAAAGCCTGGGCAACCCCCATCCCCTCACTGCTCACAAACCCTTGCTGTTCACAGCTTGCAGGATTGCAGCCTGTCTCCCCAACATGCCATATGGATTGTTGCCATTCTCCAGAGCTGTCCCCATCTCTCTGAAGTGGAGTAAGTGCCTCCTTTCCTTCCAGTTCAGTGGCTCTAGGCAGGTGGTGGGGAGAAGGGGGTCGTAGAATCACAGACTGGTTGGGGTTGGAAAGAGCCTTAAAGGTCATCTGGTTCTAACTCCTCTGCCATGGACAAGAACACTTTCCACTAGGGCAGGGATGTCGAAGGCAGCCAGATGTGGGGCAAGGTCAGACAAGGTCCCCGCACTCTGTTATGTCTGATAACATTTGGTTTCTCTTTTGTATTCCCACCTAGGTGTTCTAAAGTAAGATGGTTTGGGGGCTAAAACATGAATCATGCTGTCCTATGGATAAAACTCTTTGTCTGAAGCTGATTCATACAGAGATAACCAGGGAGGTTTGAGCTGGCACAGAACAGTGCAGGATAAAAAACAATGGTAGAAAAGGGAAAACATGCAGATTTTGAGGGCTTTATTGTTTACACTTTTCTAAATAGTCCCTCGTAACTGGAAAATGCTTCAGTTTATCAGGTAACAAGCTTGGAGATGAAGGCTGCAGTTGCCTGCTGGAAAGCCTCCCTCGGATATCAATTTCAAAGCAGTTGGAGTAAGTGTTGCCTTGTACAAAACCAACTTGTCCTCTTTTCTTTAACCTGGCAAGGACTGTACAGGGATGCTGAGCATGGATCCAGGAAGCAAAAGGCTCACCCAGACTAGAAGCATCTCTGAGCGCTCTTGAGGGAGGATGACACTCAGCTCATGAGACTGTCCAGGCTGAAGTTGGTCACTTGCTCAGAGTGTCACACATGAAAAATGGTCTAAATGCATCTGCGGTGCAGAAGTGCCTTTTCATTGAAACCCCTTCCTAAGGAGCAGTGGTCCTGAATGTTTTCCACCCTGCCACACCTGAAGTAAAATGGGTCCAAGCATGCAGCACACTGGTGGCTGCTTCCCCTAGCACAGTCCTATGTGATTTCAGGAACCAGCTAATTGCCTTTTCCTTTTCTTTCTTAGTCTCAGTCAAAACCACCTCTCTGTCACTGGCATTTGCAGCCTGTTGAAGTCAGTAAACACCTGCCAGAAGGTGATGGAGGTGCAAGTCAGGTATGGAGATCTTGAATCATTGCTGGGGCTAATCCCAATATGCAAGTCTGAGAGTTATGATCTGAGGTTTCTGTTGAGTCACCTCCAAAGCGGGGCAGCTGAAGAACATGTGCCAAGGTGGTTACTAACACTGGCACTTGGTGACACATTGCTGTAGACTGATTTTATTGGAGATGTTGACCAGAATTTGAAAGGATACAGAACTGTGTGTCCCTTCATGTGTGGGGGCAGTTTTAGACAATTCCCTGCTCTCTGCCTTGGAAAGTTTTGAGGAGAAGATTTCTGAAGTAGTAAAACTGGTGACACCTCCTGGAGCAGAACTGGAAGTTCTCTCTTTTTCCTTTCACTTGGAAACCCATTGGAGTTTAAGTGTAACAATTTTGTCTGCACTTTCTCTAATGATCCAGTGAAACTGGATCATCTGATATTGCATAGTTTCACCCAACCAGGATTTAAAGCTGATGTAGATTACTTTTTGCTTGCTTTTGGAGTGTTTTAAGAGACTGGCGTCACTAAAGAGTTTTGCAGAACAAAACCAAACATTAAACGAAAAAGTTCCGTAAACAACCAAAACGTGACATTGAATGACTCCTCCTCTTCTTCACAGCCTTCATCGTGAGACTGCAGTGCTGAGATTTACAGAAGACAGACAGTTTGTTTCCCTTCCTCTGAGGTAGAGTCTGTGTGGATACATGATGTTACCTCAGCATCTCCTTTAGTTCTTGCATGCTGTGTAGATACTGAGGGTAGTGCTCTGTATCACAGCAGTTCCTGCCTCCCACCCCACCACCCAAATCTAAATGTAGCACTGTCTACTGCCTTTCTCAGCCACTTTAGAAGTTGTCACAGCCTTCTCTAGTGCTTTATACTGCTAGGGGATATTTTAACCTCTACCGTCCTAAGCAAAGCAGCCTGTTTAATGACAGCTGTGCTATCTGATAATAATGAGCAGTAAAAAAAAAAACCACAAGGCAAGCCCACAAGTCCAACCAAATCCTGAAAAGGTTCACAGATCTCCACATATTCAAAACCATCTGGTTCATTACACTATGCATTCTGGATTATGGTATTCCTGAGTCAGAAGAAGGTTGGAGTTTTATTTCACTCTGCAGAAAATTACGGTCAAAACAGCTCAACCCAAATGGTTTGCTGTTGGTCTGGGAGATTTAGGTTTGCTATTTATGCCCTCATTCTCCATGGACAGAGCCCATGTTAAGTAGCATTTCCCATGGTACACCTGCATCCCACCTCTTAGCCAGGACTGTCATGGGGTGCATGCAGCTGGTGTGGCTCTGCTTGAAAAACAGCAACAGCCTGAGGCATGTGATCTGTGAACTCCTTTAAGGCACCAGGTGACATTTCAAACTCTGATATTTTAGGATTTGCCATGTGCCATTTCGGTATGAATAGTCAGACTTTTGCACAAACATGGACTCTTCACAAAACATGTTTAGACAACAGCTGAATTCTCCATCAATCTGTAGCTTAGAAATATATTTCTCCCCCTGTCACCAGTTGCTTGTGTGTTCAAATATTTGGTTAGAAAAGGAGAGCTTACCATTAGGAAGATATAGTTGTGGGCTAGAGGTAACCCCAGGAATATGCCAAATTCCTAAAGCATAAGTGTTTTACCTTTCTCTCTCCTAGAGAAGAGACTGTGTTCTCTGCTGCTGCTGAACAATATGGAGAGGAAAACCAGACACCTGCCATTCCCCTAAGAATAAGGTACCCTGGCAGATTTTCATTGTATTTCATGCATGTCCTATCTCTGAATCTTATAAACTGCATCTCTGAATGCTGAATCACAAGAGAACTGGAAAATGTTGAGGAATCCCCCCACTGCTGGTGGCTCGGGGTTCAGCTGCCCCATGAGCTGTGGGTTGTGCCCTGGGTAGAGGGATTGGCTGGAGCCCCCAGCAAGGGGCCTGACTTGGTGCCCACCCTGTGCCTAACGAAGGGCACAGGGACCTGCAGAGCTCACCCAGAGGCTCTGCAGAGGCTAGTGAACAGTGAGGTGTTTCAAGGGGATTTTCTGCTCTCATTTTTATCTCATTTATTCTCTGGTTTTTGGAAGGAGTGAAGTTTACAATTTTGTTTGCAATCCTGCAGAACTGCTTGCTTGATTTCTCTTTTCCCCTAGACTGACAGACAGCAATTTTCAAGGCAGTGACCTGAAGAATCTGTGTGCAGTCCTGAAGGAATGCAGCCACATCTCCGAGCTGGAGTGAGTCCTTCTTAACTCTGGTGGTCTTTATCTGCACTTCTTTGGGATTCTGAGAAAATGCCACTTGTCTGTCCTGCAGTTGTATAGAGAGTGTGGTAGGTGTAGCTTTGCATGGGCTAACAGCCTTTGCCAAGGGGATGTTCAGGTCTAGTGCAAAAGGTTGCAGGACACAGATCTAGAGAGGGGTGTTTGGTCACTCAGCCAAACTTCAGGTATCACAAAAGCTGTAAAACCCATCCCTGCTGTTTTTGCCTTTGGGCTATTTGGGAGCAAAGCTACAGAGACTGAGGAATCCCACCCAAATGGAGGTGGGGAGTCTCTGTTCTTGCTGAAGGTCCCACATATGATGCACATGGACATTAATCACAAAAGCACTTTCTTCTGTTAGCACAGGGTGGGGAGAGTCACCCTGTTTGCTGACACCAAGAGGTGAGCACACCCAGCCCTGATGGGAATGCTGTCACACACCTCCACATCAAGGTCTGGGTACAGAATAGGACCAGCACAACCATGTAGTCTCTGTACCAGCAGGTCAGTTCCTGGCCATGCTCTTCCCTGGCAGGCTGTGGAAGAGATTTTTAGCCTCTGCTTTTCTTAAGCAGTTGTGCCCCTTGACCTCACATGGGCCATAGCCTATTGTAACCCTTATGCTCTAATATCAGAGCTTAACATACCTTCTCCGGGACTAACCTGTGGCTCCACTGTTGGGCCTGTCCAGGATGATAATTCTTCAGCCCTGAGCAAGGGTTTTGGCTGTCTTGTGTTGGTTAATCCCTGGCTCGGGTTTCCCTGGAGGCTTCAGACATCAGTGAAGAGGGGCAGTGTATGTGTTGTTTTGATTAGGGTGCCTGTGTTCTGCTTTCAGAGCTCTTGTTACTAGGAACTAACACTGCCTATGGGGTTCTTTCTAAGAAAATTAAATGCCTTTCTTTAAATCCTAGCCTATCAAATAATTACCTGGGAGACAAGGGACTTCTGCAGCTCTTTCAGTGCCTCCCGAATATGAAAATGTTATGTTCTCTCAAGTGAGTAGCTCCTGTTTCTCCTTATTCATGGACTGGGTTTTGTGGAAGTACTGGTTGTGGAAGCACAGTCCGCATTTGGGAAGGGCTGTTCAGGATCAACTACAGGAACATTCTGTGTAGAGATCTGCTGTGCTGTCTGGTCTGTCCCCACCTCTAGTCCAGAACAGACTGACTCCACTTGAAACTTGACCGAGATCAGTGCCCGAGAGCCTCTGTGCTCAGCCCTCCATGAAGGGGACAGGTGGTCTTGTGTGAGGTGTAGCACCTCGTTTCTAAAACAGCCTGAGGTCTTTTGCAGGTCACTGAATTTTTCCTCTCCTGGTTGCTGGGAGGAGGAGCAGTCCTTCCTCTGCTGAGGGGGACAGCTTTGGAGGAGAAATGCTGGGGAGCTCCAGATGGGGCTTCATTGGTGGAGTCTGAATTCATCTGCAGTGGTGGCACATGTTTATCTGGGTATTTCACCCAGCACTCCCATTGCAAGTGCAGTGCACAGAACTGTGCTCTGCTTTATTGAAAGAAATATTTATTGCTCCTGTTTCATTAGTTGAACTGTTCTCAAGCCAAGACTGTTCCAGTTACTAACAGTTCTCACTAGAACGGGTTGCCCTGAGGAACTGTGGAGTTTCCATCTTTGGAGGTGTTAAAATCCCAGGTGTACAATATCCTGAGCAGTCTGCTCTAGTCTAACCCTCCTCTGAGCAAGAGAGTTTGACTAAATCAGGTCTAGAGGTCCGTTCCAACCTCAGCTGTTCTGTGATTCTCTGAACTCTGAATGTGAGGGACAAATTTAAAAAATACTGGAGGGAGTTTTGTTTGCAGAACTGTAGCTGGGAACACAGGCAGAAGTGGGCAAAGAAGCAGCCTGAGAGTGCTGGACAAGGATCACTGTCATCATGTGATGTGGTGTAAATTGCTTGTAGTTTTGCTTGCAGCAGCTGATTTAATCTCTTCTTCCCTTAGGATTAACGACAACCAGATCTCCCTGAACTCTGTGTTTTTCTTAGCTCAGTCCTTATCTACATTGGAACACATTAAAACAATGAGCCTCAGGTAGGACCAGGAATAGTCTTCCTATTTTTTTTTTTCAATTTAAAACCTCAAGTTGTGGTTTTTGAGGAGTTACACAGGAGCATGACTTGTCAAACACCATGGTAATGACGTGTGGTTTTTTTGTTTGTTTGTTTGTTTGTTTTCTGATTTCAGCTTAGGACAGCCACAGGAGGTTCATCTAACCTTTTGGGGAAAAGTCAGGTAAAATCATACCCACTCATCTAAGCCTTTCAAGCTCCTTCTTATGAAATCTTAGAGAGATGGTGCTGTGTGAGTCCCTGAGGTGTGCCAGTGAAAGAGGCACTTGGTTCCACACTCCAGTCAAGACTGGGGGGAAACAGGCTGAGCTGTTTCATGACTGATGGATTGACAGCACCTTGAGGCCAGCAGTATCCAACTGCTGATCCAGCCCCCAGTCATCTCCTGTGAGGCCAGGACAGAGCAAATGGCCAAGTGCTGAGTGGGTGCAGAACTCTCTGGAGGCTGGAGGAGGGATAATAAAGCCCTTTTTCTTCTGGGAATGAGGTGAACCAAGTTCTGTCAGCTGGTTAGAAAAGACAGATGGGAGTGTGAGGTCACTGTCACCACCTCACCCTGGGGTGTCAGCTACACGGGGGCAGTAACATCAGCACGACTCATGGACTAAACTGCTCTTTCCCCAGAAGTACCAGCAGATGGAGAAGTTTCCTGGCACATCCTAAGCACGAGGCAAAGGGACAACGCTTTTGGTATGGCTTCTGTTTGACACTGAGGAGTACAGGAAGGAATGGCTGTGGGGATCTGTATCGTGTAGTGTGTGGAACAGATCCCTCCAGCTGTGTCTCCTCAGAGAGGAAAATAACAGTGCATCTTTTGCTTGACCAGTTTGAGGGGATTCTCTTGCTTTCCTGCAGAGGAAGCTTCTACCTGCAAATAATGAAATACATGTCTGGCTACTGCATTTATCCCATGGAGACCTGCCAGTTTGTCTGGCAAAAAGGTTTCTGTGATTTACTTCTTGGAGTAGGACATATCAGGCACTATTTCCAGACTTTCTCTTGGAGATCTGAGACAGTGCTGAGCAGGAAAAGATGCTGCCCAGTGTCATGAGACATTTTAAGGGCCAGTGATGTGGCTCTAGGGAGGCAACACCCAAAGTGATGTGGTACTTTGGTGGACTGACTCTTGAGTCATCTCAGAGATGGTGACTTCATCTTGTTGTCACAGGTTTTGACTTTTCAGGCCTAAACTGTGGGTAGCAAAATATATACAGTGAAAGAGAGAGGGTTACTGCAGGTCTTGTCTTAGGATGTGAGGCTCTGGGATATGGAGTGTTAGCTTACCATGGTCATGGGAAATATTCAACTCCTGGGTGCTTTGCTTGTTTTCTTCAGTCTCAGGGACTGCAGATTGGGTCCAGAGGACATGACCAGGCTGTGCCAGATACTGGCTCAATGTCCCCAGCTCACAGAAATTGAGTAAGTGTTGTGCACTCAGCAGCCTGCCTGCCTGCCTGCCTGCCTGCCTGCCTGTCTCCCTGTCTGCCTGCCTGTTTCACCAACCTGCAGATCCAGAGCCGATGTTCAGGGTGGCAGCTGGTGTAAATCAGCTCTCATCTCACCACAGAATCCCTGCAGAACTTCACCCAGATGCTCAGATAAAGCCAGACCTTCTGCTGTTCTGTTTCAAAGAGAGTTTGGCCTCTCCTAAGTCTACTCTATCAGTGTGTAAACACCCCAGAACACGTGTGTGTTCTCACAGTCTGCCTCCTCAATCCCGTGTCTAGAAACAAGTGTTGCCACCGACTCCTTGGGACCCTGGCTTGCAGTACAGCCAGAGCAGGAGCACCTGGCCCACTCAGCCATGAGCTGAACTTCTGAAGGGGTGGTCACTCCAGGTGGAAGCTGGGAAAAAAAAAAAATAAAAAAAAATAAATTAGAGGAATAGTGGTCAGAAAAAACCCTGAGTAATGGCAAATAAAAATAAGACAATACTCATATTGCATGCATGAAACGTCAGTAACATGATTTTATAAATTTACAGTGATAGAAAAGTAAGATTCTTGAAACTGGAATGTTCATTTGCTGTAGGATATAGAGAAACATAGAGATTAGCCTGGAAGGACTAAACCTTGCCCAGCTTTCATGGCACTTCTGGACACGTCCTTTGTCAGAAACTGCCCATAACACCATGTGTGTGCATGTCTATATAAATGTTATAGAAATACTTGGAGATTGTCCCAGATTCTCTTGCATTTTGTTTCCTTCCATGTTCCACAGTCTGTCTGGAAATTCATTGAGTGACCAGAGCATTGAGAGATTACTGAGTTTCCTGCCATCCCTCTCTTACCTGACACTGCTGAGGTAATGTTTGGGATCCCTGCTTTGACTGCTGCCATGAAGCATTGGTTTGGAAAGTGTTAGTACCACAGCATAATTTAGGAGCATTAATTGGTAATTAAGATGAACAAACTAGGCAAAGAAAAATGCACAAATGCTTTAAAACCTATTCCTCTCTTGTTTATAGAAGCAAAGCAGCACAAACCTATTTTTCTTTAATGGTGTTTAGTGGGGGATAAAAAAAGAACAGGAGGAAAGATATCTGCACTAGGCATGGCATACCATGTAACCCTCACTTAGCAGGTCCCATGGAACATGACTTCCAGGATCCATAACAGGTGTAGGAGCTGTTGGTTGATACACAGTGACAGCAGATCACCTGTTTGAGTGGTCAGCATCTCACAGCTCTGCCCTTGCATGGATCTGACATCCTGCCACACTTGACACCAGAAGTGTTTCCCAGCAGCACATCAGCCATTCAGGCTGGGAATTTAGGCCAGAGAAGTGCTGTCAGGGGCTGGGGCACTCCACCATGAGGATAAAAAGCCCAGAAGGAGCTTGGTCATCTTTTACAAGATGTAGCATGGAGGAGATGCAGTGTCTCAAGAGATTGAATTTGCTCAGTCAGGAGGTTGCTTCCAGTGTGTGGTATCTCTATCCCAGTAGCCTCAAAGGGGAGTTGTTCAGTGTAAGTCCTTGGTCTGTACTCCCTTTTTAGTCAAAAGGGACTAAAAGAGATTCTCCTTTACTTAAAAGAATGCTTGATGCCAGTGCTCAAAACTTTGGATCCTTCCTCACTGATCCTGAATTAAATGGAATAGGTCCAGCATTTCGCATCTCAAAGTGAACAATGGGAAAACTGAGCCGTATGTATTTGAGCCCTTCTTCTTAGGACCTGATTTTCATTGTTTTTCCTTTCCCCTCCATTTCAGTATTAGGAAAAACACATTGTCCCCACGTTGTGCTGTTTTACTCCTCAACTCCATCAACCTCTGTGAGCAGATCAGAATGGTAGACGTCAGGTAAGACACTCAGTGTCAAACACTCACTGTTTGGAGCCCAGCAGCTCAGCTTTGAAGGGACTACAAAGCTCGTCATCTTTGAAGAGCATTGCTGAATGACTGTCTTTTGTGTCTGCTTCAGGTCAAGTGAAAATGCCTTTTTGCATTTAGGAGCAAGCATGCAAAGCCAAAAGACATCCTGCAGGTACTGGCATACAACCACTTAGAGTCATTCACTTGGGACTGGGATTGAAGCACTGGTGCAGGGAGCCAAATTTCTTCTTGTATTGAGAATTCATGGACTGGTAGCCAAGGAGCTCTGGCTAATAGCTGAAGCTTTGGGGCTCAATTTGTCTGCCTAATTGCAATCCCAAACCATATGGATGCACTGGGATGGCAGAGGCTCTCATGCCTTTCTTGAGTGGTCACTGGACTGCTCGTGATCATCTCGAGTTGTACCATATTCTGCTGCATAGGCGCCTGAATTGAGTGCTGGTCACTGCATTTCCCAGATGTGTGCCTCGGATTGTGGGTGATAATCCCCACAGGAACATCTGTGTGATGTGTATGTGACACCTGCCTGCAGCCTCTGTGGGAGGGATGGCTCCTGGGTGCCCCTGGAAAGAAGGCTGGAGCGTGTCTCCAGTCTGGCACCAAGGAGATGACACAGAGGCTGGTACAGCTCTCGGTGCTCAGGCTGAGCCTGGCTGCTGGCTGTGCTTTCACTCTCTTGTTGTCTCAGATGCAGGCTGACAGACTGTGCCATTGGGAAAGGGCAGGTGGACAAGCTCTGCAGTGTCCTGGAGCAGCATGGGTGGCTGGCAGAAGTAGAGTAAGTGGGGCTTGGGGTGTGACCATGACCTTGAGCCATCCTTGGATTGGCATGGCTCACCACGGCTGGGGTTTCCCACATTGGGGTTTTGTGCTCCTTCAGGCTGTTTAGGAACAAAATCAATTAGAAATAATGCAGGTCCTTTATATATATTTCAAGAGGGCTTGAGTTGGTGGGACAACTTCCTTGGGATTTTCACTCTGGCTGTTTTCAAGCATTTGCTTCTTCACCTGAGCTCTGCTCTGAGCTTGTGTTCAGAGCTCTTCATCTGAATTTATACATGAGGTAGTTTCATAAGGCAGTGGTTTGTTATAAACAGACTATTCTTGGTCAAGATGGGATTTAAGTCCAGGAAATTTGAGTTTTTCCTTCAAATGTTCTCAGAGGGGCAATGCTGTTTAAAAGAATCATAGAATTGTAGAATGATTTATGCTGGAAGAAACCTTTAAAGGCCATCTAGTTTAACCCTCCGTCAAGAGCAGGGACATCTTCAACTAAATCAGGTTGCTCAGAACCCTATCCAGCCAGGCCTTGAGTATTTCCAGGGATGGAGCATCCCCCACCTCTCTGGACATCCTGTTCCAAAGGCTGAGTTCTGGCTGGCCACACTGTTCTTCTGCCTTTCAGCCTCTCCAGGAATCAGCTGGGAGATGAAGGCCTGAGGTGCCTCTTGGACCACTTACATCGAGTGCCCATTACCTGCTCCCTCAAGTAAGAAAGCAGACTGTGGATCTGAAGTGCCCTAGAAAGGTGCTCGTGTGATTCCCTCCTCAACCTGTCTCTGTAGTGTAAGAGGCAATTAGTTGCTGTGTCCCCAAGGTTGTTGGCACTGTGTCTTGGAGGGGGTTGGTGCACTGAGCCCATGGGGTTCAGCACCCCACAAACTTCAGTACCAGCTTCAGTGTTGTTGCTATGGCCTGGGGACAACCTTGACTGCTGAAAAACCTTCCTTCTCTTCTGTGCAGTCTCAGCCATAACGGGATTTCTCAGGATGGAGTTCTGCATCTCATAAATGTCTTTGCCACATCTGGAAACACCACGGAAGTTCAAGTCAGGTGACTGTTTCTCTTCACTAATTTCTGATCCTCCCCTGCTTGTTTTCCTCTTAATTATTGGAAGTTTATGATCTTCAAGTAATAATGAGCGTTTTCAACTACCTTTATGTGCAAGTGCATGCAGAGCTTTTATTTATGTCCATTTCTAATGGCAAAATGTAACAGCCAAGCAGAAGAGGGCCAAATCAATTTTGTGCACAGAGACACATATTCAGCTGGACCAATTGCCATACATGTATCTGTTAAGGAACCTCTTCAGGGCAGAAGCCAGCATTTGTTCTCCAAAATTCTCTTCAGTACGTTGAGATTTCAGTGTCTATGGAAAGAAATTTCCAATGTTCTTTACTTTGATTTGCACCTTTATCTCCTTTCCTCTCAGTCAAACATATCCATGGGCTCTGGCCATGCTGCCCTGGCATGAAGTGCTTTTCTAACAGATTCCAGTCACAAGACTGGGCTATTCTGCACATTTGCCCTTAGCAGTGTTTATGGTCACAGGACCAGCTGGTCCTGAACCAGTTTAGCTGGGGCACTGCAGTTGAGTCTTTGGTCTGGGCTGTTTTAAAGCAGATCAGTCTGCTATTTTCCCTTTCCCCAGAGCTTGGCAGAGAGTGCAGGGGCAGGAGGAGGCAGACAAAGGCAGGATAGATCAAGATTGCTTCTCCAAACACCAGTGCTGCCTTGTGCAAATTTAGAATTATTGAGACCTTACTGAAGCATTTTCCTGGGCTTGTTTATTGTAAGGGAAGGTGAGCTGGGCCAAGTAACTGTGTCACTGCTGGGCTGGGTCGTATTGTTAAGTTCTGAACATTGGGAAAAACAGTCATTATTCCTCCAAATCTTACACTCATCTCTCTGCTGTGCAGTTTGTGCTCCAAAGCAACTTTAATCCTCAAGCTGACAAACAGAAACGACCCAAGAAAGATTTTGAGGTAACATTGCAGATTTTTTGTGATGATTTCTTTGGCCAAGGTGGGGCTCTTTTTCTAGGAACAAAGCAAACAAAACCTCTTTTTGCCTCTAGTTCCTGGCATGGTGCTATGTTGCACTAATAGCTAATACATTTCCTTTGCTGCACCTTCTGAGAAGAACTTTCTCACACCACAGAGAATCCCACATCCCTTTCTCTCTGTCCTTCCCCTTTGACTGTTCCTCATTTGGGCACCTGTAGGTGTTTCTATGGTCCCTGTCACAGGACAGGGTGCCACAAAAAGCTGCACCACTAGCATAGGTATGCTCTACCAGAGCATCTTTTGAAGTGTTGTCACAATCTTGTTCTGAAAGCCCTGAAAGGTGTGTAAGGTGCTGGTGGCCTCCTCCTTTCTCTGTGGGGAAAGGCTGTGATGCCTGAGATTTCTGGGCCAGAAAGGCTGAACTGTTTGTGGTGAACTAAGGCTGTTCTCTTTCTCATCCTTTCAGACTTGCAGAGTGCAACTTTCAGCCAGAGCACTTGGAAAAGTTGTTCTTGCTCCTGGAAAAGTGCACTGGTCTGACAGAGTACACGTGAGTTAATGACTGCCTGGACCTGTTTGGCTGGGCTGTTTTGTGAGCTCTTCATTACAATGAGCTTTGGTTCCAGGTCCTCAAATAACAACGTGACAGTCCAAGCTGCGGAGAGACTTTTGCATTCCCTGAGAAAAGATGTGGGATCTCTGAAAATCAGGTACCGTGTCACTGTGCTGTTTTAGACACAGATCTGAGGCTGGTCTGATCATCTAAGATCTCTGTTCATTAGAAACAAAAGAGAACTGTCCTTCTTCCAAAGACAGGCAGCATTGGCCTGAGAAATTACCATGGCTGACTCTAAGTTATTGGGATTTTGGCTTTATCTCCTTGATTCCTAGTAAGCATCATGTAAAGCTCTGGCCATAAACTGTGCTGTCTCTGTAGACCACTACCTGCCTTGCAAAGAAGGGTGATAATCCTGGTGAACACATTCCTGCTGTGTCTTTGCCAGTGCATCCCACAGTTTACCTGGGTAACCAATTCTCCACTCCTCCCAAAATGTGTTGTGTTACAGCACAGGGGCCAGGCCCCCTCGAATTGCTGTCAGTGGAACACAGGCAGGGGGGAAGTTGATGTTTGTGTTCTCCTCTGGGCTGCTTCTGCCTGTTCCCAGTTTTCCCCCTGTTTCCTTTGTAGACACTACTCTGCTAAGCAAAGCAGCCTTTCCATGTATATGAGAGTGTGGAGCACTCAGCTGACAGGCAGAGATGGATCCCTGCATGTGAATAAAGCAGAGCTTTATATTCTATGTTCTGCTTTGCAGCATAGAAGAGCCATGGGTATGCAAAGAAAGAGTCATGAACCTCCTCAAGCTGGCTGTGCAGGCCTGTGGAAACATTACTGAGATCACGTAAGTAGCACCTCAGGTTCTGGTGCCTTTCAGATATTTTCTTTTAGCCTGATACATTTAAGGAGATGGCATTGAAGCCAGCACTGGATCTTGGTCTTCTGTTCTTTATTCACTGTCTCTAGTGCACTCTAGTGAGCTACTGGCCAACTTGAAGCAAGATTAATCCAAATGTTTGGTGGGTAGGAGTGCTTAGAAGGCTTGTGGTCACACACACACCTCAAAATGTTTAATGGAAAGGAGACCCATGTGCTTAGTTTCCTTTGGAAGAAAGGGTAGGCTGGCTCTGGAACTAGTTTAAACACTGCGAACCTCTTGAGAGCTGGGTGGTGAGCATTCATGCATCAACATAGTCCTGCCTCATCCAGTCCTCCTGATTTTTCTTATGGAAAATAGTATTTTCTCTCCCTCCAGAGTTCACAGGTGTATGATGTTCTCTAATCTCTACCTTTCCAGGATATGTAAAGATAAAACCCTCTTCCAATTAGACGTAAGGTTCCCACGCTGCCTGGCGAAGGTGGAGTCAGTCATTAGCAGGTGAGAAAGCAACTATTTATTATTATTTTCTGCTTGTTCAGAAGTTCAGTGTGGGATGAAAAAATATCTTCAGAGTGTCTAAGGCTCTGGTCTCCATGTGTTCAGTCTCAGAGTGCCTCTGTGCCACACACATGGAAGAAACCTTACTCATGTGCATGTGTCTTTTGGGCTGCTCTCCTTCAGGCCCATAGTGGACCTGCACAAGCTAAAAAATCTACCTTTCCCACAGGACCAGGAGCACCTGGGGACAGGAGCACTTTGAAGAGTCTTAAGACATGCTGGCTTCTGCATGAGTGTGCAGAGAGAGCAGAATTAGTGTCTTTTCCCCTTTGTGCAGCTGAAGAAGGTGGCAGATGTCATCTTGGGCAGCAGGGACGGGCTGTGTTTCTCTCCCCTGCACTGTGACATAAATGGGACATGGCAGGAGAGCCCTGGGTGGGCTCTGGAAAGCCCTGATCTGTCCCTAATCCTGCCCCTAAGGGGCACCAGGTGCTGCAGTGGGCTCCTCTGATCCTCAGACAGTTGTGTTGTGTGTTTGTATCCTGCAGGTTGTGTCTGCACAAGCCAGAAATCAAGCCAGCTTCCTTCTACCAAGGGCTTTGTGAAAAATGTCCTGAGCTTCAGGAACTGAGGTGAGTTGCCAGGCACTGTAAAGCATTTTTGGCAGGGGAGTAGCTTGTCCTAGTGAGACCAGGAGAGCACAGAGCAGAGAGGCCACTGCAAGGTCCCAGTCCCTGCCCTCTGGGTCCCCTACTTGGAGTCTTTGAAGGGAAAATAGCAAAGACCCACAAGACCTGGTTGTTTCTGGTGTATCCTTTGAAGTCACCTAAATCTCCCTGTGCCCAGATAACCTCCACTTTGTTACTACGGCTGAGAGTTCCCACAGGACCTTGTCAAATATCAGTGTGCCACTTCTTCAAGGTCCCTGCACTGATGTGGGCTTGGCACAGACCTTTTGTCACCAGTGGACAACACAGCCAAGACCTGTTGTTCTGTTCTTGCAGATGGTCTCATGTGGAACTCCATGAGGATGAAGCAGAAATTCTAGTCAGGATTTTGTTGCCTCTTCCAGAGCTGAGGATGTTTGGGTATGTTCTCAGGTGTGGTCTTTTCCACATATTCATTCTTTGCTCAACCCTGTGTCTCTCAACATTCTGCTCTGAACACTCCTTGTCAGGAACATGGTTGTGAGCTCCAGGATCAATCCTGAGCCATGTCTAGGTTGCAAAATCAACAGCTCCATACAGTTCATGCTAAAGGTGGTGTTAAGGAAACTGTGGACATGTGTTTTTTCCTTTCCCTTTTTTGAAGGGAAAGGAATTTGGGGCTGAGACTTTGGCTCTTGCTTACACTGTGGATAATTTTATACTGCCCTACTGTGTAAAAAGACTTCTGGTTAGAGCAGCCTTTTCACAGCCCTCTTCAACTGCCTGTAAGGCATCTCTGCCTAGTGAAACTCTGGGCCTTGTTTGGCCCAGGGAGACAGTTCTGTTTGGTACATGTACATCATGTGAACATCTCTGAACTGCCTGGTCCTCTTAGTCCTGCACATGGGAGGTGTGGAAGTCTCTCCAAACTTACTGGCCCCGATGTCTGTGCTGGCTGGGGTTTGGGAAGGGGCAAGTTTGCATCTCAGGGTACTAAACTCCTCTTTCTCAGTGTGCTGACCCCCAGTCTTCTTTCATCCTTGCTGTTTGCAGGCTGACCTCTAGCAATATTATGACAACTGGAACTGATTATTTGATCATGGGCTTGCAGAATTGCCAGGCCATTGAAGAGCTCAAGTGAGTGTGTTGTTACCAGCATGTGAGAGTCTGATGGGTCTTTCTAGGAACTTTACTAAAACTGCAGCCTCTCTTCTACTGTGAACACATGTACTTTCCCTGTTGAGTGGAGGACTTCAGACAGGGAGGAAGTTTTTAGTTTCCAGTGAGACAGAGATCACTAGTTTGTAGCAGGGAATTGCAGCAGAGAAATTAAATGTTTTGGTAGTGTTTTCGCATGACCCTTGTCCCAGCTGGGAGGAAGTGTTTCCTGTGCAGTTATCCCAGAGCCGGAATTTCACTCCTGGAGGATGATCTCGAGGCCTTCATACAGAGGTGTCTTCTGCAGGCACCCACATGTGAGGCCTCCTTCTGTGATGAATTGCCACTGGCCTGCGTGTGTCACTGTTATGAGAGCTTTGCCATCTTGTGGTCACAGTGGCACCTTGCTCCACAAGGGAGTCGATTCTTGCTCCAGAGCTTTGGGATTCTCTTGGTATTTTATCAGGATACAGGCACATCCATTAGAATTGCATTAGAGAACAAAACAGAAAATTATTCACAAGTAAAGTAAAATAAAAAGAAAAAGTAATATATATAAAAGCTCACATGAGAGCTCGTCCAAGAGCCACTTTAGGGCAGCATGGGCCCTTAAGGCTCACAAACTCACACACACACTTCATGCAGTGGATCAATCAAAAAGCCTTTATTATCATACCAAACCTTGTATTTATAATCTGTGCTTTTCAGTTACATCATTATATCAAATGACTGGACAGCTTCAAACTGTCTATTCTCAGGCCACCTAAAGTCCGCAGTGCATTGGTCTTAATGTTAATTAACTCCTCCTGAAAGCTCATCCCATGAGGGCTCTCTAAAGGAATTTTGGGAGTACCAGCAGATGTTCTTCTTATGGATAAGTCCCACTCCAAAGCTGAAAACTGCTCTCCTGAAATACGTAAACACAGGCCTATTTTTCCTGGGATCTGTACAATGAATTGTTCATAGAATATCTACAGGATATCCAATTTTCTGCATTCCGCCACACACAAGGGCTAGAATACACTCCCATGTCTCTCCCACCCTTGTTCTGCTCTTTGCACCAACTGCCCATGCGTAGTTAGTTGTCTCTGTCTTATTTCATCTTTTAGCCTGGGCTACATGAAACTCAGCAGTGCTGCCATTCCTAAGCTTGTGCTGGGACTGGGTAAGATGCCATCTCTGAAAAGACTTATGTAAGTATGTGGCTGCAGCTTGCCTCTAGTCTGGCTCGGGATGCTGAGTGACAGAAGGTTAATGTCCCTTTTCCTGGGCATGTTGTTTCCAGCTTGAACCACAACAGTATTGGCAATGATGGCTGCTCCAGACTCGCAGAAGCCCTGAGGAATATGCACTACATGGAGGAAATCAAGTAAGTTTCTCCTTTCTTGCAGAGAGGTGACCACTAGTGCCAGCATTGGGAGAGACCCAGATGAGCCTACACACAGTGCTGTAACAAAAGCAGGGAGGTTACAGAATGCTTATGTATGTACTTTGGACTAGGGGAAAGCAGGATTTGATGTTCAAAAGAGTAGAATCTGGTCTTAACCTACTCTGCAGCAGTCACATAGAAAATGGATGAAACAGCCTCTGGATTTAAATCTTCCCTGCGATCCAGAATAGGGCTAGAGGCCCCCTTCTCTCTTGGGAGAGTCTCAGACCCAGAACTTGCCCAGTCTGAAAAGACCTGAACCTGGAGCCAACCCCAGGCTTCCTCTATTTTTTCCCTGTCTCTCTTGCCACATGCTGTTCATCCTCCACTGTAGCAGTTTAGAAAATAATAGCAGGCTTTTGCTGGTCTTGGTGTTCTGGCTGAAATAATTTCCCACCCATTGGCAGGGTCCAGTGATTTTGATTGTTCTTTGAAAAATTTTTAATACCTCATTAACACCTATTAATCTTTCATGAGACAGTGGAGACAAACAGCTCTTTGATTCTGCTGCCAAGGTCCGAGGTGTCATCCAGCAGATGGGAGACATTAAATAAGATCTTGTGCTTTGCATGGTACTTTGTGCTTTGCTTTACAACACAGCCTCTCTTCTTTGAAGTTTAAGCCACAACAAGATTGGAGATCCAGGCCTGTTAAATCTGGCTGCTGTCCTGCTGGAAATGCAAAACCTGAAGAAAATCGAGTGAGTCCATTTGTTTTGTTCCAACTATTTTGGTCATGGCCATGGTTGGTGGGGGAGCCTGTGTGGGAGTCCCTGTGCTGCCTTTTCCTGGTGTTTCCCAGTTCTGCCTGGGAGAGGGAAAAGTGCTCCTTCCCCTCAGTACCCGCAGTGCCAGGAGTTACTCAGCACTTGACAAAAGCTCTACAAATCCCCAGACCATTTCCCAGAGACCGGTGTATTCCCCTGCTGCCGTGACCCAGCTCTCCCATCACACCAGGGAAGCAGTGAAATATCTTTAGCTGGTGGGTTCTGGTTCTCATTTAGTCACTGAGAATCTCATGCTTATTTTAGCCTTTCAGGGAACTGTCCTAGTCCTGAGGGAGGGGAAAAGCTGATGGAAGCTCTTGCCCATTGCAAGCACATCGAGGAGTTACTGTAAGTGTGAAATTTCCAATGTCACTTCAGGAAGCTGGGCAAAAATCAAGGCATAGAAACTAAATCTGATGTGGCTCAAGTAAAGCCAAGATCAGTTTCACCACTGATTGTTAAGAGAGCAGGGTAAAAACTGGCTGTGACACGGGAAAGGAATGTGTGATGCTGGGTGTGGGAGGTTTGGGGATTGGTTGGTCACTGGATTCTCTCAAAGATTTCCAAGAACTGCACAGTCACCATTAGTGGGAAAGAGGTAAATCTGGTTTCATAGGCAATGTCACAGGCATAGGGGCTGTGCAGTGTCTGTGTTGTCTGAGAAATCAGCATTAATCTGTGCGGCTGCAAAACTGGAGGGAAGAGGAAAGACAGAGGCTTCATACAGCCAGATGTACTGACATTCTATTCCAGTCCAGTTTATAGAACATATGTGTCCTGCCCTATTAAACAAAATTTAAAAAGAGCAAATCAGGAAAAGTTACATTTAAAATACTGGAATTGTCCATATAACCTTCAGATTAAGTGTGTGGACCAAGGGTATATGTGAAAAAGTGCTATTTTGGTTCAATTCCAGCTCAGGTCAACTCAGCCAGAAAGGGAGATCATTGTGCTCCTGAGAAGTGCGAGTCAGTTTTACATCCCTCTGTAACTTCTGCAGGGTTACAAAATCTTGTTGTTTCTTCCTCCCACCCTCAGTGTCCTTTGAATCACAGACATTAACGCCTTTCAGCACAGTCCCATGCACATGTGGGTGAGGAATGGGGGTCACACATATGTGTGGATGACACACAGGGGAGGAATGAGGCTCTGCACTTCACTGCCAGTAACATTTCATTTCTGTTTCTTCCAGACTGTCAAGGAATGGTTTTGGAGACAGGACAGCAGTGGCACTTGCCTCATGTCTGCCTCATATGACCAACCTGAAGGTCCTGCAGTAAGTGTCAACCTCTGCCCCAGGAAGGCTGGATATCCTGGGGAATACGGGTTATCATTGAAAGAAGGAATGGGAAAAGGCACAGGCTGTGGTGGTGCACTGGTCTCTTGTTTAGACAGTAATTTAAATGTCTCAGGATTGAGAAATCCTCCACTGTTTTTGAGTTTGTCTCTGCTTCCTTTACCTGTCCTCTTATTCTGGTGGAAAGTAAGCATAAATATGAGCACCTTTTGTGGTCCCTCCTTCTTCTGTGCAGGTACCTCTGAGTAATTTTTTCCCCTGAACTCAATTATATTATATTTTTAAACCTTTTCTGGGAGTCTTTTCAGGGTTCTAACATGTAGGACTTTCTCATACTGTTATACAGTAACAAAAACTAGAAATTGGCTAGAAGAGCTCACTGGACTCAGCCTAAAAGTGTCTCTTCCAGCCTGTGTCTGAGGTGTCATCAAAAGATAGCTTAGAAAACCTGTCTCAGTGGTGGGAGACTTTTATCTTCTGAGTATGTTCTTCTCTTGAGAGTAAAGGTGTTGAAAAACTGCAAAAGTGAGATTTCCATCTGCTTTTTGCTCCGAAGGGCATTCATTACCCCTCTCAAACTGATCCTCTGTGCACAGAGCTGGAGTCAGACTCCTGCCAGCACAGTGTTGTCTTTGCAGTGACTGCCTGACTGTGCTTTGCTGGCCCCCCACTGTTGCCTCCCTGTTTTCCAGGCCGCTTCACTAAGACTTGTCCACAAGGATCCCAGGTTGCTACCAATACCAGGCACTGGTTCAAAAGATTAGCAATTTTCTTCTTGGCAAGATAAATATGAGCTTTCATTACAGCTTTATTCCAAAATAGTCCTCCAATGCTTATGTTTCTTTTGTTAGCTTGCAGAACTGTGTCATCAGGCAGGCAGGAGGGCTGGAGCTGGCCAGAGCCCTGGTGGTGTGTGGGCTGCTGGAAGAGATCAGGTAGGTCACGGCAGATGCACTTGGGATCATGACAAACATATCATAGAAGCACAGAGTGGTTTGTGTTGGAAGGGACCTTTGTTGATCATCTAGTTTCTACCCCCTTGCCACGGACAGGACACCTTCCACTAGACCAGGATGCTCAGAGCCCTGTCAAACCTGGCCTTCAACACTTCCAGGGATGGGACAGACACACCTTCTCTGAACAACCTGTGCCAGGGCCTCCCCACCCTCACAGGGAAGAATGTCTTCCTCAAATCTAACCCTGCCCTCTGCCATCCACGCCCTTGTCCAAAGTCCCTCTTCAGCTCCCTCGCAGCCCCTTCAGGTACTGGAAGGAGCTATAAGGTCTCCCTGGAGCCTTCTCCTCTCCAGCATGAGAATGGACTGATATCATTCCATGGATGGGAATCATTTCAGCTCACTGAGGCTGTTACACAGGCTGTTTCCCTGCTAGATGCCTCTTTTGCAGAGGGCAATCACTCCACCTGTCCTACACACTTTCCATAGGGTGAGAGGAGACACTCTCTGAAGGTCATGGGGCAGCTTAGGTCACCTCACATGTTACACCCTGTGTGCCAGTGTTGTTTGCTGGGCTTTGTACAGCCACGTGCCTTGGAACTGCTGTGTGCAGTAACCTGGAGAGTGGTAGAATTTCTAAATATGAAATTGAACGTATGAAGTTGATGGGAATTAACCCTTCCTGCTGCATCCTTGATGTCACCATTCCTTGGTATGTGTGTTTGTTGTTAAATAACAAGGTGAATTAGGGTGTTGGCAATTGGGGTGTGAGAGCTGCTAGTGTAGGGGAGGGATTGGCATGGATTGTGTTTGCTGATAGATGAGAACAGAGCAGCACAGCCTGGCAAAGTTACTGCTCCCCTGAATTTTGGGAGTAATTTCTTGCCACTCTCCCTGATCATCATTTCCTCTCAAATCACACTAGTCATTAACTCCAGTGTAACTTTTTATTTCCAGTTTCACATGGAGCACATGATGTGCTGCAGGTCTGTCCTTTTTAGCCACTGGTATAACCCCACACTACTGTCTGCAAGCAATTTTCTGCTGCATGGACTGGGGTTGTGAGTTATAGCAGGGTTGTCATTCCCATTTTACCAAGCAGGGAATGGACCTAGAATTGCTGTGTACTGATCTGGCTCATCCCTGCTGTCTGCAGAGTCCTCACTTAGTCTGGGTACTAGTTACTGACTTGCTAGGTCACATATTTACATTTTCATGGTGGTTTTTGTCTGTATGTACCCACTTTTCTGTGCCCACTCAAAGCTTTTCCATTACTTTTAACAGTTTATCAGAAAATACCCTTGGAGAACAAAGTATCCATGCCCTGTCCAAGGGGCTGCCATGCTTTGAACGCCTCCGGAGGATTGAGTGAGTACCGGGGCACCGAGGGCTGCAGGGCAGAGCGTGGCTGGTGTTTGCAGCACTGCCAGGGCAGGAGCACAGCAGACAGTGCTGGTGTTTATTCCCCCCGTGGCTCTGACACCGGCACACTGTGCCCTCTGCTTTTTTTCTCAGCTTGAAATTCTGTGGAATCACTGATGATGCTTCAAAATCACTTTCTCATGGTTTGCGACACTGCCCTTCCATGGAGGAGATAATGTGAGTGTGGGGAGGGATGGGGAGGTTCTTCAACACACAGGTTGCTCTTGTTTTAATGTCTGCTGCTATTTGCAACTGCAGTGCACTTCTGAACCTGCCAAATACTTGTCGATACTTTCTACTGGGTACTTTTCAGTGGTAAATTTACTAGTTATTTGCCAACTGATGAAATACACTGCTAAAAACTTCTGGTATAACTAGTGACTTACTGGAAGCTGAATGTGAAGAGCTGAACAGAACATGAAGGAAAGCACCCAACTTCAAACTCTGCCCATTTTCATTAGTCTTTTAGCATCTGCTTTGCAAGGCAGGACAAATTCCTCATCTTGTCCTCTATGGTCCAAGCCTTGCCTCTGGTTTTTTGACAAGAGGGCCACAGCTGGGTCCCAGAGCAGAGCAGGTTTTTACCTGTGCAATTGTAGAGGCTGAATTGAGAACTCAAAGCAAAATGAATTCAGCCTGTAGATGAACAAGGTGTGCCACCAGCTTTACAGTCCCACCCTCCACACTGGAGGACTCTGAGATAACCACAGCCCACAGGCTCTGTGGTGACACTCCCTGGTGTCTTACCACATGTGGAAATAGGTGGTCAAATGGAGAAAGCTTCTCAAAATTAATCTTATAATCCAGGGGAATGTTTACCTTCCATGATAAGAGGTTATTAACTCCTGTAAACGGGCTAATCTATGAGGGGGGGGTCAAATCACAGCAGTGGTACTAGAGGTGGGCAGTATCTGCTTGTGTTTATCCACTGACTCATGGCTGGTATTTCTTGTCTGCCTTAGACTGTCTTGGAATGCCCTTGGAGACGGAGGAGCCCAAGAGTTGGCCAGGGCTCTCCCAGAGATGGAAAACCTGAAGGTGTTAGAGTGAGTACAGCCCTGAGAGCAACCTCAGGAAGACTTTCTGTCACTGAGCCTTCAATCACAGGGCTTCTGAAAGGGAACATACATTAGAAACAACAGAGAGACAGGCTACTGCAGTTTAACTTCTTGCTGAGCCTGTTCTATGCACCAAGGGTCAGCCTTGCCCGGGTGATACACTCGAAATAGCACTTATTTAAGGGGATTGTGGTGTGACTATCTAAGCAGAAACCTGTCTGTGAAGGTCTCCTGTTTGAGTTAGGAGAGACAAACTGGTATTTCTAGAACAAGATTCATATCACCTAATGACCTCAGATCAGCTGCTCCCTGCAAGCTTTTTCTTCTCTTCAGTGTCTGGGTTGGTCTAGAGGGGTACGTGCTCAGAGAGCTCTCCTTTGGGGAAGCCTACAGCAAGGCAAGCAATCCATGCCCAGGATGGAGTGGACATATTGTGAATGTTGAGCCACAGGAGATCACAGGAAGCTTTACTGCAGCTCCTGTGCTGGAACTGCAGTACAGCCATCAGTTGGGGTCAGTCATCAGCTCACGTCCTGGCCTGGTGGCATCAGAGCCCAGCCCTGTTCATGGGAGAGACTGTCATCCTCTGCTGAAAAATTGTTCATGGGGCTTTCCTCCCCTAGGCCCTATGGAAGACATGGTACATGGTACACATCTTCAACTACATGAAAATATTAATCTGTGGGTCATAAGGTCGGGAAATGAGTTTAGTTTGTCTTGCAAAGGGAAACTGCACAGAGAGCTGTGCTGTTTTACAGGTACGAACAGGAAGGTTGTGTCTGAGTCAAGAGAAATCATTACTAGCATTTTTGGCACCAAGTTCACCATGGGATCAGTTAGAGTGCACCAAGAGCAAGAGATCTGCTCACAGGTCCTGGTGCTAGAAGGAGATTGTGGGAAACAGTGCACATCCACTCCTTGCATAAACAGGGCCAAGGTGTTAAAGATGAGGCTGATGTGAGTTGTGTGGATTGCTGTGCTGGTGCAGAAGTGTAGCTGTGTAACCCTCCTGGGATGGGAAAAGGAGCCAGTGACTGTTCAGCTATTTTTCACTCTTGATTTGTTTTGCATTTCTGTTTTTGTTTTTTGGAACAGTCTGGAGAAAAATTGCATCGGAGCCCGTGGAGCCACAGAGCTGGCAGAGGAACTTGCCAGGTGCCCAGAAATTCAGTTCATAAGGTGAGCAGCTACCCTGGAATTCTGTGGTTGCTTGTTGGCTCAGCAAAGAGAAGTCAGGGCAGATGTGACCCATGCCCCTGCTGCCCTGGGTTATCTGGCATGGAACAAGGTATTGCAGGGGATGCAGACACAAACCAAGCAAGATGAGAGTTTTCTAGGCCAACTCCACTTTCTCAGAAAGTCCTGGGAAAAAAAAAGGAACTGAAAAGCTTACTGGCTTTAAATAAATCAAAAATTAAGACCCAGTTGTGTAATATCCCCATGGGAAAGTTCTTGTATTTTTTTCTTGTAAGTTTTCATTCTTCCATCACTTCTGGTTTCACTTCTGACATAACATTCCTGCCCTGTCTCACTCTGTCAGGGGATCCATATCTTCCAGATACTTGGACACCTGATTTTTTGCACTCTTTGTCATTGCATCTCCAAACCCTGGGTATCAAACCCACTCATCCTTCACTCACTTGAAAAGTCACTCTTCTGAGAGGTCCTCAGGTAGCATTCTGGTAAAACAGGTCCTGGAGTCAAGTGTCTGCTCCTGCCTGAGCTGTCTCTGGCTCCAGATGGTTCTGTCTGCCCCAGAGCCACTGGGGAATGTTTCTGGTCCTGGCTGGAGCTTGGGGCCCTGTGTTCCTGCTCAGATTGTCCCTTAGACTCCTTGGGGCACTCTGCTTCCATGGTAGAGTCCCAGGATGAGAAGCTTGGGGTCAGACTACATCAAATGGAGTAGATGAAGAAGGGTGGCTCATGTAAATCAGGTTGCTCCTGTGTGACTCAGTTCTTCCTCTGCTTTTGGCGATCTTACTGGCCCAAGGACTTTTCAAAACCCTAATCTCTCTCCCAAAATAGATAAGTGAGTCCCCCTCAGTGGGCAGGCAGCTGTGACACTGGGATATGGCCATACCTCAGTCCTGTCTCACCATCAGACATGAGCTGGTGTCTCTTGCACTGTTTTTGGAATGTCACCTCCATGCTCACCATGCCTAGACCTGCAGTAACACATTTGCTGTCCTTGTAGGCTGTGGGACAATCCAGTGCCCAAGGGCCTCACTGAGGATTTGACAAGCCAAGACCCAAGACTGTGTTTCTCCTTCAGCTAGCAAAGAAGAGCACTTGCCTGACTAGGAGCTGCTCTCCATCTCCCACTGCCCTAAAAATGTGCACTGAAGAACCCAGGAAATCAAAATTTCTACAGTTGAAAACTGTAACTACTAGGTCTTCCTTTGCTGCACTGAACCAAGAGTGAATGGTTTTTTGGTTTTTGCGGTTTTTGTGTTTGTTTAGTTTTGGTATTTTTTGTTTGCTTGGGTTTTTTGGGGGGGGGATTTTTTTGTATCATCTGTCTCTTGTAAGCTTTCATTGTAGAGAAGAGCAAAAGGTTGCAAAGAATTCTTGCTGAGCAGGCAGTATTCTTGGTCTAAAAACACTGAAACTCTCTTCAAGAGGATAACTGTTTGGAAAGTTATTAGCAAATAGTGATGAAAATGTTTGTGTACTAGACACTACCTATTTATGTATTGGCCTGGTGAAAAAGGGACCACCCACATCTCCATCCAAACTTCAGCTGTGTCAAAAGTTAAATATTTAGGGGGGCAGCAAATGAGAGACCCAGAAAGAAGAGAGGCCATAATTAAGCTGCCATGTACAGTTAGAAAAGAGCAGCTTTTTTTCTGAGTTTTCTCAGAGGTGTGGGATTTTGGAGTCACCATCCCTGGAAGTGTTCAAAAAACTTGTGGCTGTGGCAGTTTGGGACATGGTTTAATGCTGAACACAGTGATGCCAGGTTAAGGGTTGGACTCGATGATCTTAGACGTTTTTTCCAACTTTAATGATTGTATGATTCCATGAGTCTAGGATGAGATGCATCTGTTGAGGTGTTCAGAAAGCCAGCAGAGTATTTTATCATCTTTAATCAAGATTAAACCTAGAGGGTGTTGCAATAAAAGAATACTCAACCTCCAGGAGAAGATGTAAAATTGTAAATTGTTAACACTGTTACAAGTCCAAAAGGTTGCCTGATAATCATCTGTAACTGTGAAATTCCTCTGTGATTTTTAGGCAAAAAATCATAAAATCACAGATTGAGTTGGAAGGGATTTTAGAGACCATATAGTTTCAACCCCCCTGCAATGGGTAGGGGCACGTTCCACTACAACAGGTTACTCAAAGCCCTGTCCAGCTGGCCTTGAACACTTCTAGGGATGGGGCAGCCACAGCTTCTCTTGGTAGGGAAAAAAAAAAAAAAAAAGGTAATATTTGGTTTTGTTTTCTTCATATCAGCCCCTTTTCCTACAGAATTGCCTCAGTTTTGTAGTTGAAACTTCAGGACATTCAAAATTTCAAGTCATTTCCCAAAAATTATCAATATTTACACTGTGATAAGAAACTAAAGCTGCTATTACCATAAATTTCAACGAGAAACTTTAAAGGCCTGAAGGTTGTAAAACAACTTTTAAGAAAACCAGCTGCTCTGTGTGACAGCAGTGTGCACTACTAACCCTTTTTGTGTGGTCACTCGGTTGCACTAATCTCTTTCAGGAGGTGCAAAGGGTCATTTAGCTTGAAATGTTATCTACATAATAGATCCTTCCAGTCTCTACTATCTCCCAAATCCCAACGCCTGTGTGCTGCTGGCCAGTGGGTGTTGGACCTGTGGGAACTGAAGGGAGAGGATCCCAAACACTGAGTTTGGTTCTTGGTGGAGGAGACAGTCCCTTACACGCATGGAACACCAGCTTGTGTCACAGGAGTGCAGCCACATGGTTCTCGTTATCTAATGCCACGTGTTAGAAGGTTTTCCTTGTGTGTTTGTGCTGTAAATATTTAAATCTTGTGGTGGATTTATTTATGGAATTCTGTTTGTGGCAGCGTTTGCCTGGGGAAATGCAACTGATCTGATCTGGGCAGGGCAGGCATCTGGAATGAGATGGAAATGCTGGTCCAACAAACCTTTGGGCAAAGGACGTGAACAGCTGGTGCTGGTTATTCCTGCGGGAGCCTCTGTCCTTATTTAAAGATCAGCATTACACTCTGTGAGATAATGACGTTGTGGTGTGGAAGTGGGACACATTTTGCAGAGACTGTACTCTGAAAAGGGTTTAAAAACAATAACAAAGGAAAAAAGAGGTAGTGAGATTCCTTATCAGGCCATAATTCAATTAAGTAATCAAGTACCTCAGATCTAAACACTAGGAAAGCATCGTCAAAAAGGGATTTTATTTTCATCCTATATTTTTAGTTTTCATTTGCAGATGTGGATCTTCCCAGCACTCATCAGAAGACAAGAGTGGCACAAAAGGCAGCCACATCTTCAAGGTAGACACTCTTCCCAGTTTAGTTTGTCACAGCTCTCAAGGCGAACATGTTTGTCAGCTGGGCCCTGGTGTCCCAGGACTTCTTTTGGAAATACAAGAGGTTGGATGGAGAAGAGAAGGCTCCAGGGAGACCTTAGAGCATCTTCCGGTGCCTAAAGGAGCTCCGAGAAAGCTGGGGAGGGACTTTGGACAAGGTCCTGGAGTGATCAAGGAACAGCTTCAAACTGACAAGGAAGAAATTCTTCTCTGTGCCGGGGGTGAGGTCCTGGCACAGGTTGCCCAGATGAGCTGTGGATGCCCCATCCCTGAAATTGTTCAACGCCAAGTTGGATGGGGTTTGGAGCAACCTGATCTAATGGGAGGTGTTGCTGCCCATGGCAGAGGTTTGGAAAGAGACGGTCCTAAAGCTCTCTTCCAACTCAAACCACTGTATGACAAATGAGAGTTGAGATTCTCCACTGCTGTTCCCCCAATTCCTGAAGTTGGGTTTTTGTACTGTGAGGTTTGCAGCGCATAACATGCCATGCTGCAAACATTGGTGCAGTCCTGCTCTTGACTTAGGATGTTAAAGAGTGCCTCTGAAATCTAACTGCACACCTGCATTTCTCAGCATCTTCCCCAAATTCGGGTTTACCTCCCAGTCACACATTGGTGAGAGAGTGGCCATCGCAACAGAAGCCAGGGAAGGGACTTGTAGAAACTCACAACATCTTTTCCAGAACACCAGGTGTCAGCAAAACCCCAAAAATGGGGAGCAGTAGTCTGTAATCCAGCGGTTTTGGATAAAGATGGGCTCTGTGCTGTATTTTGTGTGCGTGGGTTGCATTTTTTAAAAACGAGACTGGAATTGAGTTGTTCATGAAACACAACAACGCAACGGGGCAGTGGTTCATTTCTTACATCTAATGCCAAGCATTTTTGGGGCATGCTTCCGGTTTCCATTGCGCTGCTGATGCCCATATTCCAGCTTGTGCTCGTGTCTGAAAGTTTCCAAGAGGGAACCGGGGGGCTTTGTCCAATTGTGAGGAGTGAAATGAATCTTCTGGTATGCAGGAAGACGTGAGGCCGTTAGGGATTGTGCGTGATGGCTGAGTCCCAAACCGATTCCCAACCACCTAATTACCGTGGGCCATTTTTAGAGCTGTTACTATTAGGTTTCAGATTTATCATGGTCCAAAAATGGAAATGCACCAGGACGCTCCGCACACCCCTATTGTTTCAGGCTGCCTGCAGACTCTGGAAGACAATGTCTGAGCTAGTCGGTACTGGTTTCATACACAGAAGGGATTTTGCCCCCTGAGACCAGATCTTTAGAAAGAAATACTCTGCTGTAAATAAATATGCTGCTGGAGAGTGGGAGGAAGCCTGTATTTTGTGCTGGGGAGCAGCTGGAGCCAGGCTGGGCCGGGCTCCTGCATATGATGGTGGCTGCTCCAAAGAGCTGGAAATGCAGCTGCTGTTTCTCCTCTGCCAAAACCAGGTACCCCTGAACCTGCTATGACTTGGAGTCATTGTGCTGGGCAGGAGAGAAAACATAGGAAAAACTGACTTGGGAGAAAACGGGAACATTGGTGCTTGTGAAACACTGTCTCACTCTCCCTTTTTCCCCAGAAGTGACATTTTAAGCCACAGGCAAGGAGGTAGGAGGGCAGGTCTGGCACAGACCCCACTTGTCCCACTGAATTCCTCTTTGAGGCACAACCTTGTCCCTTCCTGTGATGGTTTCTGGCTGGGTTTACACAGAAAGAAGGGGGTTGCTTCTGAAAATGAGGCTCAGCTTTTAGCTGGATGTTGCCTGTGCTGAGCAGGAGCACTGGTGACCCCTGAGCCCATTCTGTGTCTGCTGCCCCACTCCTGGGGTGCCAGGAGGGGACTGGGGCTGACAAAGGGGGCATCTTGTCCATGCTAAACATTGACTCAGTGCCTTAAAACTCTTCTGCCTTTCACAGCTCAAACTGAAGGTGGGGAAAGTATTCCAGCTGTCTGGGGGAATACAGGACTTACTTGCCCATGATCTTCCAAAGCATGAGCAGAGCCCCTAGTAAAGGGCTCTGAACAAATACAGATGGTTTATTTAATCAGCAGCCTCAGAGGGAGGTTTCCAGCCTTACTATCCTATCTCCATATCAAAAATATCTGTATAAATATCCTGGACACCTGATGATGTGTCTGCCAAGTGCTGAGTGAGGTTGTTAATGGCACGCTGGGGTCAAGCCCGGTGGTGCCAGCCCTGAAGGCTCCCTTGGGGCAAGCAGAGTGACAGATTGGTGTGACAGTGGCCAGTCCTGTGGCTTGGGTTCTCCTTCACTTCTTGCGTGTGCATTCAGGGCCTGCTTGTTTTCCTTCTTTAGCCAGCTTTTCCCCATGGGAAGTGGCCACTGGGGGACACAGGGGCCTGCCCTGACCCCCGGAATGTTTTCTGCAGCAGGAGCACCCACATTAGCTGGGCAGGGAGAACCTCACTGGCACCTAAAGAGCACAAAATCCCGTGGGCTTTTTTGCTTAAAAATGATGGGTGTTGATCCAACAAAGTCACATTTTCCTTGGAGCCGAGTGAATAATGCAGAAAATTATTTTCTACACATATTGGTCTAGGGTGTTTCAAAGATTTTTTTTGTTTGTGAGGTTTTGTGGTTTGTTTGTTTGTTTGTTTTCTTTTTTGATGTGTGTGGGTTTTTTCAGGTTTATTTGGGGTTTTGTTTGTGGGGTTTTTTGGGCGGTGTGTGTTTTTTCGGGTTTGTTTGTTTGGGGGTTTATTTGTTTGGTTTTGGGTTTTGTTTGGTTGGTTGTTTTTTGTGTTTTTTTGTTTGGTTTGGGGTTTTTGGGGGGGGGTTGGGGTTTTTTGTTTTTGGGTTGTATTTTTTGTTTGTTTTTTTTTTTTAATTTTGTTTTGTTTGTTTGTT
>VXAU01000441.1:234671-257089 GCA_013399695.1 Formicarius rufipectus | reverse complement strand
CGGGCGCGGCCGTGGGGAGGCTCCGAGCTGCTCGGCACAGCCCCGCGGTGAGTACCGGCAGCCCCCGAGGATGCTGCGGGGATAACGGAGGGGCGACAGGTCCGGGGCTCTTCGGCGGGATCGACCCCCGTGGGTCGGGGAAGGTGGTGAGAGTCGTGGGGGATATGCCGGTGGGGATCGTGCGGTGGGAGGGGGACACCGATGTCGGTCACCGGGTGGGGATATGCAGGGCGGTGTCTCCCACTGGCTTGTCCCGGGGCGCGTGGTGGCACTTCTGCCTTCCATCGACTGGGACAAACCCTCCGTCCTCTTAGAAACACCCTCCATCCTCTGGGACAAACTCTCCATCCAGTCTGGCAGACCCTCCATCCCTCGGAAAAGACCTTCCATCCCTTGACCATTCCTCAGGGCAGTCCCCCCACTGCTTTATGCTCCCCTTCCCCAGCACAGGTCCCCCTTTGTTCACGCACGCTGTGGAAGTTGTCCCGTTCCCACTCTGTGTTATTTGCATCGTCTTCTGAAGATGACTGCCAGACACAAGACCCCATGCAAATGCTGGGGCCTGGTGGCTTCACTTCCCAAGCCTGGGGATAGCTGTAGGGATTTTTCCTGGCAGCAGCCACCAGCCCCTCTCCTTAATCCTCTGGCATTGAGACACAGGGGTGATCTGGCGAGCTGGAGGCTGGGGAAGTGCAGAAGTGCTTCTTCCAGGAGCTGTTTGCAGCCCGATGCTGCTCCAGCTGGTGATAATATCTTTCATGCCATGCATTTTGGGTGGGGAGGGGGGCAGAGGAAGGAACGAGACGTTTTATACTCATAGATGTGCTGCTCCTCTGTGCCCAACAAAATGCCTTGTTCTCTGAGAAAGAGGCAAGAGGAGCGTTTCATTTGGCAGCATGAGGGTGCTCAGAGGATGGCAAGCAGGGAGGTGTTTTCTTGTCAGCTCTGCCAGCCTGAAGACCTGATACAATAAGTCGCTGTGTGAGTAACCCTAATTTAGGCAAGTGGCTGGATTAAAGCCAGGGAGCCTGGACAACTTGGTGGGCAAACACACCCTTCAGAGCTGGTCACCGCAAGGAGGGTGGAACGGGAAGTAGAGGTGAGTGGAGAGCTGAGCTTCAGTGGCAGAAATGTCTCTGAAGGGCTGGGTCCTTGCTGATGACTCCCCAGAGTCTGAGCTGCTTAGTGGAAAGGAATCGGGAGGATCCTTGTGAACCTGGAGCCCCAGGTTTGAACCTCCTGGCAATACACTTGAACCTCGCTGGAAAAGCTGGAGTTGGAATCAGGCTGATGTGAACACAGCCCAGGGGTGCTGAGTTCTGATCTTGCTCCCCCATCACCATCATCTGCTTCCTTGTGCCAGCACAGGTATTGATGCCTGTGATACCACTGTGCTTTTCTGGGGTCAGAAAATGATTTATCATCAGCCAGAAATTGCCTCCCACCAAAGCCTTTTGGGGGCAGGGAGTGGAGAGACAGGAGGAGGAAGGCTGGGAACAAAAGCTCAGGGCATGTAGAAAGGCTTTGTTTTGGAGAACAGAGCCAGTGGAGGATGTTTTCCTTGTGGAGGATGTAGTAGCCTTGGGGAAATGCAGCATTTGCTTTGGTTACAGCTGTGTGAAAGCCTGGGACATATGTTGTCTGGTGATGTGTATTTTTGTTTCTCTGCTGTTGCTGCTGGACCGTTCCACCCGGGATAATGTGGAGGGAAGGCACCCAGTGAGGCTTCCAGATGTCCCCAAAATTGCACCTTCCTGTGGCACAGGCAGCCTCTAGCACCTGCCTTGGGTAGACAAGCAGTCCCGGAGCTGCTCTCCAAGATCAAACCATGTCCCCAGGCCCCTGGGGACAGAGTTTGCCAGCAGCCTGCCTCCACTAGCACCATTGGCACATGCCCCCAGGGTTTGCTTGGTCAGGGTCACAGGTTGCACCTCCTGAAGGGGTTGCAGATGTAGCACCATAGCAGTGTGGGGGCAGCATCCAACTGCTGCGACGCTTCTCCCTCCCCACTGCCCTTCTGAGTGCAGCTGAAGAGGACTGAGATTGTGAGGAGACACAGCAGTGTGTTGTGTCCTGGGAACACCTTTGCTCCTGGGGTTTGTGCTGGGGGACAGCAAGGGACTCCGTGCTGGCTGCTGACAAGCTGGTGCAGTTTGTGAAACCATTGCTTGTGGGGGTGTGAAGACCCCAGTGCTGTAGGAGGGGGCCTGGGTGCTGGAAACTGGGTGTTCCAGTGTTGAAAAATCCTCTTCAGGTTCAGCTTCTGGAGCTGCGCTGTGAGTGAAGATGCAATTTGCCCTGAGGGGGATATATCAGCCACACAGCCCCTGGCAGTCCTCGATTCTTCCAGTGATCCTCCTCCCTCATCCCAGAAGAGTGGGATTACTTGATACTGGAGCACACTCTGGTTATCCCCTGATTTACCAGTCTGCCCAGTTGTATACTGGAATTGCATCAGCTTTGTTTGCCTTTTAGCAGTCTCAGCGTGGTGTGTGAAGAGTCTGGGAGGAATAACTTCTCCTGCTCCTGTTACACTTGGTGGAAAGAGTTTCTCACTGACTTCAGTGGAAATCTCCTCCTGGCGGGGCTGGCCAGAGTCGCTCGTGCCACTGTAAATCAGGACTTGTTCTCTGGGAGCTGTTGGTGTGCCAGGAACGTAATTCCGGGTTAATTGATGAAAAAGCAACGCTTGCAGCCTCTGTCCTCGTTCAGGGCTGCCAGCTCTCATAAGGAACTCTTTATGTGAAAACCTTGGCTTGTGTTCAGAGGCAGGGTGGGGGGATAGGAGAAGGAAAGGTAAATTTTCTGGTGTGGTAGAGTAGCCAGACATTTGAAATAGTGCTCCTGGCAGGATGCAAAACCAACAAAACAGGGCGGGGAGACGGACAGATGAACAAAAACAGAACGTTTTCCCCTCCTTCACCCCTGCCCCTGAAATCTTAGTTTGTCTTTTAGACCTCTGTAAAATACTTGTTGAGGGACCTGAGTCATCACTTCTTGCTTTTTTGGCTCAGTTTCCTGGCTGCTGACTTTGTGAGGTTGCTTGTTTGGATCATAGGAACAGGAGAAAAATTAATTCCCAAGAACTCAGGTGAGTTTGGAGTTCTTAACATTATTGTTGTTAAAATTCCAGAAAAACAAATGAGTGTAGAATTCAGCAAGAAGGGCTCCACTTTGTCTGCTGCTTTTGCTGAGGCTTTGTGTTTGGGAGCTGTCATATTTTCTGCCTGTAGCCAGCAGGAAAAATCTTGTGTCTAAAATAGTTGCCTTCCCCCCAGCCCTGGATTTTCCATCATCACGTGATTCCAGAAGCTGAGGATTTAGGAAGAAACATCAGCTGTCGTGAGGCTGATTGTAAAAATGAGACAAGCTGGGAACACAAGTTTTGCTTTTAAACAAGTCTGGTGCTGTGTAACCATTTAAACCTGGTCTGATATTCCCTCGAGTGGTGTCTAAAGCTGCTGGGAAGAGGTCAAGAATTTATCAGACATCATTTTCACAAACCACCACATTTCTGTGCCGCTGGCATACAATTCTGTCTCAGGGTGAAGCTTCACACGTCAAGTGGCAGCATCTCTCAGCTGCAAAGCAGGCCAAAAAATTAAAATTCTGTAGGAAAACGTTGGATTGTAGTGATGAAAATCCCATCCGTGAAAGGGAGGGGATGGTGGGCTCCAGATGGTGGGATGGAAGGGGAGGGTGAAGGTGGGCTCTGGCCATGGGGACATCAGTGGTACTCTGTGCGCTTGGTGTCAGCATCCCAGTGCAAATGAGCATTGCACATAACTACCCATGATTTAATATTTATTTATCTTACCAGCTCTAAAGCTCTGGCTGCTCTGAGGATGAAATGGTGCATGGGACGAAGGGACTTGTGAGCCTGCCTGCTGCTGGGGCCGTTCTGGCTGGCACGAGGTTAGGTTGGCATGCAGTGAGGTTCAAAAGCAGTTGAAGATATTTCAGATCACTTCAGTGATGATTTTTTTTCTTCCCATCTCACATGTGATATATGGTGTTGGCTGGGAATAGGAACCCAATTAGGATTCAGAAAGCCAGCATTTTTGTTTTCAATAACGTAGAAAAGTGGTTAATAAGTTAAACAGCCTGTTATATACATGGCATGTATTTAATATGCAGGTGGCTCCCTCTGCACCTGCGAAGCTGTCTCCTTTTGCAGCCCAGCCACCTTCCCCATGGGGCTGCCCTGATCCTTTACATTTCTTAGGGTCTGGCTTTAAACCTTTTCCTCCAACTTCACTTTTGAAACAGATCTATCCCCCCTCCTCCTGAGAGCATGCCCAGCTGTCGTATGGCTGGCTGCTCTGGAATGGGGCAGAAGATTTTTAATGCCGGAAAGTTAAAATCTGCCGCAGATCCCGTGAGTGCCTTGTCCCTCCCTTTTTGCATCTCGCGGTTTGCTTGTTTGTGCCACCCGGGGCACGTGCCTGACAAGAGCATCTCCGGCCCGGGGAGATGAGGGATTTGGGTTTGGCGTTTCCCTCTTTCCCACGGAGGCTCCCGCGGGCGCTGCCCGTGGCCGTGCTGGGATTCAGCCCCGCGCTCACCCGCGGCCCGTGGGCAGCGTCGTTTTCTGCTCCGGATCGCAGCGGGTACAACAGAGCTGGCGCACGAACCTTTTCCTTAGGTCCGCTTTGTAGGGCAGCTGTGTGCGGGGTTTGATGTGATCGCCACGATTCACAGTGACATCACGACGTTTTCTGCCCTAAATCACAGATTTCCCTAAACTGAGCCCCAGAGGAAACGAAGCGAAGATGTGCGATCCTTCTGTGCATATCTAAGCCAAATACGTGCGTGCCAGAGGAGGTGGGAATGGGGTCGGTCTGCGCGGCTCGGCCATCGCTGTGAGTCCGGAGCGGGGGACGCCGCTACCCTCTCGTCTCACCCTGCCCCTCACTTGTGCTTTCTGCTTCCTGAGCAGCAAGACTGGAAGCCACAGACGGATCTGCGAGCCGGACATGCCGCGGGTGCGGGATGGGCAAGGAGTGCGGGGCAGGCGACAGGCGCAGGAGAAGCAGCAAGGCTGGGCTCTGCCTTCTGGTGCAGTTGCCTCGTAGCATCCATCAGAGATCCTCTATTTCCCTCTGGGTTTGAGGAAGGGCTTTTTTTTCTGTGTGCTTTTTTTCACCATCTCGTTTTTCTCGGCACCCTCCCCAAACGCGCTCAGCTCCGGCAGCTCCTCCCGACCCGTGCCCGCCGCGGTGCTGCCTCGCTCCCTCCCTCCCCTCCCTCCACACGTCACCGCGGGGTGTGGAGGAGCGAGTTTTGCTTTCGTTTGCCCGGCAGGAGCCTTTGGCTTGCCGACGACGAGTGAGAATTACGGAAACCCCTTTGCCGCAGGGAGCCCGGGGGCACTCCTTTCTCTGGCGCACTTGGCTCTCCCGTTCTTCGGGGCTCGTGATTTCTCCCAGTAAGTGGTTTTGGATACCTTGGGGGCAGCGTGGTGACATTTTCAGACCTTATCTGGAGAGGCTTGGAGAACAAAGCCTGTTGCTCTTTGCTCCGTGGTGCCAGGACAGGCTCAGCCTGAGGGCTCTGGTGTCCGAGGCTGCATGCATGCCTGAAGCACTTAGAGGTGTTTGGTTTTCCTCTCACATCCCTGGCTTGCTGAGACCTCCAGTTTTGGTGTCTCTGTGGCTGTGATTCCCTCTGTGAGAACACGGGTCCATCCTCTGGGTATCGAGTAGTGGCTGTGCCTCTGAGTTGCAGAGGGACTGGCCTTCACCCCAGAGGGATGCTGGCACAGAGGCTCTTGATTTTCCTGATGCCCTCCCAGACGACAGCAGCTGCCCTTATATACAGGATGGCTGCTTGGAGCAGAGCAGGCTCCAGGTGCCCCAGTTCCTGCTCAGATGGGGGAAGCATCCAGGATGGCAGTTTCTGTGGTACTGCAGGCAGTCTGGGGGGACCCTTGGAGTCTTCATCAGGGCTGTGTGGTGGTGCAGGAATGCCGGGCACAGGGAGACCTTGTGGAGGAGTTGCACTCCTACTCCGGGGATTATTCATCGTGGGCCAGGTTCTCCACTAATGCCACCCTCTCCCGGAGTCCAGCAGCCGTGGTGACACATGTGGGGATGGCAGAGAGGCTGCTGGAGGTGGTGGATCTGTGCCTGACATCAGCAGCAGCTGCCTCAGCTCTGAACTGGGCAGGGGGAGTGCTTTGGGGTTGCTTTTCACGTTTTCATGTTTTCGAAGTAGATGATCCACTTTGAGGGGGCCAGCTTCAGTGGCACAGGGGTTTACAAGCCTCCTGCAGTTTGTGACTCTCAGGTCGCCCCAAGTGACTTTTTTGGGCTCTGCCAGTTGTCAATCCCCAGAGCAGCTTTCTGGCTTTTGCCTGTGGTGGTTGGTGCAGGCACTTGGGGTTTTGGCAAGTCGGGTGCTGCCCTCACCAGCACCAAACCTGCCAAAACCTGGTGAGTGAGGGCTTTTCTGGGGACAGCAGTGGTCTTGGGACAGCTGGCACTGTGGTGGAAATTGCTTGAGCAAGAAATGAAGAAGCAGCCTCTGTCACACTGAGGTAGCCACCAGCTGTTGAGATGGAATTTCACAGCACTGGTGTGAGAAGCCCAGCTGTTGGCACGAGCAGCTATTTTAGCCCATTAGGGACAGTTTCCATTGGGAAGGGTTCATTGGAGAAGTCATTTAAAGAGATAATCCTGAAACACTGTGTCCTTCTGTACAAGGCCCCAAAAGTATCTCAGTGTAGTCCCCCCTGACTTCCAGAAGGCAGGACTGTGTGACTTGTGCATTAGGCTTGAAACAAAAGTCCTGGCTGGGCATCTCCCTCTGCCAGGTCTACCCCAAATCTCTGCAAATTTGGGAGAATTTGCACTCAATCCCAGCCATGCTGCCCACACTGGGCTGCTCGGAGGCAGTTCCCAGCCTTTCCCTGCCTCATGGGAGAGGTGAAGATCCTCTGATGGTGGTGGGTACCTGACAAACATGTTTGCAGGGAGGTACCAAGCACCCCTTGCTGCCTCCCAGGCTGCTCACCGGTGGCAGAAGCATTTGCTGGGGGCACCAGCAGCCGGGTGCTGTGTACATGACTAATTGCATGTGTGTGCAGAAGGTAACAAGGCTGTTACAAGGACCAGGTGCAAGCTGGTGAATCCACCGTGCTGCCCAGGGGAGACTGAGAGGCAAATACGTTTGCTTTGCAAAGGAATTCTGGAGGTGACTGTGTTGGTAGGAGAGAGCAGAGTGGCCACTATGGATTTTGATGGTGTGGGGAGCTGCACTGAGGATCCTATGCAGTGTATCCTGGCTTATCCTGTCTTCTCTGGCTCTGTGTGTGCTTCATTTTAGCTTTTCTGCTGCTCTGGGCAACCAGTTTCTGTGTCTTCACACCCTTCCCCTTTGCTTTAATCTCCTGACAACCCACTTTCACCTGGTCTTAATACTCCCTCAGGTGCTGCTGCTCTCCCCGTGTCTCCACTGCCTGTAAGCACAGATATGTGCTTGATAGGAACCCCAGTTTACCTGTTTGATACTTGTCTCTCTCATTTTTCCTTTCCTGAAAGGAAATTTGCTTCCACAATTGCAGTAGGCTGTAGTGGGACAGCCTGAGTGGATAACCTGAGTCACGGGTGATTTGTGTGGGGTGTTACAGAAATCGTGTATCATCCCAAAGAAGGGGCAGGAAATCCCTGGGAGGCACTCAGAAGGACTTTGCATGGTGTCACTGGTGGGTATCAATACTTCTGGGGCTGTTTCAAGTATGTCTGGTCTTGGCTGTAAAAATAAATCTTTAAGGATTTCTTTAAGGAGAGGAGATCACTGAATTTGCGGCACTATTAAGATTGAAAAAGCCCCCCAAATGTTTCAATTAACGCACAAATTTATTTTTTAAGCTCAGTGTTTTTCTTGCTAATGCTTAAAACTATGCTTAAAACAGCGCTTTAGCCTGGCCTGAGCAACTGCTGGTCATTGAGCTGCTCTTCTGCAGAGGGAAGGGGAACCTCGCCTGACCTGAGTTAGCTTGCAAAATAGATATCTCCTTCCCCTCCTCCTCTTTCAGATAAAAGAGGAAGTAAAGGTCCCAGGTTTTCCTGCCAGTCCTTCTGCCCATGCTTTGGGGATCTGCTGTAGAGATCAGAAGGCCATGGGGTGAGCAGCAGGAGGAGAATATCTGTGTGCATTGTTCTGGGACTCCCGGATATTCATCTCAGATATTTTGGGTGGCCCCAGGGCTTGTGTGTGCCCCTAGTCAGCAAAACCCTTCTCTGTGGGGTGTTGTGGATCACGAGCAGCTTGGAAATGCCCAAGTCATGAAGTGTCAAAAAAGCACTTAAAAGTTGTGAAACACAAAAATGCATCCAGCTCAGGAGGTCCTGGAAGCTGCAGCCCGGAAAGGACTTGGGGACCATGTCCCTCCATTCTCATCCTGCTGTGGCTGATGGGACCGTGGGGCAATCAGACCTTCCAGTTTGTCCCTGAGACCTCTCATTGGTAACCTGGCCACGTTCTGGCAGGAGATCAGCAGGAGGCCAGCAGCTGGGATCGTACACAGGGAGAATATTTGACCATGGATGCCAAGCAAGTCACAGGACTTTGTTCAGGGTGGCGAATGTGGGGAGAGGAGAACAAAAACAGGAGGAGAGACTGGAATACAGATGATGGTGAGCCAACTCTTTTGGAGTCAGGTCCGATATCCCCTGAATTTAAAGCATTTGCTGGGATATTAGAGTGCCACCAGCTCACTGAAGCCTGGTGGTACCTCAGTTATGAAGCCTCGGAGCTGGAGGGACCTGTGGCTGCTGCCAGGGTATCAGGGGCTGAACCCCCCTGTGGCCCTGCAACAGGTGTTTGATCCATGCAGGATCTGGTCTCTGCCCAGCTGGCACTGGCCATCTCTCCTCATCCCAGTGCCTGTCCATGAGCACCCCATGGAGCAGGACAGAGGAAGCGCAGGCGCTGGAGCACAGGCAATGTGCTGTGCACCAGGAGGATGTTTTGGTTCCCGACAGCCCTGGGAAAAAAGGTTTTTCCACTGAGTCACTTGCTGCCTCTGCTTTTTGTGAGACAGCACTGAGTTTTGGGGGAAGGGGAGATGGAAAATCTCAACCCAGATCTCCCTGCTCCAGCAGGGCCAGGTCCATGCCAGCACAGCTGCCCCGTGTTTGCTTCTTGGAGGGAGTGGTGGACAGACAGCAGCATAAATAGAACAGGCTTGGCTATTTTAAGACATCGATTACATGATCTGTGCATTAAAGAAAAATTAAATGAAATCTTTGCTTTAGCTGCAGCTGAAAATGTGGGCTGGGGAGGAGCAGAAGCAGCAGGGACAGGGATGGACACTTTGGAGCCGGTGCCCCAGCCGCGGTGGATGAGCCGTGAAGACTTTTGCTTCTGCATGTGTTTTTCCTTGAAGCCAAGGTAGATGGAAGGTTTCCCACGTGTGCCACTGTTTTGGTGTCACACTGCCACTGTTTTGGTGTTGTGCTGCTGTGGACAGGGAGCGATGGCACAAGACAAGCTTGGTCTAAGGAAGGAGGAACCACTCTTGGGAAAGGGATATGGGGGCTGGTCTGGTGATGTACCCGGGTGTGCGCAGCCAAGGATGGGGATTTTCTTCTTCTGGAGAAGTTTCTGGGTTCCTATGAAACTGGAATGGTTGCACCACTCTTTCCCTGAGCTGCACGCTGGGATTGTGTTTACTGGTGGGGGTTAAAACCAGGCCTGTTTTCTGGTGACTTTAATGCCAAGCAGAAATCTTGGCAGGTAGAAGGAGAGGGCTCCAAGTCTTGGAAACCAGAGCTGTTTTCTGCTCAGTAAGCATTGCAGCAGGGCTGAGCACTCAGGGCAGCTGACAGCGAGCCTGGAGCTCCCTCTCCCACAGCTCTGCTGGGATCACCCTGTGTCTGACCCCATCCCTATTCCAGCTTGGAGGCTGAGCTTCAAGGGAGGAGGGCAGCAGCCCAACTGCCAGCAGCACAAGGGCTTGTAAATACTCATGCCCAGGCAAAACAAACAAATAATATTAATTGGAGTTTCAGTGCCAAACAGGAGCAGATGGTTTATCAAGGTGGAGGAAGGCAATGTTTGGGGGTTTCAGATTAAGTGGGTGAGACAGGAGCCACTCTTGAAAAAGAAAACAAAAGGTATCAAAGCAGCTGCTGAAGAGAGCTCACTCTCCACTAGCAACCCCATCCACAAAGATTTGGTAGTATAAATTAGTCTGAAAATACTTTTTCTTGTGTTTTCTTTGCCACCCTTTCTTCTCAAATGAAGACATTTTGTGGTTTTTGACAAGTAAACTGCACATCAGATGACAAGAATGTTGTACGGGATGGGGTTTTGCACTAAAAATGATGTAAAACACATCTCTATCTGCAAAATGACTGGTAGCATACTTTTGGTAGGATCTTAAATGGATTTTTAGTCAGGGTCCTGTAAATCATCCCGTGCTCCGAGTTGTGTAGTGATTGTCACATTTGCATTGCACTTCTCTGAACCAGCTATTGCCACTTTTTGGCTGCTGCCAGAGCCCCTGCTTTCTGCTGACCTGGAGAGCTGGATGGAGGTAGGGCTGAACCAGGGCTGGAGATGTCCTCCACTCCACTTATGGTCTCACCCCTTTCCCTATGATGATTTGGGGAGCACAGCTCAAGTTTGGCCCTTGTATTAGGTCCATGATGCCATGACTTGGGACCAGCCAGGCAACAACCAACTTTTGTGATAAAAGATGCTGTGGAAATGCAGTTCCTCCCTGCAAAAGAAAAGGCCCAACATGCTGGAAGAAGAGGTTGGGGACACCCCCTGCTCCCTTGAGATAAGCAGGAGATACTGCCTTCCCTTGGAAATGTGTTATTTATGGAGCAAACTCAAAGCAGGTTGTAGGTGCTCTGTGGACTCCCACTCAGGATGTCTGCCTGGTGGGGTGACCGTATGGAGATGGTGACTTGGCAGGGCAGATGCTTTGGAGACAGGAAAGCCTCCTGACTTAGATCATGTATGTAACTTAGAGCTTGAGGCTCTGCATGTGGCCTCTCTCTCTGTGCCCATCTCACCAGTGCTGACAGAATGCTTGCTGCCTTTCAGCACTGAGGTTTCTCTCTGTTCTCCTGTCCCACAGACTGCCTGGAGCTGCTGCCACTGGAGTCCATGGCGTACACCATGACTCCCACGCCGCCGGCGCCCGTCGGCTCCCAGTACTGTGTCTGCAAAGTTGAGTTGTCCATCTGTGGCCAAAACCTTCTGGACAGGGATGTCACTTCCAAATCCGACCCCTTCTGTGTCCTCTTTCTGGAAGTCAATGGGAAGTGGGTAGAGGTAAGTCTTGATGTTGTGTGGATTTACTCCTGCTGTGGTTTGCTCGTGCTGGTGTGCTCTGCTACAAGGCTGGTCCTCGTTCCTCTCAGAGCAGAAGTAGAAGCTCTTCTGGTCCTCCTTGGGCTGTGAGTGTCATGCTGATGTGTTAATTTTTCTGTTTTGGAACCAGTCCTTTTCCCATCAGTGCTTTCTGCTTTGTACTGGAGTTGGCTTTAACTGCAGATCTCAAAGTGCTGATCTCTGACAGTGCTTGTGGCAGGTGTGAAAAGATCTTTCCACCTTCAAAGAGGTCCCGGCCCCTCCTCAGTCTGCTGTGAGCTGGTGGTGCTTCAGATTTGGGTACCTGAAATGCTGATACCATGTGAGAGTTAGAAGTTGTGGGGTTTGATGTTGCAATGTGGTGTGTCTCTGGGTGAGGCAGAATAACCTGGTTCTTGGATCCTGAGTTGCATGGGAAGCTGGTCTTTGAGTTTTACTTGAAAAGTGACTTTTTCTGAGGACCAGGAGTGTGCTGGGTGAGGGTCTGGCAGGTCAGTTCAGTGGAAGAACACTACCAAGGGCAGCTTGTGCTGTGACCTCCTTCAAGAAGTGTATCACGGTCAACATTCCTTGAGTCAGGTATTTCATGGAGTAGTTGTGGAGTGAGAAGGACCATGAGATGGAGGAGGAGACTTTTGGGAGGTGGGTGTGTGGGGGCTTGGACCAGTTCAACTGGAGGCAGACAGCAGCCTTCTGGCAAATCCTGGATGAGTTCCTTGCAGATATCAGTCTTTTCTCCTCACCAAAAATCTCATAAATAGGTACTTCAGCTGCCATGTTTGACAGTGGGAAGCTCTGAGAAGAAACTGCAGATGATCTTGTTATTTATTCTGTTTCAGAAGCCATCTCCTTACCAATAAGAAAGGTAATTCCTAAGGAAAGAGAGGAGAGGGGAGGGGGACCAGGACTGAGTTCACCCTAAGCAGATGACTCCAAGCTGTGTGGAGGGATGCTGTCTATGACAGGCTGGAGGAGTGGGCCTGTGCAAATGAAGTTCAACAGGGCCAAGGAAAAGGCTGCTTAAGGGCAGGAGGACGTTCCGTGGTTGTGCCATCTCTGGTGGTGAGTGAACACAGGATAAATCAGGCTTCTCTCCGAGATGCAAACAGTGCACAAGGAGCCCTTGTGTGTTGTTCCCAGCCCTCCTCTTCAGCAGGATGAAGCTGCCACTAACCAGGCTACTGGAGTGGGAGGGAATTGACCCTCAGCAGCTGTCTGAATTATTTTATAGCATAAGTAAAACGTTGGCTTGATGCCAAAAGTTTGCTTTTCAGCATACCCACCAGTTGTATGTGTATTCCTTTGAAAATCTTCCCCCTGTGGGGAAGGGGCATGGGGTCATGCTGCCAGCACCACAGTTCACCCAGAGGTGCCCAGATTGGCTTTGAGCAGCATGACCCTGGTCATCAGTAGTGCTGCTGTGACAGCAAGAGGTCTCATGTGGGTGGGTGTCCCAGGAAGATGCGTGGCCCAGGCTGCTTTTGCAGTCCAGGTGCACACACAAAGGACTGGGAACTCCTGAGGATGGTTTTCATGGTGCTTTATTGACTTTTCAGTGTTCCACGTGGAGAAGCTCTAGTTGTTGTCTCCTCTGCAGGAGTCTTGAGTTGGGCAAAGTGCTTTCTGTGATAAAATTGGTGACATGAGTCCGAACTCCAGAGTCTGTGCAACAGCAGTTATCTGTGCTTAATTAAAAACCTTTTGACTGCAAGGGGAAAGACTGTGTGCTGAAATACCTGCAGAAAAAGAAATGAGGGTTCCATTTTATACCTGCAGCTGTAGATAGTCATCAGGGAGCAGGAGAGCAGAGCATGGAGCTGTGATGGTGTAGGCACCAGTGTTGGATGCAGCAGAAAATGAGTAGCCAAATCATGTAAACCAAATAAAAATTGTCCCAGTTCCTGGGAAATTAGGTGGTTGCATTTTCTCAGATACTTGGGCAAGTTGGGCAACCTTTGAGCTCCCAGCCAAGGAGCTGGTGAATCAGCGGGCATCATCTCAGCTGTCCAGGAGCTGATCTCCTCACATTCAGAGGGGAGGGTGTGTGGGCAACCCTCACTTTACCATGGTCCACAATTAACTTTTCTCAGCTGCCTGGATGAGACTAATAAGCTTTCCAGCCTTGATAGGTGTCATCTCTGACCTGATTGTACTTTTCAGGAATTCCTCTTTCTGTCAGTAATGTCTCAGTCCAGCAGTTTTGACTCCAAAGCTTCCTTTAGAATACAAGTGTGTGATGCTTTTCATTTTTTTTTTATTTTCCTCTGCTATTTTTAGCTTCTTTTTAATTGGCACGATAGGCACTGGAAGTCAGCCTTGAGCAGCAGCTTGCTCAGTGCCTTGCTGCTGTGGTGTCAGGGGAGGCTGAATGTGCTGGCACGTGCTCTGGTGTGCTGGTGTGCCACTGAGCTGGCTCTGGTCAGCTGGCATGGCAGGGCGACAGCCAGGACCCAGAGTCCTCTGCACCCACAGTGACAGTAGTGATGTGTGGGTTTGGCTGGATGACAGGGAGGGTCAGGAGGGGTGGGAAAGCCTAACTGGGTGGGACATTTGGTGGACCCTTGACAGCTCATGCCGTATGGTTCAGAGCTATCTGGAGTGCCTTCATCGTTCTGCATGGATTTTGGCCACAGAGATGTGCCCCTTGCCCTAAAATGAACCTCATTCCTGTCTGAAAGCAGAGGCCTTAATAACACAGCTGAAATGTCGGGCATGGATTGGGACAGCATAAGCTTGCTTGTGTGAACCCATCCCACCACACTGCCCCTTTGTTCTCTGCACTGGACTGGGGACACATCCTAAGCCTTGGACCTGCTTTGGGTGGTGGATGTCCTCCTTCAGGGCCAGCCCTGGCCGTGGTGGTGCCAATGCTGGAGCCGGGGGGCGGGTTTGTGGCACCAGCTGATGCCAGCAGGAAGATCGCTGCTCGCTGTTCTTTCGAGCTGTCACATTTGTTCCCAAATACAATTATTTTGTCTCGCTGAGCTTAATAGGAATTAAAAAATCTTTGTGAATCAGCCTTGGAGGGGTGGGGGAGGGAGGGACGATAAACCACAGGCTGGGAAGCGACTTGAGGATGGATGATGTTTAAATGTTCTGCCTGGTGATGACATCTCGCAGGAACCTTGAGAGACATGACCTTTGGTGCCAGGAGCAGGGACACATGACTCAGCCATGCAGCTGCCTTTGTGCCATTCTTGAGTCAGCTGGGCAGCATGAACTTCCCTTGGTACTTGGGAGAGCATCTCCCAGTGTCTGAGCATGAAACACTTCAGTGTACTGGGGTTGCTTGAAGGTCTCCAGCCAACCTCCCTTTGGACACTGGAAGACTCTGGCTGTGTTCACTGAACACAAGGGGTGTTGCTGGAGATGGTTTACCAGTTTTGTGTTTAATTTTCAGAATCACGGAATCATGGAATGGTTTGGGTTGGAAGGGACCTTAAAAACCATCTTGTTGCAACTCCCCTGCCGTAGCCCTTGTTCAAAGCTCCGTCAAACCTGGCCTTGAACACTTCCAGGGTCCGGTCAGCTCCAGCTTTTCTGTCAGTGTCTCACCACCCTCACAGAGAAGAATTTCTTTCTCGTATCTAATTTAGCCCTGCCCTCTGTCAGCTGGAAGCCATTCCCCCTTGTCCTGTCACTCCATGCCCTTATCCAAAGTCCCTCCTCAGCTCTCTTGGAGCCCCTTTAGGTACTGGAAGGTGCTCTAAGGTCACCCTGGAGCCTTCTCTTCTCCAAGCTAAACAATCCCAATTTTCTCAGCCTCTCCTCTTCCCTCTAATTATCTCTGTGGTCCATTGAGACTCATCTCCAAACACACCTTTATTTAGCGTGGCTACCTCTTAAAAACCCTTGTGCTTTTCTGCTCTTGGGTGGCAAAGCCACCTCTGCTCTTTCCAGAGTCCACCGATCTGTAAGATGTGGGGTAAAGGGGATGGCAGGAACTGATATAGCAGATGATGGTGAGTGAAGAGACATAGTATGTGATAGTCACTGGCAAGGTGATTTGTGCCCGTCAAACCAAAGACCAAACCTTGTGTAGTTGTCAGCTGGAGCTTTGGGATATTGTGCCTCACGCTGACACTAGACAGATAAAACAGTTTAATCTGGGTGTCGAAGAAACCCCCATCACCCCCAAGGTTTGTCTCAAGTTAGCTGGGGTTTATCCTGGGCCACCCCTTTCAGGACAGAACTGGAGATGGAACCTCAAATCATCCCTTTGAAACTGGTGTCTGGGAGTGAAAGGGCTGGTTTCCCTTGGTCCCAGCCTTCCTAGTAGTTCAAAGAATATGGAAGGAGATAAAATCCATCTTTGCTGCCTGCGTAGTCTCATCTCCTGGTCTTGAAAGGGCATTTGTGTTTGTTGTGCTGCCAAGATAAGGCAGAGCTGAGCATGCCCTCTGCTCCTGGTCCACCCCACCTCTGAGCAGATGCTTGGCTCCTTCGGTACGAGATGGCAGCAGGGAGGGAAGGATCTGTGTGAAGCTGTGTGGCCCTGGCCAGCTCACAGCCCACTGGTGTTGATGGATTTGATTCCCCGGAGTGCAGCAGGTGGCTATTCTGGGAACACAGCCTTTACTTTAGTCGTTTCTTGGCAATTAAAACAGACTAAGCGAGCAACTTCAAAAAAACACTGCGATCACTGGGTGTATATATATAGCAAACGCACCACATTTCCACTCAACCCCTCCGAAACCTGCCTCCTGTGCTGAATGAGTTTCTTTGGGACTAAGGTATGTGTTTGCTTTTTTTGTTTTCTTGAGGCTTTTTTTCTGCTCCACTTATTCTTGGCTCTGCAGCTCTGGCAGACATCCTGCCTTCCCACAGGCACGGGGGCTGCTTTCTGCAGAGGGCTTGCCCTGGGGTCTGGGATGCACAGGATGCTCCACCTTGCCCACCCTTGGGTGTCCTGGCTCTGAGATGAGCTGGAATGCCAGCCTGGCCCACGGCATGGCCAGAGACTTCATTGGTGTCCCACAGGCAGATGGGGTGACCTTTCCAGGCACTGAGGGCAGCAGCTGCTGATAAAATCACACTGGAGATCACTTGCCTTTTCTTCTCTTTTAATAGCTTGTATTACCATATCCTGGGATAACGAGGTGATGGGGCAAAATGCCGTGACACTACCTACTAGGCCAGGTTGCCCAACGCCTCATCCAACCTGGCCTTGAACACTTCCAGGGATGGGGCATCCACAGCTTCTCTGGGTAACCTGTGACAATGCCTCACCACCCACAAAAGGAAGAATTTCTTCCCAATATCTGATCTAACCCTGTCTTCTGTCAGTTTGAATCCATTCTCCCTTGCCCTGTCCCCTCCATGGTCTTGTCCAAAGCTCCCCTCCAGCTCTCAGGTGGCCCCTTTAGATGCTGGAAGGTGCTCTAGGGTCTCCCTCGAGTCTTCTTTTCTCCAGGCTGAACGATGATATCAACACGGTGCCAACAGCTGCTCTCCTGACAAAGCTCCTGCTTGGTTTGCAGGGTGAAGAGTTTTCCCCTCAGCTGTGGGTGTTCATTTCTTGTTCAGCTCTCAGCCTGTGCTGCCAATGTCCTTCCTGCCCTTTTGAGCTTCGTAAGGGCGTGTTGCATGTTGGGCTCCAAACTTGCCCTTTTCTTGTACCTCTCAAGATGCCTGATGGGAACTACAAGTCTTGCCATTCAGACTCTCCTTGGCCATTCACTTCCAGAAGTCAATACACCACCTTTTCTCAGCCTGGGTTTCCCAGTTTTCTCAGTTTCCAACACTTGACTAAAACTGTGGGGGTTTGTCTCTGTGCAAGCCCGTGTCAGGATTCCAGCTGTGCTGCCTTGCTCCCAGCCCTCCTGTGGTGTGAGTTATGGGGTCTGGGACAAAGTTTCATTGCTGGAGGGAAGCCTTTTGGGCTCTCCAGTGTGACTATCCCCAGGATTTTATTTTTTTTTTTTGGCTCACACAAGGCTTTCTGTGCACCTGTGCCATGCTGTGTTGTAAACCCACACTTCCACCAGCTGCTTGCCAAGTTTCCTCCTCTCTTATCACTGCTCTTGGCTGTGGGATGCTGCAGACCAATGTGGTGCTTCCCCTCCGATGGCGGGTTCCTCCTCACATGCCTTCCAGTTTCCATCATCCTCTGTGTGCTTGCCCTTCCAAGCTCTCAGAGACATCATTTCTTCCAGCCTGCTTGCAATAGCTCAGAGTGACAATGTCTATTGAAGTCTTGTCTTCATGGTCCTTCCAACCTCTTGTTTCTCCCAATGCTTGATGAAATCTATGAAAAATGGCTTGTGGTGATTTTGTTTCTCTCTTTTTTGTTTTTTCCCATGGAAGGACAAGAGGGAAGAAACCACATGGATGTTTTGGTTTATGATCTAGAGGGAAGTGCTAGAGAGTTGCTGTTCTGGCTCATGATGCTTCTTGTTTTGCTTGTCCTTGTTGTTGGCTGCACAGCCTGAAAGAAACAAGTTTGGTACTACAGCTATGAGGGTCTGGTTGAGGATCAGAGATGTGTGAGAGCTTCAGCTCCTGGGAGAACAGGACTTAGAAGCAAATGAAACAATTCTGGCTTCAGTGAGCCTCGAGTCCACGCCGAGCCTTGTCTGGGTGTACACTCCCATCCTGGCTGTTGGCTGGGGTGGGTTATCCGGCCCATGCACCCCAGCCTTGGTGAGGCAGCTCTGCAGAACATGCCATGATGTGTTTGCATGGATCCCACCTTGTGTACCTGGGCATAGCCTGCATTTAGGGACAGCTCTGCTGAGCACCTGGTGTGCTCACTTTTACTGTCACTGCAGTGTTTCTGGGCTGACATCAGAGAATAGACATGGCAATGACAAAGATGCAAGATGCACGTGCCTAAATGCCTCTTTCTAATTTTTTTTTTTCTTGGCAGCTTGACAGGACAGAGACAGCTGTGAACAACCTCAACCCAGCTTTTGCCAAGAAATTCATCATTGACTACCACTTTGAAGAAGTGCAGAAGCTCAAGTTTGCCCTGTTTGACCAGGACAAGTCGAGCACACAGCTGTATGAGCATGATTTCCTGGGCGAGTTCTCCTGCACACTGGGCATGGTGAGTCTCTGAGGTTCCCTGCAGTGAAGGAACCCCAAATCATATCAGCCACAGGACATGCTGGGATTACAGCTACTACTCTTGTCTACTGCAGAGTTTCCTGAGTCCCTCCTGGCAAAACTAATTTAATTTGCTTCTCACACTTCTGTTGTTGAGATTGAACTCTTCCAGGTTGGGGCTGTTGTGTACTTGCTCAAGTCTAAGCTAGTTATGGTGTGGGCTTCTGCTGGTGCTGGCAAAGAAGCATCAGCTGGAAGCTTCTGAATCTCACCATGGGTTATAGTAAGAGCGCTGATGACCAGTTAGATTTGGGCTTGTGAAACTTCCAGATGGTTAAAGTCAGGATGCTTTGCCATCTACCCTTCTATCTCAGTCTTTTCTCTTTCTGAAGGCTTTGTCCATTGCTGTTGTGTAGCAAATCATCTCTCCTACTTGAGCGTGTTGGTGCTGGAACATGTTTTCTGCTCTTCCTGTGGAAAAGCTTTCAGGAAACAATGCAATTTATAAGCCTTTGGAAGGACTTCTTGTTCATGAGCCCAGACCCTGTTAGGAGCTGGCAGCTAAATTCTCTAAATGTCTTTGTCCTCTGACTCAGAAGCAGAGAACAAGGGGGATTTTTTCCATTCTTTTGCAGCATCTGGCAGGTCAGGGCTGTTGTGGTACCTGGCACAAGCACAGAGACTGGGAGAAAATGTTACTATTGTGCACAGTGCTGGGAATGGGGAGAAAGGAGGTGTAGTAGGGGGGGTCAGCGTGGAGAGCCAGTCCAGGGTGCTCAGGGAGGCTCACGAAGGTGATCACTGCATTACACAGACTGCAGTATGGCACTGCGTGTGGCAGGTGGGACAAGTGACTTTCACCACTGCCAGCTCAAGAGCTTGACGTGTTAGAAGAGCATTGACGTTTACAGAGTTAGAAGTTTAATGTCTGGAATTTTGGAAGTGCTCTGTGATGACCTAATTCTGCTCCTGCAGAAGTTAAGAGAGAGTGCAAGCAACAACCCTGACCCTTCAGTGGTTTATCCCAAACCTGTCCTTTACCATTAGTTCTCCTGTTGCTGTAACATGGCCAGCTCCAGTGTGGGGCAGCTCAGCAAGGTTGCTTGTGAAGGTCATGGTCTGCTGGAAGCTGCAAGAAGAGAATTTATGGACATAAGGAAACAGAACTGAAACTTTACCATTCCTAAATGTGCCTCTGCAGCAGTCCAGGCCTCTGCATGCTGCAGAGAAACACTATCTCTGTGCACTGGGGAGCATGGAGGAAGAATCTGACCCATCTCCTCCTCCTTATTGGGTCTCCCAGGACAGCCCAACACTTCTGGTGCTTGGGAAGGTGATTATGTCAGAGTGTGAGCCTGGACAGAGCCTCCTGGGCTGTGGTAATGCTGGGGATGGGCAGCTGTTGGCAGGTTTCACATCCAAGGGCTCTCTCAGAACAGCTGATTGTTTCTCAGGGGTGGCATCACTGTCTGCTGTGTCTTTGGGCACGGCTGGTGGGCTTAGTCTGACAGAAAGAGGAGAGCTCTTACTGTCTGAGCCAGCATCTCTGCAAAAGAGAACTTGGCTTGTGTGTGCACCCAGTTCGAGCAGCAGTTCCCGTATCAGCTTCTTGGTGACATTTAGTCTGCAACAAGGCACCAGCTTGGAATGGAGGGATCTTTTCTTTTCCTTTCTTTCCCTAAAATCCTGTTAACCTCCTCTCCCCATGCCAGGGTGGGCTTGCAGCACAGCCTGGTCTCAGGGCAGAGGTGGACTAGAGGGGTAGCAGGTGCACAGAGATGAGGAGAGGGGAGAAACAGAGCAGATGGGGACTTGTGGGTTCAACCACCCTGCTGTGGGTTTTCTGGTGGCAGGAATTCGTCTGGTGAGATGTTTCCATAAGCTCTCGGAAGCGGAGAGCAGCTGTGGGCAGCACTGACCGCACAGTGAGCATCTGAGTTTTCAGTTTTGAGTTTGCATCAGAGCTCAGCCAGATTAGACAGATCACTTAGTGCAGCTAATGAGGTCTGTGGTAGGATTTAAAAGGATGGTTAGATCATTCACAGGCCTGTAATGACCTCTTTGGCCAAAGGAAGCGTGGCAGGGATCAGACTGCAGGCTGGAGGCTGTCCGTGGTTTCTGTTAGGCAGGGTTGTGAGGGGGTTTCTCCTTTCTCTGCACATCTGTTACATCTGGTTATATTGGCTGGCGGTTCCTGTGGATCAAAAGCACTGGGACATGGCTGGCTTGCCACAAAGGAAAAGTGCTTTTGCTTTGAAATGACAAAAAATTGTAGTATCACAGAATATTTTGAAATATGTTGGTTGGAAGGGACCTTTAAAGCTTGTCTAGACTTGAAAGGGACACGCTAAATATGGGAGCAGAGCACAGGTAGTTCCAGCAGGTTGCTGGATCCCCATGTGCAGGTCTGTGCCTTGTGAGGAAAAATTACAGGTTCCCCAGATTTGAAAGTGATTGAAACTCACTGAGTTTGGAAAAAATCTCTCTAGTTCATCTCTCAGAATGTCTTGTCTGGCCTCTTACAAACCAGAGGTGAAGGGGAGAATGTGCCCTTGTGGTTGCTGGGCAGGGGGTCCAGAGTGATGCTGGAGGAGAGCATCTGATGTGTAGTCAGGACCCACCCCTGGAAACATGGCCTGTAAGCAAGCTGTGGCAGGGGTCATGTCAGAAGTACTTAAACTGGAGTCTGAGAGACTGAGTGGTGGTTTTGCTGGGCACAAATCACAGTAGCTTTTGCCTGACCTCCTCCACCCGAGGGCTAGTCCCTGGGTTCAGTGGGAAGTGATGGTTCAACTTCTCATGCCATCACTTCCCTGCACTGTGCAGCTGCTGCCCTGCACCCCATGGGCTGGGGTGTCAGTGCTGATATTCCCACTCTTGTGGTCACCCCTGCATATGGTGCCTTTTTTCTACTGTTGCATGTGCCTAATGTGAATTAACTGACATGAGCAATGATCAGTTGCTTATGAGTCTGCTTCTGATCACCTGTGCTATCACGATTTTGTTTTCTTTGGTTTCTCTAGATCGTCTCCAGCAAGAAAATAACACGGACTCTCCTTCTGGGGAATGGGAAGCCGGCTGGGAAAGGGATGATAACGGTACAGTTACTCCTTTATGTTATCTCCTGAGCGTGTAAAGGTGGACGGGGGACACTCACCCGGGGTCGAGAAGACAGGGATGTCCCCCATAAGTATTTTTCCCTTTGCCTCATGCTCTTCTGGCCACTTTGGTCTGTTTGGACAATGATTTATTTGGGACAGGGACCATCTTGACCAGTGTCTGTCTCATGCCCAGTGCTGTGAGTCTTCAACCACTACCTCGGTCTCAGAAATAAGAAAAACCTCAATCTGGAGAAGTACAAAGTAAATCTCTGCTGCTGTTGTTTGTTATCTGGTACAAGGCACCTGCTCAGACCTCTCTGGTGTAGCGAGAGGTAAGAGGGCTCATTCCTTTTCCAGGGATGGGTGATTTTATTTGTAGGATGAGGATGGAGCTGTGCCATGGCAACAACTCTCATAGCAACAGCTGCTGAATCCGATGCAGACCCCTTCGGGCAGTGGCCTTCCCGCTGTGGATCTTTTTAGCAATGTATTTTTTTTTTTCTTTTCCCTAAAGAAAAGACTAAATTTAGGTGTGTTTCACTTCTACCACAGCTCCCATCATTTTTGGATCTCTGCTGTCTTACGGGTTTTGTGAGATGTGCAGCTGGGCTGCAAAGATACGGAAGAATAGGCCAGTAAGGAGTTAAACTTCTGTCAGGTTTAAAAGCACTGGAAAGGTTTAAAAGCCCAGGACCTGATGCTGCAAGGGCATCTCCACTGCTGTTTGCTCTAGAGGAAGATGCATTTCTCTCTTAATTGCTGCAGTTAGTCTTCAAGTACAAGAGCAAAAGCCACAGAGAAGTTCAGAAGCAATGCCTGATGCCCTGTGCCATCCCAGAGGAGCAGGCTCTCAACATCCTGTCCAGTGCTTGAGTGGGAAGAGCTGGACCACATGAAAAGTTTCCAGTCAAGTTCAAAGGTTGCACACTTAAAAAAAAA
>VXAU01000441.1:193846-234653 GCA_013399695.1 Formicarius rufipectus | reverse complement strand
AAAAAAAAAAAAAAAGATCCTGATCTGTCACTAATATGCCATTGAACCTCCAAGAAACAGAGACATCTGCTTCATTTTGTACAACTGATACAATTTTCTGATCTGGGTTTTTTTGCAATGGCTTGGACTAAGTGATGGCAGCAGAGTTTTGTGTGTGGTGGACCCCTTTCCCTGCTGGGGCTGCTTGGCACGGTGCTGGAGCACAGACTGGACACCACTGGAGGAGCAGGTTTCAGCTTTGGATTCACTCATGTAGAACTGTAGTGGTTTGTCTAGAACATAGAGTTTGGAGCCAAAGGCTGCTTTCCTAACCCCCTTTCCCTTCAGTTTTACCCAACTATCAATTTCCTTAACTAAGATGACACACTCCTCAGCTCTCCAGAGTGCTGGTAACCTTCTGCAGAAAATTGTCCCCTGAGTTTTGCAAGTTTACCCAAAAGCCTGTAATTGCTGTAATGATGCTGTGCATCTGCAGTGCAGGACAGCCCCATGTGAGAGCCAGCAAAGGGCTGTGCTTGGAACCACTGTGCACAAGGATAATGTCCATGCCATGCTGCTGACTGTTTGGTGCCCACTCCTGTCCAGGGAGGAGGAGGATGCAGTTGGGAATGCTTGGGAATGGCTCATCCCAGTCCAGGGAGCAGAGGAAGTGAGTGCTGTGGAGCAGATGCTTGGACAGGACACAGGAAAAAAAAATAAGTGATTGAGAAAATGGCTGGTGATAAAAGTGAATAAATGTGAGGGTTTGTTATAAATGTTCCCTTAAAATACCAAGAGACTCATTAGACCACATTCCAGATAAAACTGGCCCATTGGTGGTTGGCAGCTGAAGCCCACGTGAATAAAGTCTCTTAAGCTGAAGTTGTCCAGACTGCATTCCTGCCTGCTGCAGCTGATGAGGAGCAGCAGTGGTGTCTTCGTTCTTGGGGCTCTCTTAGCAGGTGGTCACGTAGACACATGGCTCAAGTCGTGGGTGTCACCATCATCTCCCCTGAGGGGTGGGAGAGCTCTGTTTTGCTGTGCCATGACATGAGAGACATGGAGAGGAGCCTGAGACACAGAGGATGAGGTGCCACATCTTGCTGGCAAGGGTTGATATGGCTTTTGCTTCCTCTTGGCTTAGTCCTTGGAGACTTCTCTGTGTCCTGATAGAGCCCTGGTGCAGAAAAGCCATGTGAGACTAACTCAGCATGACACTCAAGGAAGGGGAGATGGGTATTTTACTAGAAGATTCATTTTTTTTTAATACTAAACATGAACACATCCTTCCCTTGTCTTTCAGATAGCTGCCCAGGAGCTCTCTGATAACAGGGTGATTACTCTGAGCATGGCTGGCAGAAAACTGGATAAAAAGGTGAGTGGGGCTGTGTCTGGGGATGCAGTGTTAAACTTCTGTCCTTGGGATCTAAAGAAATCTCTGCTTTGGGTGTAACAGGAACAGAAAATAGTCCTACTGGAGTCTCCTAGTGGAGTCTCCTACTGGACAAAGTATCAGGGTGAGACCAGAAGGGTCCAGGTCCTGGTGGTGCTGCTGAGTACACCCCTGTCTCAGTTTCCCCATTGCCAGAGTTGCTTTCTACATCACACCTGTGGAGGTGGGAAAATTGATGTGGCACAGGATCTGTGTACTAGCATGTCTTAAAGACAGCGAATTCACTGCTTCAGTGGTAGTCATTTGAAAGTGCTTCCGAAGGAGCTGAAAGTTTTGACGCCTCTTGGACCTGTGTCTCAGATGTGCTGAGAGCTCCTGGCTTGTGTCATTCAGCCCCTCTGGAAACGGAGCAAACATGTGCTTGTGAATGAAACTGTCAGGCCTGTGTTCTCTGAGGAAGAAGTGTTGGTCTCCTGGAGGCCAGTGGTGTGTGTTTTACTTTGAATAGGATACACAGGAAATGGTGAACCTTTCTGAACGGCGTCTTCTGACCTTATTTTCCAGACAACCAGATCTATTCCTCTTGAACCAGAGCTGTTGCTAAGCAATCAATGGGAATATTATTTTTTTTCCTTCTTCCTAGTCTCTCCAGTGCTTGCAGTATTGGCAGGATGGCCCTCAGTTTGTTTGAAAACAGGGCAAAGCAAGCAGCCAGGCAAAGGGGCATTTGTTGGGGCAGAAGATGTGGTTTGTCCTGTCCCGTTGTCCAAACTGGAAAGATGTCTGTTTTTTCCAAGTGTTTTTCCCACCTGTTGGGAATGTCTGTTTTGCTTCCCTCCTGCTTACCTTGCCTAGTGCAAGGAGCTAAATGCCCGTTTTAAGAAATCCCTTCATTTCACAAATGTGCTGGTGGCTGCTTCTGAGATGTGCCCATGAGCCAACCCCACGTGTGTCAGGCAAGACATCACTAATGCAACAGTTTTCTTCCAGCACCCCAATAAAAAGCCTCTGCTCCCTTGTGAAGCAAGGGATGGGATTTCAGAGTAGGCTTGGTGCCCTTCCTTTGTGCTTCAGGGTCTCTTTGCAGCTGTGGCCATTGTGAAAGCAGGACCAAGGATCCAGGTCCTCGCTGGTCCTTCTGGCATACGTTCACTTCTTGTATCAGCAAGTTCATTGGTGGTATCACTTCCTCTGTGGGCAGGAGTTGCCTTTTTAATTTGGTTTGCAATCAAGTTTCTTTGCCAGGTTATACGAAGGTGTCCTCTTTTTATTTTCTTCAGCCAGGACATACCTGTGGGGCTGCTGCCCTTCAAACCCATAGTCAAAGCACAGAAATACAGCATCCTCTTGGTTACACTGGGATAAGAACTGTGTTCTTTCTGGATCTCCCTCCAGTTTATCGGTAGGGTCAGCAGAAAGTTCATCCTCAGTGACCACCTGCTGTCACCAAGAACTATCAAGGTTGGATAAAAAATTAAGTATTTTTGGGTCATAATTGGTCATGGATGGTATGCAACTGTGGGAGCTGGGTAAAACTCACTTAAGCTTAGGAGAGACTGCAGAGAAGTGGATAAGCAAAAAAAACCACCAGGGATAAAGTTGCAGTCTGGGGAGTCACAACCTCCTGTACCATGCCTGGCTTGGGGACAGCAAGTGCTGTGAGCCAGGCCTAGTGCTGGAAGCTGAGGTCTGGGGAGCTGCATCTATTGGAAGTGTCCTCAGTCCTCCTTGTCCATGCTCTGCAAGGACTGGTTTGGAAGATTCAGATTCTTGGAGCAGTTTGCAGATCGATCTCATCTGCTGAGCTGCTCTGGTTGCTCAGTTTCCACCTCCTGGCAGGTTTGCAGGGGTGATGTTTGTGGGTTTGATGTTTTAAAATAGCAGCCCACAGTCCTGTGGTTTGGAGGCATCTCCCACCTGGATTTGAGCAGAACAAGGCTGACTGGACTTGCAAACCAGACTGCTCCATGTGGGATGGTAAGAAACATCCTTCAAAGCTCCCCACTGCCATCAGAGCTGGTGCCTCCACCAGCCCACGCTGGGCTGGCACTGATGAAGCTGCCTTGTGTTGGAGGTTAAGCCAGCACAGGCAGGTCAGGTACCCACCAGTGGTTCTTTAATCCATCTGTGAAGCTTGAAAGTGCCAAGTCCAGGTGGTGAGTGAGCAGGATCACAGCTCTGCCATAACCATAACAATGCAGGAGAAAATTGCTTGGTTTTCTCTCCTACAAAAATGTGTGAGAAAAGACAGGAGAAAAATAACCTCATCTCACCCCAGAGTGTGTCCCTGTGAAACTTTATGGTCTGCTCCTCTAGCAGAAGAGTTCTGGCTGAAGCAAGTTATGGTTTCTCCAAGCCAAAACACTTCACAATGGTTTATTCTGGCTGGCTTTGGAAACAGGATTAGATGGAAATGTTGGTGGATTTTCTGCTGGGGCATCACTGGAGCCCTTGTCCATCCCAGCCATCCCCTCCCAGGCTGGCTGTGGACATGGAGTCCTGGGATGTCTGTGCTTCCTCCTCATCCATGCCCAGCCTCTCTCATCCCCACTGCATCACTTGTAAGCCCAAAAAGCTCCTGTTCAAACCCGTAAGAATTCCCTCCGGCTCTTTGCAGGAGTCAGGCACCCACCTTCCTCTAGGAGGAAAACTCAACTGAAAAGACTTGAGTTCTGAATAAATCAGCTGGAGTATTTGGGCCCTGGTATCTTGCTAGCTACTTCTTAGTTTTTTCTGAATGGGAATGAAGCTCTGCTTAGAAAAGCTGGAGTTTCTGTGTCGGTGCCACCAGAGCCGCCAGGGCTGAGGGTGCCAAAGCAGCCCCCGTGCCGATACCCAGCAGGGATGTGTGTCTGTGTGTGTACATATTTCTCATAAAGCAGCAGCCCTTTATCAGGAGATTATCTGAGGAGACGCTGGCAGGAAAGGCAGCATACCCTGACTCAGGGCTGCGTATCTCAGAGGGTGTTACACGATCTCTGTCAACACCAGGGCAGCTTGCTCCTTAAAGATTTCCTTTGCTTATATTTTACTGCTGTGTGTAGGAGGGTGGATTTTTTTTCTTTTTCCCCCCAAGACACTCATGCACTTCATAATTTGGTGTTTCCTTTGAAGCTCTGGATATTTTTCTAAGTCCAAATGCAGCTGCCTCCCAGCGGGGCTTGTTTTCCATGGCATCTGTGTCCAGAGAGCTTGTTGGGTCCTGGGCACCCGCTGGCAAATCCCACAGGCACACACTGGGGTGCCAGCAGACCCTCCACATCAGTGCTGAAATGTGGTGTGGAAATCAAGGGGATTTGCATGATCAGGACAGGGAGATGGGTAGGATGCTGCCCTTGGGTGCTGCCTGTTTGCCAGTGTGCTTGAGCTGGTCCCATGGGGCTGTCTGCAGGGTTGGCACTGCCAGGAAAAATCTCTCTTGGATCAGCTGTTGCTTCTTGCAGAGCACCATGTAACCCATCCTGCTTCTTCTCCTCCCAGGACCTTTTTGGGAAGTCAGACCCCTTCTTGGAGTTTCATAAACCAGGTGATGATGGGAAGTGGATGCTGGTCCACAGAACAGAGGTGAGCAAAACTCTTAACCCAAGCTGCTGAGACACCCTTGTCCTTATATCAACTCCTCTTTCCCTTCACAACATTGTCTTATCAATCGGCTGTAAAGCAGAGTGGGATTCAAGTGTTTCAGACTCTTTTCCTGCTGTCCAGCTGAGGCTGCTGGACTCCAGTGGATGAAGATTTACTGAGGCTAGCAAGGTCTTGAGATCTTATCTGTACTACCCACTAGAGTATCTAACAAGCAGAGGACATGTCTCCTCGCCTGTGTTAATCTCTTGGCTCAGTCTGGGCAGAAGCTGAGCCCTGGGCTTCTCTCCCTCCACTTGCAGAACCATCTGGATGAGCTGTGACCTGGGGAATGCATTGGAATGGCCTGAAGCTGTGTCAGGGGAGGTTTAGATTGGATGTTAGAAGATTTTATCACCCAGAGTGTGGTGGGCACTGGAACAGGCTCCCCAGAGAAGTAGTCACAGCACCAGGCCTGACAGAGTTCAAGAAGCTTCTGGATGACACTCTCAGGCAAATGGTGTGACTCTTGGGGTGTGCAGAGCTGAGACTTGGACTTATGGGTCCCTCCCAACTCAGCATATTCTGTGATATGGTGGAGAGAGGTAGTGGGAGGCGACCCAAGGAACGTTTGTGAGGAAAGGTTAAAATGAAATGTTCCCAGACCTTCACCTAAGCTGGGAGGATGCTCAGGCATCTCCAGTGCATGAGCACTCAGCCTCGTGTCTCGTGGAGCTGGAGCCACAGCCAAGGAAGTAGAGAGTTGTACCAGGGTCCTGGTGGGTATGACCAGGGCCAACTGACCCCTTTCTCTTCCTCATTTATCCCTGCTGAGATATTTGGCTCTGAGCTCCCTCTGGTTACATCCTCAAGCTGTTAAAGCCAGTGCTATGAATACCAGGCACAGCATGGGCAGGGAGAAACAGACTGGCTTCTGCTTTAGCATTGGACTAGTAAGTACTTTTTAACTGCTTTTCTTCCCCTCCTCAAAGCTTGTTTCAGGGTGTTTTTTGTTTGCACGTAGCTCCTGGCAGCTGGCAGAAAGAGGAGAGGGGATGTTCACAGCAGCCTCTGTGGCAGAGGAAGAGGGCTCCGTTACACCCATCTCACCCCCCCACTTTTTCTTCATCCCTTTTCTTGTCCCTTCAAGGCTTGGTTAAGGACCCAGTTGTCCCACAGCAGCAAACTGGTGTAGCAAAACACAGGATGAGCTCGGGCAGAAAGAGATAGTGGTGTTTGTTTACAGACTCTCCTCGTATGTTGGGTTTTACCCCTTCTGTGCAAAGTCCATGAGGATTTCCTTCACTCAGACACCCACGTGCATGTGAGCACCAGGATGTGGGTAACACCCTGTGTCCTGTGGTACTGATGTGGGTTGTCCTTATAATCCCAGCTCTGCTGTTAATTTTTTTGGTGCTTTCCCACACACCTTTCCATGCATATCTAATTCATATCAGCCTTAATTTCTCCTGTATTTCTGTGGGAGCAGGCTGGGACCTTGTTTGGTTGTTTCCTCCCAGTTTAGTGTGGGTAGCAGGGCTTTGACTCATTGAGATGTGTTTCTCAGACGTGAGGATTTGGAGTGACCTCCAGCCCTTCCTCCTGGAAGAGGTGTGGGATTTGAGAAGGTAACTGTGCACCAGCCATCACTGGGATCTCTATAAATATGTCAGGTTTGTGGGGAGCAGATGTATATACTGACGTTTCCTCTGGGTTGCTGCCGAGTTCCTCCATTGTCCTGTTTCACTGGATCAGTGAAAGTTTTCTTTCAAGGAACAGATGTTCTAACAGCCTCCTCCTTACCAGCCCTAAATGCATCCCACTACCCTCAGGTGAATCTCATACTACATGACCCGTCTCTGGAGGTGTTCAAGGCCGGGCTGGACAAGGACTTGAAGCAACCTAGTCAAGTTAAAGGTGTCCCTGCCCATGGCAAGGGCTTGGAACCAGATTATCTATAAGGTCCCTTCCAACCCAAATCAGTCTGTAATTCTATGACCATCTTTGTGTTTTGGGGCTGGATACAAAGAAATAACATTCCTCATTCTTGCAGCTTTTTGGGCAGGAGTATAACCAGCTCTCAGTCTGATGCTGGCATTTCTCCTGACTCAACGGAGCTGTCTGGCAGGGCAGGATTAGTGTGCTCATTGCAGCCTGTTATTCAGTGTGAATGCCCCGCTGGGTGCTGTGCAATAGAGACGCCGGATCCTTCCCCACCCACCCTGGGACCCGGCGCCTGGCAGCCTGTGGGCAGCATCTCGGGGTGCGTGGGCTCCCCTGCTCTTCCAGGCTCCAGGAGGAGGTGTTTACAAATTCAGCTAAACTCTGCTCGCAGTGTCAGGGTCTCCCCCGGTCTCGTGTAAGAGTTTGTCTGTCAAACAAGATGCCTGTTCCAGGTCCCATGCAGCTGTTTGCCTGTGGATCTCCTCCTCGCTGGTCTGTGCCTGTTCCTGCTCCAGCTGCAAAGATCCGAGGTCCTGCATGCCAGATATCCCCTATTTTTGCCTTGCACAGAGAAGGGTTAATCTGCTGCCTGTGTCTGACTCCTAATATTCCTGTGAACCTCTCTTTCTGAGCACAACACCTTTGTGAAAGAGGGTCTTTGCCTGCCCTGCCCACATCTCTGATGTACCCAGCATGTGCCCAGAGCCTGCTAGCGTTTGCTTAGATTTCCAACCAGCGATTGCATTCTCTCAGGAAATGTCAAAAAGCATCAATTAATATTTCTCCAGCTCAGGCAGCAGATGTTACACAGATGAGACAAGAGAGCTCAGTGTGCCCAAGGCTGTTTTGTCTTTCCAGGGCTGGTTGCAGCATCCCGCTGCTCCATCCTCTTGATGGTCAGATCCCAGATGGATGTGGGCTGGGGTGCTGGGGGGAGTAAGCAACGAGTAGAGTGCAAGCAATGGGATGCAGAAGGCATAAATAGTAGCTGCTGGCCTTGGAGTTGTGGGGTGAGTGGCTGTGCCCATGCTCTGGGCATGGCAGTGCCCATGCTGTCCAGTGTGCTGCAGCTGTTCTCTCGGGCAGGTTTGTTTAATTGCCCCCGGAGGTGGATGAATCACCCAGTGCAATGAAAACAAGCCTGTTGGAACTCACATGTGCTGCAGCCTGAGCAGGGGGAGTCACCGCGTCTCAGTTATGGAGGCAGAAGGGGACTGAGATTGTGCTTTCTTCGGCTTTCCTGGCATGCCCTGCTGGGAACCTGGCCCAGGGTTGCACCTGGAGATGTGTCCCTGCTTTATGCTGATCCCCACCTGTGGATGTGCCTGTTGTAACAGCATCTCTCTGCTCCCACCTCCAGGTGATCAAGTACACGCTGGACCCTGTCTGGAAGCCGTTCACTGTGCCTTTGGTGTCACTGTGTGATGGAGATGTGGAGAAGCTGATAAAGGTAATGGGGACCCTCCTGCTTGTTTCATGGGGGTCAGCTCTGGGATTGAGCATTAAACACCTAAACCCCCATGGCTGGCTTATTAAAAAAAACAAAAAAAAACAAAACTAACAAACTGAAGAGAACCACCCCAAAACCATGAAAACCCGACTTGTTCGGGGTCTCCAGCAGGTTGGGGACTTCAGCAGATCTCCTCACAGGAGAGTTACTGCACCTGAAGCTGCTTTGTACTCCTTCCACACCAGGTGATATGTTATGACTACGACAGTGATGGGGGACACGACTTCATCGGGGAGTTTCAGACCTCAGTGGCCAGGTTGTGTGAAGCCCAAGATGCCTCTCCAGTAAGTGCTGACATGCTTTTGGGGAAGAATGAGAAAGGGGCTCCTTTGGTCTGGTGGTGGACCCTCAGCCTGTGCTGAGGAGCCAGGTCCAACCTCCTTGCAAAGTGATGGTGTCAGAGGCAGGCACTGAGCCTGTTTTACCTCTGGATTTGCTACCTACAGCCTGAAAATGAAATCTTCATCTTCAGTACTTCAGGGAGGGTGCCCACAGGGTATGGCCTCTGGCATCTGCAGCCATGTGGTACAGCCCAACACTACTCTCACACAAGGGTCTGTCTTGTTTGTTACAGCTCGAGCTAGAGTGTATTAACCCCAAAAAGCAAAAGAAGAAAAAGAATTACAAAAACTCTGGAATTATCATTGTCAAGTCTTGCAAAGTGAGTATGTCTCTGCAATGTTTCCTTCAGCCCCTGACTGAGCTTGGGTCTTCCTTAGACCCCCCATCCCTTCTGTCTCTGCCTTCATTGCATTTCCAAGCACAGGCCCTGCATGGCATCAATAACAGTGTGATTTCCTTTCTGCTTGTGTTTCTCTCCACTTGGAGCATCTGATGTACCGAGTTGCTGGTGCCACCCTGTGCTCAGGTGGCCACAGACCCAGGAGGAGATGTGCAGGGTGAGCAGGGTCTGTGTGAAGCCCAAGTGGGTGCTTACCAATTGCTTAGTGTCTCCGTGGTGGCAAGGCTTGGGTACAGGTGGGAGAGGTCCTTCTTCTGAGCTGACGTGCTGAAGTCCTTCCTTACATATGGCAGCAGCACAGAGGAGAAAGCACCAGCACAGCTCTTCCTGCACTGGATCTGCAGGAGTCATGAGACCATTTTGGCCCTGAGAGAGGCTCTTCCATTCAGTTCACCATGACAGACACCAGCTCTCAGACTCCCTCTCCAGCTTTGGCCCAATACATGGCTCTGCTTGGCCCCCTGCAACTTGTGTAGCACCAAAATGCTGCCCTGGGAGACTCAAGTGGTTTTCCCACTGCTCTGTCCTGTGTCCAAAAGCTCCCAAAGGTCAAAACTCTCAGTGACTGCAGCCTTGGGCACTTTCTCTACATTTATTTGTTTTGTTCTGCAATGATGAAAATTGCTGAAACACTGTTTTATGGTTTTTCTTTCAGATAACCAGAGATTTCTCCTTCCTGGACTACATTCTGGGAGGCTGCCAATTGATGTTTACTGTAAGGACATTTGCTTCTCTTTGCCCAGTAAAAGTAGCATGCATGTAGTGGTCAGAACTGGAGAGGGAGGTTCTGCATGAGAATTGGCACCAGCCTGGGATGGCTTCTCCTGGCAATGACGAGCTGCTGCATTTGGCTGTTAAACCATGTGGGTTTGGGGTCAGTACTGTGATGCTCAGGAGAGGAGGGAGCTATCTGCACTTTGGTTGAAAGTCAGATTCATAAAAAGACCTGACTCTTCACAGAATGCCACCAAACTTCTCTCTCCATCTCAGGCTTTAACCACACTCATTTTTATTTTTTTCTTATGGGAGGCCTCTCCTCAGTTTGAAGCCAGCTAAGAGGCTTCAGGCTGTTAAACAGATGGTTTTCTGTCTTTTTACTGGCATTTCCACCTTCTTTCAAGCTGGACCACAGCTTGTCAGGAGTAACTAATCAAGGACATGACAACCCTGAATGTAACCTCCACAGTGCAGAATGGGGTTCTCAATTTCTGCAAACTTTCCTGGTGCAACGTTGAGAGAGCTGCAGGCATTCACAGTTAGTTCAGTTTGTATTTTGTTGTTTTATCTGAAAACATGATGGGGGAAGAGTAGGAGGAGGAGGAAGAGTTGCCATAGGAACAGGAATGATTGGGAGAGCTTTTTGTGTGCTGCTCTGCCTGTGTGCTTTGGTCTTGGTGCTGGAGAGTGAATACAAGAGAAAATCAGTGAGTTTCTTTGTAGCACGGAGCTCTTGCATGAATTAGGTTTGAATGCAGAAATCTTCCCCCCATCTAAAGATCTACCAGTTATTGGAGGGCTCCTCCTCCTCCCAAGGCATCTTTGGTCTAAAACCCTGGGTGTGTTTCCAGTGGGTGCAACACTGCAGAAACAACGAGCTGGGAAGAGGATGCTGCTGCACACAGCCCTGCAATTTGGAAAGGCCACTGGTGTCCTCCCCACTGAGGGAGATGGTGGGGAGAGAAGGGCTGAAGCCACTGAGAAGAAGGCTGTTGTGCTGGGCCATGTGCCTTGTGTTGGAGGCAGACCAGCTATGTCTCTCTTAGATCTGTTGGCCAAGTGCTGCTCTTGATGGCATTCCTTGCACGAGCAGGGCACCTGTCTGTGTGACTCCTCTGAGCCCTGTTCCTCAGTTTCCCCCTTGCTGTCTGACCCTGGTGGCTCGGCAGGAGCTGGACACAGGAGGAGGGATGTTACAGTGGTGAAATGCAGCTTGTTGAGGCCATACAGTTGCTTAGCAAAGAAATTGGGTTTTCAGCAGAACCATGGGATTGTTTGTGTTGGAGGGGATCTCCAAAGTCCACCGATCCACCCCCCCTGCCATGGGCAGAAACACCTTCCATTAGAGGAGGTTGCTCCAAGCTCCATCCGGCTTGGCCTTGAACACTTCCCTGGATGGGGCATCAACACAATCTGTTTCAGTGTCTTACTGACATACATTTCTCCCTTACCCCACATCCAAACCCACCCTCTTCAATTTAAAGACATGCCCCTTGTCCTGCCCTGCCTGTTTTACCAGCCACCCTGGCACAGGGTGGTGACATATCCTGGGCTGTGTTGTCTTCTTGCCTCAGGCCAACATCCCTTCTCAGCTGAACTCCATTCGTCCTCTCCCATTAGGGATATGGAGCAAAATGTGTTGTGAAATCCCTGAGCTCAATTTAGGCAGCGGAGTTATTTTGGGTTTTGCCTCTTTGCTAAGCAAACAAGGCAAGCGCAGCCGCTCCGCCTGCTCCTCTTCCCAACTCGTCCTTCCCAGTCATATCAGATTGGGTGGCTCAGCATCTCGCCTCTTCTGACCACATTTAACTGGGTCTGAGATCGGCACTTCTACAAACGCCTTTAAATAGAAAGCCTAATTGAGGAGGAAGCAAAATGAGTGCCTTCCTGACAGAGTCCCCTGAGAGCTCAGCATATATTGGTCCCCGGAGAATCTTTCTGGTTACAGGGAAAGATCTGCTCAGAGTTGAGATTCTTTGGTCAAAGACCTTGAGATTCAAATACCTAGATGGTCCTGGCTGCCTTGGTGTCTGTGGGGCTACTCCCCACCAGTGCACCGGGGAGGTGGGCAGCAAGAGTCCTGAGCTGGAGGTGGTGGTGGCTTGCTCCAGGAGCAGGGACTGCTTTGGGACATTTTATGTGATGCTCACTGATGAAAAAGGAAGGCATAAGAGTGAATGACTGCCTAATGTAGTGTTTAATCAGGTTTTTATAGGGAAGGTGAAAAGGTGGATTTTGTTAAATGTTTTCAAAAGTTTCTGGTTTGGGTTTTGACAGAACCCTGTGTGGGCCTCAAAGGCAGTAGAGACTCGTTAGCCAGGTCTGTAGTGGTGCCTGCCAACAGAGGATGGTTCTATGCTTCTCTCTTGTCCCCCAGGTTGGGATTGACTTCACAGCTTCCAATGGGAACCCACAGGAACCCTCTTCTTTGCACTACATCAACCCCTTGGGGACAAATGAGTACTTGTCAGCTATCTGGGCTGTCGGCCAGATCATCCAGGACTATGACTCGTAAGCACTGGGCCCTTCTGCCTCCACCCCTGTTTTGCAGATGTTTCCCTGGCTCCCCGAGGGGCTGCTGGGCTGCATCTGCCTTGATCTCCCATCTGCAAAGCCAGGGATGCATAACACTTTAAAGGTATTACTTACCATATACATTGGTGTGTATGAGAGGGTTGGCACAGACTTTCTCCTCCCCCCCATCGCTGCTGTGGAGGGGAAGGAGCATTCACAGAGGTGGAGCATCCTCTGCTGGAAGCAGCTGGCAGATGCCCTCAGCTCCCTGGGGTTTACCATCAGAGCTGTGACCCCAGGGTGCCTTGTTCCTCAGACACCCTGAGGGGTGGAGAAAATATCAGAAAAATATCATCTTAGGCACTGATAAAGAAAACAAAGCAGAAATCCGTTGCTCTTGCTGTGATGTCTTTTCGTGACCAAAATGAATAGTTAATTTAAAAAATATTCCAGGGTTACAAGACTGCAAAAGACTCTGGTGTTTGGGCAAGAGGACGCTCGTGATCCCTGTGGGAAACTAAGCAAAGCTGGGCTCTTTTTTTCTCTAAAGATAAAAAGTCAAGGGGGAATATGTACTCTCTCTGTTCAGCTCCCATGATTTTTAAAGGCACTGTATGTTTTGGGAGAAGCTGTGCAAGCCTGCTTCGTGTGTGTCAATACACCCATATGTTTTCCTTCTTCCCTCTAGAGACAAGATGTTTCCTGCTCTGGGATTTGGTGCCCAACTCCCACCAGACTGGAAGGTAAAGTGCTGTGGCCACCTGTGTGTTTGAGCTGGGATTGTCTTTATATTGCCTGGGCAGGAACTGCTGGGATTTGGCTGGGGAAATGCTATTGGGCAGAGTGGGAGTGTGTGGATGTGGGATCTCAGCTGGTAGGGGAGTGAGATGTGGTGGTGTGGGTGGGCAACAAGGCAAGAATGGGGCAGGAGTAGCCCGTTCCTCCTGTTTGTGTTGGCATGAAATGCCAGCAGTTCCCTGGCATTAACGGGCAGAGCCAGGTGTTGATTCATTTTCCTGGCAGGAGGCAGGAACAGTTGTGGGGAAGGGAAAAGGCCCCTGGATGAATGTGTCAGACAGTAGCAAAGTCTGCAAGGGGTTTGGGAGCTGGGGAGCATCAGTGTGATGTTACACAGGCAGAACCTGCAAGGAGAGGAGTGGAGGAGCTTTCCCTAAAATCCACCATGATCTTTGTTTGGGATTAGATGCTGGAGGGTTGGGTAAAGGCACCCTGATCTTGCAGGGGCAGAGCTGAGCATTCTGCACATCCAGAGTGCAGGGTATAGAGCTGCTCCTGCAGCCTGGCTGCTGGATGGTGAACATCATCTCACAGCTGAAACAATGTGCCAGGACACGACCATTATTAATTATGGGCTGGGTCTTTTGACAGCTCTTTGCTCACGCCCCTTCATGTTCATTTTCTTTCTGCTCGCTGGCTTTGAGGCGTTCCCAGCTTTGGGCTGGGGTTGAATCTCAGTGAGCCCTTTGTGTTCTCTGGGAGGGGAGCTGTGCTCTGGGCTCAGTGCAGCAGGCCATGTAAGTCACGAGCAGCTGGGAATTGGGCTGGGAAGCTCATCATTGCCAACCCTTGTGGCTGGGGATGTCCTGCCCACTCCAGCTTTGTGCTTTTCTCTGCTCTCCTGGCAGCCAAAATTCATGTGACTCAAGTGGGAGCTCTCGCTGTTTGCCAACCACAGGAGGAGATCCCTCCATGTGCACTTTGGAGCTGATTCATCCTCCTTGGCCAGCAAGTGTCCCTGGTCTGTCACTTCACCACTTTTGGTGGGAAAATCTAGGTAGGCAGCTTCCAAGGTCTAAGAGCCAGCTGCTACCAGCTATTTATTACTTGAGGAGAAGAATGGGAATGGAAAAAGCAGTGGAGATGGAAAGGGCGTAGCAGCTTGGGTTGCTGGAGAGTGGATGAATTGTCATGGCAAGCATCCTGTTTTGCTGTCTATGTGTGCAGGTCAGTGACCATGGGAAGGGCAATGTTGGGCTGGAAAGGGCCCTTCCACCAAGGCTGGGGGTGGGTACTGAGTTGAGGATGCTGGCTTGGGGCTGTGTGCCCTGTGGCTGCCTCCTGCAGCTTCCCATAGGCCTGGGGGATTGTAAATGCTACTGGGAAAAAAATACCTGGTTTTCTCTCAGAAGGATGCCTAAGCCCAAATAAACCCCAGTGGGGAGCAGCTTCTCCCTCCCCAGGTACTCGTCCCGTGCCTAAAGGTCACCAACCCTAACACCAAGAGCAACCCATCAGTTGTCATGTTAGCAGTGGGGCCATCCCTGCTGCATCAGCCCACACCACTCCTACCTGGGGCTTCAGCCCTCCCCAAGTAACCTGGCCCACGGGCTCTGGGCATCACCAGCTCTGCTCACTCCTTAAAATTTTTTGGCCATCAAGGCTCATTGGGGAATTTCAAAGCCAAAGCAGCAGTTCTCCATGAAAACCCACACCCTGTGTGATGGCGGACAAAGAGCAGAGACCCAGAGACCCGAGAGAAGATTGTCAAGAGATCCGAGTGGTATAAATGGTGCTTTGTGCTCCTGTTGCTATGGCTCCCCCAACGCTTCTCAGGCGCCCGTCGGAGCGAGATATTTTGCACACAAAAGTCTCATTGGAAATGTCAAAGAACATCTTGCCATGTAACAGCTCTGTAGAGAGCCTCAAGTGGTTTCCCAGTAGGGAACAGGAGAGAGAAGCAGATGGGTGGTGGTTTCTGGGGGATGAGCAAAGGCAAGGCGGCAGTGGAGAGGGGGATGCTTGATGTCAGAGCCCCACCAGTCACCTGGGTTTGGGAGATGGGGTCGGCCAGAGGAAGCTGGAGGCTTCACTGATGTGCAGCCCCCAAGGCTCTCCATCCTTTTGCCTTTTTTGTATATATATAGGAAAACTGAGTCACAGCAAGGGTGGGAATCCTTGGGGAGGTGGCAGAGAACCCTCTGTGGAGTTGATCTTATCCTTTGGGGCAGTTTGAAAGAGTTCCCCCCTGTGAGTTACTGGAACGCGATACCTGTGGGTGCTCCATGTACATTAAACTGGACTCCTCAGAAACTGTTTTCAAAGTAAGAGCTGAATAGGGAATGAAATCCTCTGGGTTTGTTTTTTTTTCCTTTTCTTACTTTGAAACCTTCCTGTAGAATTTTTTTCAGCATTATATATATATATGTATATGCAATCCATAAAAACTCCAGAGGAGGTTTTTCAACAGTTCTGCACATAGGGGGTCTGCTCTGTAGACAGTGAGGAATACAGCTTTAAACCATTTTGTTGCTGCTTAAAAGAAAGAGAAACCCCTCTTTTACAGTGCAAAACATGGAAATATTTCTGCTTGCCTTGTCTATAAATACTCGTGTGGCAGAATTTTCAATATTTTCTAGAGAAAAAAAAAAAGGAAGTGAGCCTGCTACAACTGCAAATCAATTGAATGTGAGTATATTGCCCAAAATCGAGACGCCTACAAGAAAGGGCATATGCAAAGCACACAGTCATGCATTTCAGACTGTCTCTAGCCTGGTGCTGTGGGCGTTCCTGGTCGTACTCAACAGGAATGGATTGACCTGAGCAGTTCACTGGTCCGGCAGCACATCAGCTTTGCAGCACGGGGAAGACTTCTGGTTGACTTTACTTTGGTTGCTGTTTCCCACCCCACAGCCTCTTGCAAAAAGTAGTTTCTGCTGCTTTCGACACAAAGCCCAGTATAACTGGAAAGTCTGAATCAGATGCGTGTTGCATTCGCAGCCTCGGGAGGACTTTTGCTTCAGACAGCGCTTCAGAGGGCAGTCGTGCCAGTGCTTGGTGCTCCTGAGAGTCTGTTTGCTTCTTCTGGTGCCTAAATTGGTGGGAGCAGAGTAAGGAATGTGCCTAAGCCCACACTTGCTTGTTCCACAAGCAGGCTGTTGACCCACGGCAGCATTGGAAAGGTTCATCCTGGAGGCCAGGAATCCTGGCCCTCTCTTGCAGCCAGGCTGTTGAGCTGCCCTGCCTTTGCTGGCAGAGGCAGGTTCAAAGCAACTGCTGTCCGGTGCAATGAGCCAGAGATAAGGATGTGCAGGGCTGTCTGCTATTAAAAGTCTCACCTCCTTGTGAGACCAACTCCTTCACCTAGAAAGGAGGTGTTGGAAAGCCTGAAGTGTGCCATGGAAGGATCGTTTTATCGTCAATGAAAACCAGCCCAGATTGTGTTGGGACTTGCTGTCTGTCACATCCAAGCATTCACGTTGCCTGTCCCTTGCTGCCTTTTGTTGCGTGGTGACCCAGGTGATGAAGTTAATCTTCTGCTCCTTTGTCATTGTAGCTGACATGCCAGATCAGGTCTTCAGTACTGCTTGTTCTATGCCTTCCTCCCTCCTGCGGCACCGTCCACGTGCAGAGAGATGGGGAACAGAAATGCTGCCAGAACTGGGGCTCCCTTTGATATCAATTGAGTTTTCTCCCTCTGTAACCTGCAATAGGATGATACAATTTCTCCCAGGGACAGTGAGATGGCCCTGCTGACTGAGAGCATCCCTTCTGCCTGCTTCTCCTCTGGGCAGCCAGTGGGGAGCCATGGGGACAAACCTGCTTTGATAGCTGTAGAGGAATGAGATGTGATAATTTCATGAGGTTCCATGATGGGGCCACTGGGGAACTGGTTGATCCTCAAGCGCTGCTCAGCCCTGACCATGTTTATGTTTGTTGTTTGGGTAGCAGAGGGCTGGGAAGTGTTGGTGGCTCAGCAGGATGGACCATAATTCTGCAACCACCTGGTCCTGCTCCAGAGGAGCATCACACCCAAACCAGACATGCAGCATCAGCTAAACTGACAGTGAACAGCCTGTGTTGCACTGGCCCTCTGAGTTAATTTGGGTCTTTTCTTCTCCACAGGTATCCCATGAGTTTGCCATTAACTTCAATCCCAGGAACCCATTCTGTTCAGGTATTCAAGCATTTACCAGGTGTTCAGGACTCCTTAGGTGCCTTCAGTGCCTTCTGCCCTTCCTCTGCATTTCTTCAATAACGTTTTCATCCCTGGAGATGTTCAAGGCTGGGTGGGACAGGGCCCTGACCAATCTGATCTAATGGGTGGCATCACTACCCGTGGCAGGGTGGTTGGAACTAGACAATCTCTAAGGTCCCTTCCAACCCAAACAATTCCATGGTTCTATGATCTTGGGGATTTTTCAAGGTCTATTCAGAGAGAGACATGAACAGTGAAGCAGAGCACAAACTAATGGCACACTCAGAGGAAAGCAGAGAAAATTTGGGGGTGTGTAGGAAGGCCCAGGGTAAAATGCAACTGGATTCAGACGGTGTAAAATCCGCCTTCGCTCTGATGTCTGGTGTGTCCTACCAACCGTCTGCTCCTCCAGCAAGGCTGCAAGAAACACAGGGCCTGTTTAGCAGATGGGGAATTCAGGCTGAACACTTCATTTAGCAGCTGAGAGCTGCTCACAGTGATGGTTGAAGGACTGTTCAAATCCTAAGTAGTAAGGGCTGCCATGGACCCCAAAAGTCATCTTACTGCAGCAAGATGGGCCTCTAAACCTTGCTGAAAACTGGCTGTGAACATCTGCTTTTCTGCTGCCTCTGCTTCATTCAGTCCCTCTCCAGCAGCTACAAAGCATTCACTGGATCTGATGTACTGCAGGCATTGTGGGGTGAAAAGCCACTGTCCTGCAGCTCTTACCAGTGACAAGTCCTTCTCAAAGGACTGATGATTAGCTAATTAATTTTGAATTGGTAATTTTTGAGTCACACACACATGCATCCTTTTGGGAGACCAGCCATCTATCCTGCTCTGGTGTGGCAGAAGTTTGGAAGCTCAGAAGGCACTTTTAGGATTTTTTTGCTTCTCTCTGCTGCTTTAGAGGGTTTTTCTGTGTCTGTTGTTTTGGACTTTTTTTACTCTCTGGGGCTTGGGTTGGGGGTTTTTTGGGTTATATTTGGAGACCAGACGTTGCTTTTATTTTTGCTCTTCCTCTTTGGCTGATTCTGAGATTTTTTCAGAATCCCAGGAATACCTTCATTGACTGTGGCCACTGCAAGGGTTTCCCTACCCCAGAAGGTCTGAGAACCCACTACAAAATGACTTAAGTGGAGCTGGATGAGTTAGTGGTGGAGGGCTCAGAGGGGAGAGGAAGTGAGATAGATCTAAGTTCAGCTTCATGACAGCATGAGATAATGATTCCTAACTAGACTTGCTGTGGTCCTGAGCTGTGATGCGTTGTAATGCCTGGCTTCTCTGCTTCCTCTGAAGGTGTGGAGGGTATTGTTCAAGCATACTCAGCCTGCCTGCCCCACATCCGCTTCTACGGACCCACCAACTTCTCCCCCATCATCAACCACGTGGCCCGCTTTGCAGCTCAAGCCACCCAACAGGAAACTGCATCTGTAAGTCCACAAGATTCCATGATGGGATGGCAATCCTGATGGCTTTGGGCAGGGGATTGCAAAGCCTAGGCTGGATTTCATGTCTTTCCCTTCACTGTGGGATGCAGCCATGGGTCCAGCCTTGCCAGTGGTGACCGAGGGGTCCTCTTAGGGGTGTGAAGAGCACCTGAAGTCTGAAAGGTGGAGCTCACTTGGGCCCCTGTGGCAGCAGGCTGCCCGTGAAGGATGACAAATCTGGCCCCTGGGTTTTGCTGGCCAAAACAACTCAGCCTGGGCATCAGCACATGCATGGCAGGAGATGTTTGGGTTAAAGCTTCCCTGATTCCTGCCTGGAGCAGAGCAGGATCATGCCCAAAACATCGTCCCCAGGGGGACCTTTGCCAGCCTTGCTGCGAGTGCTATTGCTCTTCCCAGCTCCTGGCACAAGGAAATACTGAATTTGGTTTAATTCAGCACAAATCCAGGTCGCTCTTCGTTTCTTTCATTTTCTCTGTCGCTGTCGGTGGGGGAGGGAGAGCCCACGGGCTCTGCACTGAGCAGAGGCACTAATCGTATGCAAATTGCACCCCTCTGCTGGCACTAATAGTTTAATCAAGGGAGATTTTAAATAATGGGCACTGATAGTGCCTTCAGAGGCAAGCCTGGCTTAGCTCAGGCTTTTTTTTTGGCAGCACAAAGCGTTATTGATGAGGGATCTCACTCCCCCTGGGTCTTCTCTTCCATCCCATCTTCGGCTCATGGCATCAAAGCCACTCCTGGTGCTGATGTCTGTGGTGGCTGCCTAGACTTGCCCTCCTCTTCCTCCCGCTCTCACCTGCTCCTAACATTTCAAACAAACCCAAACAACCTTGTAGTTTTTCCATGGCAACAAAGATCACAAACACCAGAGTCCTTGGCTCTTAAAGAATAGGAGACTGAAATGTATTGGGGCTGGGGGAGGGACAGAGGGGATTACATGATCTGACTTTTGGGGAAGGATTAATATGCTGTGGGGAATTAAAACACACCTTTCCAGCAGGGTCCTTGCATCGAAACTGCCTGTTTTCTTACCTCATGCAGTTTAGTGCTGCCTAATCCCTTCAAGTCCTGCTCAGCTGCCTGAGCCTAATTGTTAATATCATATGATCAGGAATCACCTCCAGAGCCCACGTGGATTCAGAAATCGGCTATTTTAACAGAGAAAGAGGAGAAAGGAGTAAGGTGCTGCTGGGCTGGTGTGCCAATGGAGACCCCAGCTCGGTAGGACTCAGCTGTAGGGCCAACCTGACCCCTGTGCACCAGCAGCTCTGACTGTGACTTGGTAGAGGTGCCATCCTGGCCGGTTACTGCGAGCCCAGAGGTGCCACCAGCTGTCCTGCTGTCACTTACTGACCCCACCACAATTGTTATCGCTCCTTGGGGAATCTCCCACCAATGCTCTCCTGCTGTGCCCGCTGCTCCACTGCTATAATCTCTGATGCTCATCACCCCAACACAGCCCCTGGGCTTTGAGGCTGACCCACAGCAGCAGCTCCTGACCTCTGAAATATGTTGTGATAAACATTTGATGAGCTCTGCACCCCCGCCCCTTTTCCTGCATACTTTCCAGCATTTTTCTCTGATCCTGTTAAGGATTTCACACTAAAAAAGGAACAAAGGAAAGTAGCTCTTCCTGTGTTTCTGGTACAGAGGCCAGGGGAGGGAGGGGAGCATCAGCTTTAAGTCTTTCCTGTTATCAGCTGCTGCCCTCAAGGTTTTTCTCTTCCTCACATGCTGCTTCCCAGACAGGGTCAAACCCCGGTCCTGCATCCAGTGAAGACCAGTGTAGGTCCTCTCCTGAAGTTTAGTCTTGTACTCCAGAAACAGATGTTGGGGTCCAATTCTTCAAACCTACATCTGTCTCATCATGATTTGCTCTGAAAAGTTCAGGTTTAGGGGAAAACTAAACCCTGGGCAGTGTTCTGCAGGCAGGGCTAGCACATCAGAAGGGGCTGGTATGGGGAAGGGACTGGTCGCTGCCCTGGCTTGGGAAAACGTCCTCACCCACATCCTCGGGTTGTGTTTAAGCTTGACCCAACCTTGTTTGTACTTGGAATTTAGTACTGGAGAGCATCAAAAGAAAATGAAGCCCAGGGAGGGTTTTAGGAGATGTGGGCTGGAGGAAGACCAGAAAAACAAGCTTGGGGCAGTGCTCCTTCTTTTGCTTTTCCAGGATGGCTGTGCTGGCGGTTTTCAGAGGAAATGGAAAGAATGAGGAGAGGAACAAAGGGGCTTAATGTGCTTAAGTGCTTGTTTTCGTCATTTCTCCAGCACATGCAAGCTGAGTAATGTGCCAAAATTGAGCCATTACTTTCCCTGGAGACAGAGGAGGTGGAATTTTTGGGGTCCACATGCTCCAGGTTTTCTGAGCTGTGTCCAGCAGGATAGTCTGTCTGTTTGTTTGTCCATCCTACCCCGGCTCTGCAGGACTGGCCCTGGTGCCCTTCTTTTCCCAAAGGAAGGGAATCGGATTCTAATGCTGCTGCTCTGTCACCCCACCGTCTTGCCAGTACCCTCTGCACCCCACTTCAGTCCCTCCACCTTTTATGGGAGATGGATATTGGTACAGGGACATGTCGATGGGGAGCACCCCAAAACACCCCCCACTGTGTGTGGGCAGGGGGAGATTTCACCTCCAAACTGGGCTCATGTCCCAGCTTCAAACTCCTCCTGGCACTGACACAGGTCTGCACAGGCTGGAGGCTGGATTTTTTTTCCATCATTAAGTACAGTAAATCAGAAAAATATTTTGGAGTGGGAGATGGTTCGGTGTTTTTTATTATTGTTCAAAAATCAAGGGGAATAGAAGCACCTGAACTTGTGGGTTCTGCTAAAGGGGGTGATGCCAGCTGTCCTGGGAAGTGGTGAACCTTGCTTCCAGATCTCTAGGGGACCCTGCCACCCCTCAACCTGTGGAGCATCCTGGCCATTCACGGGCTCTGGCTGCAGTGTGAGTGTGCACTGGCACCCTGCCGAGACTGACCCTCTGCCCCCCTCCTCCACAGCAATACTTCATCCTCCTCATCATCACGGACGGGGTGATCAGCGACATGGACGAGACGAGACACGCCGTGGTGCAGGCGTCCAAGCTGCCCATGTCCATCATCATCGTGGGCGTGGGCAACGCTGACTTTGCTGCCATGGAGTTCCTGGACGGGGACAGTCGGGTGCTGCGCTCCTACACCGGCGAGGAGGCCGTGCGTGACATCGTGCAGTTCGTGCCCTTCCGCAATTTCCGCAATGTGAGTGTGGGCAGCAAGGAGGGGGATCACAGGGAGAAACGGGGTGTTGGGCCTGGAAGTGGAGCGACCATGGTAAAGGCAGACAGAGGCAAGAGGAACCTGCCTGTCTTACCATCCCTCAGTGATGCTCTGTCGTTGACCGTGTAAATCAGCACTGCAGGCAGGGTGGGTAGGGACGACAGTGTTCCACATCTCTGTAGTGGGCTCCACCAGAGCATCCCCTCTGTTTCTCCACCCCCTGTCATCGGGCAAGTGGGAGCAAAATCAGTGAGTCATAGCAGGGTCCAGGTTCCTACAGCAAGATGAGGCACGACTGGAATCACGTCCCTCACCACAGTCCCATGCCGGTGTCTTCCATTTGGGTCTCATCCAGCACCTCTGATGTGCCACGACCGAGGGCCTAATGCTGAATTGTCCCCTGTAGGAAGGGGCAATGCTGGGACTGGCCGTGCACATGTCCCCTCTATGGGATGGCCCATTGTGATCAGCCAGGAGTCAGTCCTGGGCTGGGCACTGTTGCTGGCACAGGATTGCCCAGGGATGCAGAAAATCAGCTTATTTTTGCAATTAGTCAATGTCTTTCTATTTCACCTCTTGTCACTCATACCTGTTTTTTCTAACCTACCCAGGATGTTTTACTACTCCCTATGAGTGACTTATCTCCTGGAGGGAAAGGGTAGTATAGAATATAATAATCCCAAGTGTATAAAAAATGCTGGCTATAAGTAGACTCTAAGGGGGTATTACATGAAATGCCACAGTCTGGAGTTGGGGACAGCCCAGCTGTGTTTGCTCAGTCAGTCCCCTGCAGCCATTCTAACACTGGTATTGGTTCCCTCTGCTCTCAGGTCCCCAAGGAGACCCTGGCCAAAGCTGTGCTGGCAGAGCTGCCCCAGCAAGTTGTCCAGTACTTCAAGCACCAAAACCTGCCACCCATCAACTCTGAGCCTGCGTAGAGTTGTGCCAGGCTGCTCCCTCTGCATGTTGCCTAAACCTGTTGGTCCTTCCAAAAGCGCATTCCACATGCTCTTAAGAGAAGAATACCCTCCCTGAAACACTTTGTACTTAAATTAATGGCTAAGTTCTTAAAACTCATCCCAGCGAAGCGTCTGGATTCATTTTGTACAGTCTCGACCCGAGGTAACACTAAGCAGCCAGGCCATGCCTTGGTCCTGCTCTGTTGAGTCACTTTTCAGTATTGAATGTACTTTGTATAATTTCAGTGGAACAGGATACAATTTTTATGATCAAAACTTGCTTTTTCCAAGCAACGAAATGCTTAATATATTATTATCATTCAATGAATTGGTCGTTGTATAGTTCATGTATTTGTGTTGTACCTGTACATCTGTCAAGGCTCTGTGTTCATTTTTATACTGTGTACATGTTCTATTTGTTATACTCAGGTTAATAAAGAAACTTGGACATTTAAAACAAGGCTCTCCTAGATGGGAAGGTATGGGAACAGTGTGATCAGCAGTGTTGCATGTTTGGGAGTCACCCCAAATGGCCTGTCCTGGGCCCTCAGTTGCTCACTGTGTGCTCACTTTCTGCCTTGCTGTGCGCTGGGATCAGCCCAGGCTGTCAATGGCAGCATTCCAGAGGGGGACTTACTGGATGTGGATGTGTCCCAGGGAGGCCAAAACTCCTCCGTGCCTGCCTGAGCTGAGGGCAGGGGACTGGTGTGTGCACACACGTGTGTGCTTGTGAAAACACTGGTGAACCCACAACGAACCATGAAAGGAAGTTTCATGGTTCACTGCTGCTTCATCTCTAGAAATTCTTCTGAATCTGAGTAACAAAAGCTCCCTCCTGCCCGGGCTGGGAAATGAAATCCAGTGCTCCAGCAGGGTCTTTGAGCTGCTCATCAGCAACGTGCTATCCTCAGTGCTAATTGCTGCTTTCTGCTGTTCTTAACTAGATTAAGGTCTTTTGAAGCTGAATATGCTATTGAATATCTGGCAGGGATCACCAGCTTGACTTGACCTCCCTTTTCCCCATTTAGAGGGTTGGTGTCCCTGTGTAAAGCCTGCAGTCCACTGCACACGTGGCTGTGCTCTCTGCCACCAAGCACCACCTGCAAAGGTGTGGCTGTCACTGCTGCCTCTGAGGGACCAGCAAAAAAGCTGTCCCAGGCAGTCCCACAGCTGGCAGGGAGGCCCTGAGTTGGCTCTGAGCATGGCACTGGGTGAGACTCCATCCCTTGGGAGAGGCAGTACTGCTCCGTGAAACATTTGCCTTGCAAAAACCCCCTGGAAGGGAAAATAAACAACCAACAGCACCCTTTTCCCAAGGGAGAAGCAGCTTCTGAAGGGTGGTTTGTTTAAAAATAATGCTGTATCCAGCTCAACCCTCCAGATCGAAGTCTGTGGCTTTGGAAANTTTTTTTATAATTCTGTAAGAGAACCTCACAGGAAGCTACAGAAGCTCGTAAGTTCTTCTTCTAGTAGAGTGTTTGTGTGGGCTTGTCAATTTTTTTAACACCTCTCTGAAGCTTTAACAACTAGCACAGACAAGCAGTTTATTGAGCTGTCCCTGGGGAGGGACTGAAGCAGTCACTATGCAGTCATGGTTTTCCTTAAAAATAACAAAAAATATCTAAGTCCACCACTGGTTGACAAGGTTGCTGGATCCAGCCATTCTCCTCAAGATCTGTCAGCCCCAGGGCAAGGTTACTGCCACAGCTGCCCTTTTCAGGTCTGATTTATCCTCCATCCCATGCACTTTTCACATTCCAGCACATCTCTCAGGGCACTGGACTATTTTAATATCAGATTACTTCTGAGTATACAAAGGTAAATGGGACCAAGGGATAGAAGGAGGACAGCTCTGCAGTTTGTTTACATGGGCCAGGCCCTGAGAATAGCTGGGCTGTCTCAGGCTCAAAGGCATCCCCCTTTCCCTGTTCCATTCTAGGAGGGCTCTCACCTCTGCTTTTCCCAGATTATGTCTCCCCCCGGCCTTGCATGGTCCAATGCAACCACCATCACCCCCTCCTGCTCTCACCTGCAGCTCTAGTGCAGCACCACCACCATCACACCTGCTGCAACTGGCTGGCAACTGCAACTCCAAATTTCTGTCTAAAACAGCCATTTTGACTGCAGCTGTGCAGAACATCACTCAGCAAAATGGCCCCAGCATGCTCACAGCTGGCCCAGGCTGCTCTAGCTCTACAGTGAGATTACTGATGTAGCTTAGTGCCAAGGAAGGACACTGACAGCTCTCCTACCAACTCCTCAAGGCTCATGCAAATACAACTTTCATGAAAATCATGCATTTTTTTGTGCACTGCTTCCATTTCATTCCATAGTTCAGTATAACGAAAGTCATCGAAAGCAAAGCATTACGGAGGCTGCAAGAGATTGACCTATTTTTCACCTGAAAGTGTCATAATTACAGTAGCTGAAGAGGCAGGACAAACTCTGGAGCAAACACAGGAGGTGGCAGGCAGCCTAGAACAGGGGAGGAATGAGTGTGTTTGTAAGGATATGATTGTGAAACAGGGCTGTGCAAACAGAAAGGGTATTTGGCTAAGGATAACTTCATTGTGAGCATAACTCTGTTTCCTTTGGGGAAGTTCAATAGTCAAGCTAAGGCATGAATCCACTAAAGGCCTTCAGTGGTTTTTAGCCCAGTTTTTAGCCCAGCTGCTCTCTTACAAGTTGCTCAGTGTCATACCCAGGTCCCTTTGATAAACACTTACCAGGTGCTCTCTCAGAAGTGCCGCACATAGAGCAGGACTGTGAGGGACTGTCACAAAGACTCTTCCACCACTGAGCAATCGAGCTGAGCTGTTCCAACCCTCCAACCTCCCATTAGCACTCTCTGCACACACAGGTGAAAAGGATGGGCTCTCAGCCCCACTTCCTGCTCATGCCTGGCTCTCTGGTCCACCCCACCCCTAAACATACCCACCTAGGATTTCTGAAATTCAATACAGTTTCAAGGATGATGTTGTTCTCCAGCTTCTGTACAAAGAGGCTTCGCTGAACTGGGGAATCCCACCTGCTGTGGATTCATGTTTTTCAGGACACTGCTGCTGAAAAGCTAAATTGCTTGTCAAGTGCTGGCACAGGAACAGCCTTTGAGCAGAACAGCCAATTGCAACTCCTGTGAACTCACTCAGACCAGCAGTTTTCCATCACCACCTCTGCATTTGTAAGAGGCTGCCTTGTACCTCTCCTGGATGGCAGTTTGAGGAAAGGGCTGGTTGGGTAGAGCAGAATTTGCTTAATGAAATGAGAACAATTATGAATGGCACAAGCAGAGATAAAAAAATGCATTCAGAATGTCTTTAATCATGTAACACTAAAACTTCTTTACAGTGTCATGGCAATCTACACTTCACCATCTGCTCAAATTTGGTTCTGCCCCCATTTCTCAAATGCAGAATAAAAATGACATTTTAAAACAGAACACATGGCTGTTTCTACAAGACTTCACTGCTTCAAGTGAGTATTTTTGCTTGTTAGTCTTGTAAAAACTTCTTAAATCAACATAATTCTTTCCATAAGAATTGTAAAAGAAAAAGCTCTTTCCTCCTTACCCTCAGACCTTTGTGACACTAGGTGTACCTTCTCCTTTAGGATGGCAGCTTTTCTTCAAGGCTCAGTATGCACCCCAGAAATGGAAAGATGGGAGTGTGGGGGAAGATATAATGAGTTATTTTAGGAGTATCTGAGTGTATTAAGGTTTAGAGGTTAGCTAGAAAGATTATATTTGGGGCAGAAGGATGCAAACAAGCATCCATCAGGATTTGGAAGATACTCTGCACTACATTACACACGGAGGGATTCTGTTATGGACCATCAAAGAAACTGTTGCCACGAAAGACAGAGGAGACAATCTTTCCAGTGGAATTAATAGTGCCTTCACTATCCGAGCTGGACTCTGAATCGCTGCTTCCCGAGTAGGCGCCCAGGCCAGGCAGGATCCCGATGCACACGGCTGCGGAGGGACAATGCACTGTGGAGCCTCCCACAGAGCTGCTCCCCAAGGGAACACAGGAGGGTTTTTCTGGAAGAGAGATACCTCAGTCAAAAATGGGAGTGCAGGAAAGGGCTTTCAATCAGCCCAGCAGCTGCCACACATCACTCACCTGCTTTTGCCATATAAACAGCGGATGATTGCAGGATTTAATTAAAGCATAAAGCAGCTGTATGCTGCAATAAAGCCATTCTGCCAGTAAGGACTTGCTACCTCAGGGGATTTATTTTTTCTCATCACTAGTTTAAGCCCAGCTCTATGCTGGCATTACATATTTTTTATTCTGAAGCTGTCAGTTTGATGCTTGTCAAGTACCAAACCCACTAAATAAGAAAAAATAGCTGTGCTTTGTGTAATTATTTTTTTTCAATATAACAGCATAGCTGAGGAAAAGTTTTATTCTATCATTCTGCTAGTCAACATCTCCCATCTTCCATGGCTAATTAATTATTTCCACTGTTCTGAAAGTTTACTGAACAGAAGGAAATTCAGGAAGCGCCCTGGGTTGTCATTACACAATTCCAGCTCACCCATGTCAGTGTCTTGACAGAAAGTCAATTGCAGCCCTGACAGCTAAGGCTGAAACACAACTTAATTTTCCTTCTAGTTCTCCACAATTTTCTGAAACAAGTTTGCTTCATGATGGACAGAATCACTTCAGAGCATGAAAAACTGAAGTGGATGTCTACAAATAGATCCAATGCTGCTGTGGAGAGGAAGGGGATGATCATCTCTCCCTGTCTCCTGCCAATAGAATAAGCATTAGGCTTGAAATGCACCTAAGGAGACTCCCATTAGTTATTGGGTAAAACTCTTTCAGATTAAAGCCGGTTAAGCATTAGAATAAACTCTATAGAAGGTGCACAGTCTCCCTCTGTGGAGACTTAAGAGCAGCTTAGACAAACATCTGTGAGGACTGACTTAGGCAGGGAACTACCTGATGACCTGTAGAGGTTCCCTGCAGCTCTATTTTCCATGAAGGTTGTTAGAACCTACAGTTCCATTTCTACTGCTCTAAGAGAGTCTGTGCTGTCTTGCACAACGCAGGAACAGAAAACCAAAAGCACATTTTACCCCAAGTCAGGTGCTGTTCAGTGACAGACACGCAGCTTCCCACATGGAAAAGTCAGGACATACCTTGATTCTTTTCATCATGATCAGCATCTAGTTTCAATCTCTTCACACTGTTACCACCATCTGAACTGTGGAGAAAAATAAGAAAGTGCCTTGGTCCCCATAAGCAGCCACTTAATCAGTGTGAAATAATTGTTCCATCTTTGCTAAAAATGCGACATTGAATGCCAGCAGGGTATCCTGATGGCCAACACCACTTCTGACTGGGGCTCCTTGGGGAACGTGCAGGATCCAAGGAAGCGCTGACACCTACACTGCACATATCACCTGTTAACCTGGGAAAACAGGGACACACCTCTGGGAGTCCAAGTCAAACACCTGCCACAGCAACCCAGAGCTGCCTATTCAGCAGGGTGTACCCCACAGAATACTGGGAATGACTGCCTGAGCTTCAGTCGCCCCATATGACCACAGCCTTGCAACATCTGGATGGTCACCACACTTGCTGGTGCAACCACTGTGGCTTTTCCCTTCCAGAGCTTCCTTCCCCTCCTTCAAGTACCTAAGAGAGTCTGTTCTAGAAGACTTGCACCCAGTAAGAAGCCTGGTGGGTTTCGCAGCAATTCACACTGCAGCTGCAGTACCTAGAAAGGAATCCTTTCTTGGTCCAAAGTGGCACTGGGGGATAGGAGCATGGCTTGGCCTTCTGATTTTTCAGAGCTTCTATAGCTTTTCCCTGTCACTGCTCAGATTCTACCCCCCACTGCCCCACATGCTCCCAATCCTAAGCCATCCACATAAACAAATGCTTCCCAGCTTCAGCTGTGATAAACTGCTAAGTATGAGCATTATTATGCATTAACTCTTTTCTGTCCCTGTCAGAACATGCAGTACAGATGAACAGTATTCTGTGCAAGGAGCTTTTAATAGCAATACATCCTTTATAGGATGTTACAAAGCTCAGTGAGCAGATGTTAAGCTCACACTGCACTTGCTTTGGGCCACTTTGCAATAAAAGATAAGATGGCAAAAATAGAAGACTGCAAAGCAACTCTGCAATGACACTGGCATGTCAGTTAAGATGCTCTCTTCAAAAAGAGGTGCCATCTGTAGACTTCAGAAGTGCCATTAAGCACATACCAGCTCCTTTTCTACATCCTACTGGGTTAAGTACTAGCAGCTACAAGACAAAAACAACGTTGTTGGCTCGTTGTTATCAGTTCAGGGTTTTTCTTCTCTGCCTTCTGAAAATCCAAACTACCACCACCCAATCCCATACACACTAAGTGGTGAAAGTGCTTACTTCAGTTTTCAGACATGCAATTAATGCCATACTGGGAGCTAAACATCACCCTACAAGATAAGCTTCTAAAATAATCTCACATTCTCTGAGACGATTCAAACACACTGACTGAATTTTGAGATGTCAGTAATCATCTTAAGTATTAGATGATTCATCTGTGGGAAATAAGTCTGGTTCCACATGTCTAGTTTCTCTATAACCTGTAGCACACCAGCAGCTGCATTCACTGGCCAAGTTCGAAACAGCAAACACATCACAAATCCAGCTGCCATCTCACTGAAATGGAAAGTATCAGTGCAAATCACTGAGGAACAAGGCAAGTTTCCCTCTGGATCCCCAAGCAGGATTACCCCAGCCTGGCACTCTAGAATGAAGAGTCTACCCACTTGCTTTACACACACATCAATTTGAATTGCTTCACGTTTTTCCCCACAGTTTGTGAGAGCCTATAGAAACAAGGCTGGTCTTTTCTTATACCTTCCCCCTTAGGGCTAAGGTTTACACCTCACAATCTGAAGGCAGTTTTGGCCTGCCTCCCTCTACGCTGCTAACTGGGTTCCGTTCCTCGTGAATTTATAGAGGTGTGAAACTAACCTTCTGTGTTTCACAGCTCCTGCCAACAGCTTTGCCTGAGAGAATTTGTTCTTGTTTTCCACTGACTTCATGGCCAATTTCTTCTCAGTTTCCTTCTTTGGGTCCATACTGACTCCCACTTTGGTGAGAGTGCTGTGAATTAAGGGTTAAGGATCAACTGGAAAGGAATGGGGAGAACAGACACTTCCTCTCTGATATATTTAGCCAGCTCTTCTGACAGCAGCGACCAAAGTTCATTCACATATTCTATCAAAATAATGTCATTTCTAATGACATTTAGCTGGTACCCTCGGCCAAAACAGAAGAGACTTCACCCTCTAGGGTTGGAGCTCTCTCAGGTATCAATACTGGCTCTCCCTGTGAAGACAGCCAGGTAGCAGCCCAGGAGCTGCTGCTGCTCTGAAGCCAGAAAGGTGCAACACGTGACAGCCAACACTCATCCATTGCCCTGCCTTTTCAAAGCAAAAAGGTCAGGTTTGGATCAAAACAAACCAACTAACCAAACAGGCAATGCAGTACTTCCCCTTCTATGTGTTGACTTCTAGTCAACACATTTATAATCCGTATTTGCTGCTCCAAACTCCAACCCTTACCAAAAAAAACCAAGTAGCAATCTGTGCACTCACTTCCATTCCTAAACCTTCTTTTTGCTGATCCCATCAGATTTCAGCCTACCAAGGCAAAACAGTTCCATTTTTAGGTTTGGTATTTATCACTCTGTCTTTTCAGCTCCTCTCTAAGGACCACAAGGTTCTTACTGCTGGTCTGAGCACCAAGAGGAAGGAGACAGATTGATTAAGGGGGAATGTGGTCCAAGGTTCACCCAAAGAGACTACGACTGCACAAAAAAAACTAAGTAGCTTAAAACAGCATTAGAAAGGTGGGATGCAGCTGAAACCTATAATGAGGTGGAGAAGCTTAAGCACATTCTGAGACGGGCTAAGAAGGAGCTGAGTCTATGTATTATCAAGGCACACTCACTCTGCCCATACCTTGAAAGGTCTCCTGCAGCAGGATCTACTCTGCCCTGGTAACATTTAACATCCTCTTTTATTTCGTGAAGTGAGGTCTGTCAAAGACCCTGTTTGTAGATGAAGTTCCACAAGAGTCACACAAGCTTATGCACACTGCACACAGTAAAGGCAAATTGGCCTAATTTAAAAGCATATTTATGAACTCATATCTAGCTTTCACCCAGTTTCTTTGACTACAATTTCACAATCTGGAGTTTCACTGGTACCCCAGTTATTGCAGACAAATACTGGATAGTGAATTTCATGTTGATGTACCATATATTTTGAAGCTACAGCTTTTTTTCCCCCAACGAAAATCTGCAAATCAAACTCTTAAGACTTTGCTTTGAAGTGACACAGTCTCCAACCCCTTTACAATCAAGTGCATTCAGACACCATTCCTTATGAGATTTTTCTAAGGATACAGCAGTAACCCAGACTGCTCCTGACCTCAACCAAGCCTTCTCAGCCAAAACCACTGTTCAATTCTATTAATTTTTAGAGTGGCACAGGAGTGCCATCCTGTGGCTATTCAAAAGTATCTGAAAGCTCGTTGTGTTGAACAGAGTTGATGTTGCAACATACCCTTCCTTCCACCCACTGCACTGTTCAACTTCCACATTTAGGTCCATCACCTTGTTATATTCTCAGACTGCACTACAAAAGCCTGGCTGAGGAACCCGAAGGCTTTTCTTTTATAAGGTACCAAATGACATGCTTTTCACTTCTATCCAGGTGGCATTCCTCTAAAACTCAACTAGAAAGGCACAGCACATTTTTAGTAGATATTTTATACATACTGCTGCCATTAGCAAATGTAATGCTATACCCAGCCAAGAAGTGTTCCATCTCAGGAATCAGAAATAAACTCTCCATCTTAAATATCAACTGCATTAAACAAGCTGTTCTACAGTAAAGTCTGCTTCTTGTAGAGGGGAATTGTTTCTACATTTACAAAGGAGTGAAGACAAGATCATGTTGTTCTCAAACACTTCTTGGATCTGGTTTTAAAAAAGTATCTCTGATTTTCTAATCACTGTAAGACCAGTGGGGTCTGGATATGGTAAAGAGCAAACAAACCTGGTTTTTCATGGAGGAGGAAGCAAAATTACTATTCATGCATATGAATTTCTTATACTTATAAGTTCATTAAAATATTCCAAAGCAAGCTCATCATGAAGACATATGATTTCATTATTATTTGACATAAAAAATGAAGAAAACAAGAAAAAAAACCTATCCAAAACCTGTACTTGAATATTTACCTAGGTTTTACCATTAAATTAATGCCACTGGGTAGCTTAAATTGGATACTATACGAGGAAAAAGAGCAAATAATCAAACCCATTGGATTGACATTCCTCTTATTAGTTTGGAAGAGCACTTTAGCAGTACCTACAGATGCAACATGTTTGCCTAGTAGCCACTGGTTCTTGTCACTGTAGTGATAAACCATTAGTAACAACCTGCAGATGCAAAAAATACCTTTTGCATTTTTAGAAGAACACCACCAAAAATTTCAAATACAGACGAGTCATTTTGTAAGTTACTCTGAGGTTGATTGAAATATTATGGTTAAATAAAAAAATTACAAAAGGAAATTGAATGGTCAACACTTCTTATTTTCCCATGAGATGAGGGGACTATAAAACATTTTCCACCTTTCCACCCCATCAGCAGTAAGTTCTACAGTTGCATTTACAGCAAGACTTCAGATCCAGAGCCACCAATATTACTAAGACTGCAGAGACTGAGATACAACTTGATCAAGCCCTGCTCAGTAAATTCAGGATCAGTGTGTTATATGGATAATTCAAGACAACTCCAGATTGCCTCTGGGCTGGTGTGGTTCACCCCAAACATATGTGACATAACAAGAGCTGTCAGCTGCTTCCACAGCACAGTCTTCCACTGCACAGCCCTGGATCAGCCAGACCTGCCAGCAACATCACCAAAACTAAATATATCCCACAAACATCCCATTATTAGATCCAACAAATCAAGAAAACATCCCAAATCCATCAACTAGATGCAGCCTTTCTCTGAATTAAAAAAAAACACATCAGTATTGCGTTTTCATAAGTGCATTCTTGAGCTAGTTGCTCTTCCAAGTACTCATACTCCCAGCTTTAAATCACTAATACAAGGTAAGGCTGATTTTTGTAGCATCAGCACTAACCAGTTTTATTTGCTGACTGGTTTTGGTCACCTCCTTGTGTCCACAAACTCTTTCATTTATACTAAAGCATCCTTGAAAACTTGCATTTTGTTCACTGATGATTTAAAAGCAATGGAGACAAAGAGACCATCAGATTCAGTAAACCTCAAAGAAGCATCATTTCACTTAGCACAGAAAGCCTCAAGTTAGTCCAGCTTCCCTTGGCAGGCACTAATTACAGAGAAAAAGCTTATATTATTTTCTAGCACATCTTAAAGAAAATTTGGCATTTAACAGCCAAGTCAAACTGCCCTGCTTTCAGTACTGCCTACAAGTGTGCATTACCCAAAGGAACCAAGCCTCCATAGGCACCGACTTCCCAGAAGGAAGTCAGTGCATCAGCACAGATGTATTTAATTTCTCATCCTGCAGATATCAGCAAGTGAGAAAGTATCTAATAATTCAAGAAAAGTAACAAAAGAGATCAACTCAAACATTATTTCAAAGAGGTGTGCTATAATCAGGCAATATGCAATTCAAAAATAAACAGGAGCACTTACTTTCAGTAAGAAGACAAAAGCAAAAGGTTAGAATAGGATGTTTTTCCTTTGTGTTCTCTTTGTCCTTTTAGTGATGGTATTTCATGCCCTCAATAACAGAAAAAGAAACAAAACCCACAACCAAAACCCAAAACAATGAGAGAGGAGAAGTGAAGTACCAAAGGGGGGTGGAGGGGTTGAAGGGGGAGAATATCAAACATTACAGTGGTCTATCAAAGATAAAATGAAAACATTAAACTTTGAAAGTCTATCATGGTACCTGTTCTGTCAAAGCAGTTTTATAAAAAGAATGTCAATGACAGAATAAAATTACAGTTCACTCTTACCCCCCTCTAGGTAACCACCAGCCATTTTAATGTAAAGGATATTCTGTATTCATTTAGTTCTTTCAGCTCTTCTTCTCTTCGTTGCTTTTCTAGTAGCTCTTGCTGCCGAGAAACTTCATCAAGGAAATGTGTCTCATCCTCATCTAAGCCTCTTACCATATTTTCTGAATAAAGAAAAGAATGCATATTAATAAGCTAAAACACTTAGGGAGGAGACAGTTACTGTGTGTTACTTCATCACTGCCTTAGAACATTTTTGGATCACTTCAAACAGCCCCATAAATGTAGGTAAGTGTCCACATCTTGCATACGACATTTCCAACACTGCTGAGGTAGGACAATTTGCACAAAGCCCCTGGGAACACAGGGAGCAGAGTCCTGGGTGAGTGAGTGAATTGGGTGCTCCAGCAGCCCTGCTGTTGTGCCAAGAAAAGGGTACAAAGCAAACTCCACAAGCTCTCTGCTGGACTCTGTGATGAAGGAATAAAAATACCTCCCTGTTAATCATATTGGATTCTAACAGGGCAAAACTCTCACACACTCAAGCACACAAACTACAACAAACTCACACAGTTTGAACACAACACTACCACCACAGAGAAAAGCCAGACAATTCACAGGAAGCCATGAAATGCTGCTGGACTGGCTGATATAACTAAGGAAAATTGACTAAGTTTTCAGACAAGGAGCCTTTCCGCAGTTGGAACAGGTTACACAAAATGAGGAATAGCCACATTAAGCAATGATCTATTTGTTGCTTTGGTGCCAGACACCTAAGCCCATCTCCTCACAATTTGCTCTTAAACCAACCAACCAATAACTGGAAAAAAAACAAATAACTTCTCCCTATAAAACCTGCTCCAAAACAGGAAGTACATTTTCTTAAAGGAAACAATCAGTATCTAACTGATTAGTTACTTCTTTAAACATCTGTTTAAAGAAGTAACTAAAAAAAAAAATTAAATAGAAGCAATACAACTCCTAATTCCAAATACAAAAAAAATCTTTCTAAATGGGCTACTCTACTTTATGGAAAGTACCTGCCAGTGCAGCAGGAAGCTCTTTTGTTTCCTGCTCTGCAAATGTTCAACATCCCTTGATCAAATTAGTTAGTTAGAAAGGTAATAAAGAATATTTTTTAGGACAATCAAGTCTTTCTGTTTGTAGTCATCCTCCAAAATCAGCCCAAATATCACCTTTAGTCTTCATTAAAGTTTAATTCCACGGGAGGATTTTTAGGCTTTTACATGTGGTCACCATATTTTTTCAAATCTTCACTCACAGTCAAGCCCTACTTGCTTCACTGGCAAACTAAGAAACCCATTTACACTAATAATTGGCAAGCTTGTCTTTGACAGAAAAACACTAGAAATCAATTACTATTTGACGTTACTTTAAAAAGACTGATTCCTACTCCTTCCAACTCATGCAGAGCTCATTCATGAATCTTTAAACAGCAACTTGTAGCACACACTACTGCTGCTGAGGGCCCCTTCAGAGAACAAAAGTAGTGAAACTCAGGACACTTTTAAAAGCAAATGACACGAATTAATTGCATTTTCTGACTGTCTCATCTGCAAACTAAGAAGAGCAATCCCAGAGATCCTTGCAGATGACATTATTGAGATTCCCTACTAGGCAGTAGGCCTTGCTCTGCAGGTCAGCAGGTACTTGATACTCTGCAGGGGTTGCCTTAAAACCAGCAGTGAGTTTACTCCTCAGGGCTGCTTCCCATTCCAGTACTTGTTTTACTGAAGCAAATGGAAGATGTTGCAGATCTAATACAACTGGGCAAGGGAAACTATTAATTTAGACAGTTATTAGAAGCTCTTCCCATCCAGGATGACAGCAGTTTTTGGGTGGCTCTTTGGGCAAGAACTGCTTAGCCTCATCACCAAAGACAACTGGGATCAAGAGTTGACTAAACTGGAAACTCTTCAGATGGCAAGAATCCTATAGGTCCAATTAGAGACTTTAATCCATTAATGCTGCTACCTGTACTTCCCAGTTCTCACCACCAGAAATACAAGTGAAACTTAAGAAACAGGAAATAACTTTCACTTACCCTTATTTCGGTTACCATAATTGTTCTGAAAAAAAATTTCTGAAGTCCCATTTTAGAGAATACTACAATTATTTTTTTCATTTAACATGCTCTAGCAGCCAACCAAAATTACTTTACTTTGAAAAGGAAGATATTCTTACAATGCTTAATAACCAAACAGAAAGAACTGCTAAGCCTGCAAACAGGTTTTTATCTACATAAAAGTTTTAGAGTAAATACGTTTGTGTGTTTATGCCAACACAATTCTTCAGCATTAAAGTTTCTCCTCCCAAGTCCCATCATCAGTTCTGACTGATAAGAATGACAGTGCACTAAATTCATTTTCTACTCTTCAGAAATTCCCATGGATAGAAAAAACATGAACATTTTAAGGCAAATTCAAACATATTAGGGGACAAATCTCACCACAAGTGGCCAAAAAGGGCTGAAATTTGATAAGGTAACCCAGCACTTCACTGATCTTTAGTCAGTCAGTTCCTCCCACTTACCTTCTCTGAAAGAAATTTGGCTACAGGAACGATCCTAAAAGCATCAACTACAAAACAGGAGTGGCAACCATGGCAGTGAGTGATGTACTTGGCAGCATCTGCAGGGGCAGGTTCTAACAGAACTCAAAGACTGTGCCATCGTTTTGTTCCACCACAAATACAAGAGAAATTCTAGACAGAATCCAGTGAGGCAAAGTGGAGCTTAAAGAACACATAGCTTGATGGTAAGGCTTCCAGCTAAAGAACCAAAATCAATCAGAACCCACCTTAAAATGGAGTCCCACAGTATCATCCTCACTTCTCTTTATTTAGAGCCAATAGCTCACTTTTTCTCAAAAAGGTTGACTAATAATTTTCTAGTTCTCATTATCATCTTTGCACTCAGCAGCACATACACAGATGATACAATGCAAAGGATTTTTCTATAAAATCAGAAAGTCAAACATCAGTAGAAATTAGGTTCCCATTTCATTACAACAGTTAAACATCTAGTTTTTGAAGAATCAACACCTGGAAGTTTACTTCTTCCAAATCATAATCTTAAGTCTCATATCCCTTTCAAGTCAAATAATTATGGCTTGGAAATGTAACAGCTGCTGTAAACAGGATTTCTTTTACTGATTCAAGCAGAACGGTCTTGTGTTAAATCATGAGTTAAAGACTCACAAAACCAAGCTACATTTTCACTTTTCCTTGGATTGCTATCAGGTTTTAGTTTTGGGTTTGTTTTTTGCTTAGTTTTTAATTTAATGTGCAATACAAACCTAGTATTCCATACTTTACAGGAATGCAGCTTCATAACTGCAAACAACTTTTGAGTTTTCCAAGTTTGCAGTGCTGCCTCAGTCCCAGAACAGCATGTTACTTGAAAAATTCAGTATTTCAGTAACTCTTCTGAAGTCACTGTTTCCCTCTCAAAAAGGCAGACAAGACACACAGATATGTCCCTTACTCAGGAGTTGTGTACAGCTTTTGCATACAATACATTCAGTCTGCTGCTGGGGCTTACTGAATTTAAATTGCTCCTCAAACTCCTGCTGCTTCTTTTCTCTCTGCTCCTGAAGCCTTTCATACAACGACCGTGGGTCATATGCCTCCTCTGGGCATTCTGAAAGGAACAAATCAGGAAGGGAGACCATATGTTAGAAACACTAAATTGCCAACAATTCTTAGTTCCTTCATATAAAAACCTTTTGAAACTACAGAAGATCGGCCATCACCTTCTATTTCTGCTTTCCACAAAAGTGAAACACTCCCAGATTGTTTTTCTGTAACTATTAAAATCTCTCCCATACCTTTTGGATCGTCAGGTTTCCGGACCTTTTCCCATTCCTCTTGCCTTCTCTTTCGTCGCTCCTCTAGCTCCGATTCAGACACAAATCTCTTGTTAATCACAAGGTCAGCAGTACCATCTGTCCCATCCATTGTGAACAGTCTATCCTAAAAACACAACGTGAAAGGCATCAGGGGTCTGATTATACTCTTCAGTGAGTGAAACATTACTAAACGTCTTGAAAAGCAGATCTGATGCCCTTACAGTAACTTCTGTTCTCTATAGAACACTGTATAGTAAGTACTGATTGAGGTATCTATTCACTGCATAATTGCTAAGACTAATAGCACCACCTATTACTCCTTTTTTACTCTTTTCTCGTATTTACATCTTCCCTGCTAGTTCTCTGCCTCAGGTGGCCTTTCTGAAAGCCATATCTCCATGTATTTCTCCCCACTCTTCTTTATATTTACCTTGCTTAAATAAATATATATAAAAAATTAAACCCTCCCACCTACACTCACATATTTTTATTTCAGTCCTTACACCTCTCTGTTCTGGAGAAACAATCACCCACCCTGTGACAATTGGAGCAAGCTTGCCTGTTTTCAGTTATTGAATACATGTATTTATATGTGAGGAACAGTGAGATTTCAGAAATGAGCAACTGTCCTGGTTTTGGCTGTGACAGAGTCAATTTTCCTCTTAGTTGGTACAGATCTGTGTTTTGGGTTTGGTATGGCAATAACATTGATAATGCTCTGAAGCTTTATTGTTGCTCAGCAGTGCTTATTCTGTGTCAAGGACTTCTCAGTGTCTCACGCTCTGCCAGCGAGGAGCTGCACAAGAAGCCAGGAGGGAGCATGGCCAGGAGAACTGTCACAAAGCGGCCAAGGGACGTTCCATTGAACTACAACCATAGAACACCATGCCCAGTATATAAAGTGGGAGGAGCTGGGTGGGAGCTGCTGACTGGGGACAGGCTGGGCAGTGGATGTTGAGCAAGTGTACTGGGACTCTCTCTCTCAATCTTGCTTAGCTGCTGGCTGGGGATAAACCACGATAGCAACTCCTCCCTCCAGCCTCAAAAGCCTTTTGCACCTCCCAGCAGGCAGAAGAGCTGGGCTGGGACAGGCTGTGCTGGGGGCTGTCTGTCAAGGTTTTCATGGAGCCCCACAGCTGAGTGGGAGAGCAGCCCCCTCTGCTTCAACATTCCAACACCAGATGTGGGTGAAGATGTTTCAAGGAGTCGCCCTAAGAACGAACCTTGTGCTCTTAACACCTGTAAGGCCAAGGTGAAACAAACTGCTTCTCTAAGTCTTAGGTGTCTCCTTTCAGAACTGTTCTGCCACCTGTATGCTACACAACTAAGCCCTAATGTCTGTTTTAGTTTCTTACAACATAAACACAACGAACACAGATGTTCATTTCAAATCATGAGAACCTCACTTCCTTCTACCAACTTATTATTTCCTGGGTATCCCAGGTACCTCAAGGACTGCAGATGATTGCCCTTTGTTCTGCCAAGTATTATTCATTTAGGATCTCACCCTACCTGCCTTTCAGCACTGGAGAAAACCCCAAACACCTACTCTTCCAGGGAGGAAGGGATGCAGTAACCCAAATAATGGAAGGAACCAGTTTACCATCAATTCCTTTGTAGGACAAGGAATCACTTGTGCAGAAAGTCCTGAAATCCTCACAAAAACTGATACTTTCATGGGGTATCATTTGTAACACAAAGGAAAAAAATTGAGGTCTCAGGAGAAATCCAGGTTAAGAGCACTGGACAAATCTTTGTTAAAGCAGTGCATTCTTCAGGTGGGAATTATTACAAGACTAAAGGATCCTCTTAAGATCTGGGGAAAAGAAGGACAGATCGAGGGCTGATGATTGGCTCATTTTTTTCCTTTTCTTTCTTTTGTTTCTTTTTTAATATCTAACAAAACTCCAGCCCAAGACAAGCTCACTTTCGATAAAGCACAGAACACCTGCTCTTTTAAGTGTAATTTCTGAAAGTGGTTCAAACTGGAAAGCTACAGAGAATGAAAATTGAATCTCTCTCTCCTGAACACGAGTTCTGCTCACAAGAGCAGATTTCCTATCCAAGTGCTGTGTAAACAACAGAATTTGTTTCTTCACTTGTTCACCTCAACCCATACATTTAGAGAGGAAACAAAAAGTTCCAATACTATGATGACAAAGTCATAAAGACAAGCTGAAGGAGAAGGATTCTGCAAAGGCATAGTATCCTCTGGGAACTAACAACTTCAGCAGCAGACCACCAGCCAGAATATATTTTAAAACAACGTATTGTAGGATACGTGAAGTGGATTAACGTTTAATTATGACCTGACATGCAGCCATGGTGTTTTCACTACAATTCTGAAAACTGGTGTATGATCCAGCAGATAACAACTTTACTGACAACCACATCCTGGGGCACAAAGATGTGGTGGGAAAAAAAAAATCCACATAAAGCAGCATCATACTGAAGTCCATTTGGAGTTATAAAGTTTGCTAATCTTGCTGCATCCTTTGATCTCTCCCACCTGAAACAAACACATTCAAAATCTCCCAGACTAGATAAAACACACGAATCTGGCAACTTTCTCCCGTTTATCTATGTTTCTGTCTGCTGAGTGCATTCTAGAGCTATGTGGTCCTTACAAATGACAAAAGTTTATGTCACAGCTGTAAACTGCAGCTTCTGGTAATACCAGATGGCAACATCCGCAGGACCAAAAACCAAACAAAAAAAAAAACCCCAAAACTTTACTTGCCATCACCTGGGTTTGGACAGCAGCTGTGGCGTTGTCGCGGGTACCAATGTGCAGCTTCCGATACATTAAATAACAGAGATTACACTAATCAGCCCACCGCTGAGCCAGCCCGGGCAGCGCTCCCCGCAGCACTTCAAACAACGAGCCCGAGGACGAGTCGCTCCCCGCCAGCCCCAGCCCGCCCCGAAGCCCAGC